>JAZKJV010009268.1:0-479038 GCA_037367405.1 Ottelia alismoides
TAGAACTGGGTCCCAAATGCTTGATTCAGTTCTATGGGCTTATCGGACGGCGTACAAATCTCCTTTGGGTATATCTCCCTACAGATTGGTGTATGGAAAGCCTTGCCACCTGCCAGTGGAATTAATTCACAAATCTTTATGGACACTCCGTGTAAATTAGATTATGAGAAGGCATGAAGAATAGGAAGTTGGATTTGAATAAATTACTGGAATTCTGAGACTTTGCATATGATAACTCACTTATGTATAAGGAGAAAGTCAAGCGCTGGCATGATAAACACATTCGAAGGAAGACTTTCTCCCCTGATCAGAAAGTTTGGTTATTTGATGCTAAGTTGAAGTTATTTCCAGGAAAATTGAAAAGCAAGTGATCAGGACCGTTCATCGTAAAAGCTATGCGTGACAATGGGAGTATTGTCATATCTGGGTTGTCATCTGACGCACGGCCATTTGTTGTGAACGGACAATTGCTGAAGCCATATCTAGATTATGATACATTCCTGTCCGTTGTGGATTCTATATCCTTGGTATTAAACGATGATCTTTTGATTCTACCTTCTGCGTATGATACATAAGCTCACCACCTCTTGTATATCCTTTCGTTTCACTCTTTCTTCTCCCGTGTTATCATTCACCCCTTTTCCGTGTGTGTGTATATATGCTATACTTAGGATGTGCTTTATCCTAAGTATAAGGGGGTGAAGGATTTGTGTTGTTCATATTTATCCTGTTTATCACCCTTGTTGTTGTTGACTATACTTAGGGATACTCTACCCTAAGAATGGGGGGGGGTGATGTTGTTCATATCACGTCCTTGTGATTCTGTACATTCTCTTCATCGCTTTTTACCTTTGTACATTCTACTATACTTAGGACTACTTGATCCTAAGTATGGGGGGGGGATCACCAACTTCTCGTCTTTTTATCTTTTCTTTGAGTCATTGTAGCATAGGAGTCTTTTCACCTTTCTATACTTAGCACGAGTTATGTCTTCCTTTGTCGTTCTCTGATCACTATGAGGACATAGTTCGAGCTAATTATAGGGGGTGTCGTATATATGATATATATACTTTAGACATAACTCGTACTTTTAAATACGTTTATTTGGGGGTTATGTGTATAATTTTGTAAAATCCACTTGTGTTAAAAAAAAGAAAAACAAACAAAAAAACAACAAAAAAACAAAAACCAAAAAAAATCACAAAAAAATCACAAAAAAAAACACACCAAAAAAAATTCTCTTGTATATACTTGTATATAGTTTACTAACCCTTATCCCTTAAAAAACAAAAAAAACAAAAAAATCTATAAAAATTGCATAATTAAAAAACCCTTCTTTTACATCTGCATTTTTCCTCCAAAAATCCATAAAAAGTTCATAAAAATATTCTTTTCACAGGTGCATCAAATAAAACTCTCTGCATTGTTCATATGTTGCATTTGCATGTACATTTTTCAGGATAGTATTTATATTTAACTATGTCTGGAATAAAGTTTAAGAATGGAGCTTAGTTGGACCTTAATTCACTTAATTCTTAGAGGAACTTCACCGAGAAATAGGATTTAGAAGCTTCAGGTCTTTGACTTAATTCTTTGAGTTTCACATGGCAATGTGCAGCGTTTGACTCTTAGTGTCTAACCTGGTCTCTTCATTCTGGGTACAACTCTGGAATAGGGAATTAATTTGTACTCCCGCACTATGCATTTAGCTCAACTCAGACGGGATGTTGGAAGACTATGTGAGTTTCTTTCTGGTAGCGTGGAAATCTAAAGACCAGAGTATGGGTTGAAATAAAGCTTCGGAAAAGAGATGGATGACTGGGCACAATTTTTTCTAAGACCCCAAACATGTACGGAAAAAAGATTCTATATCCGTAGGGGCACAACAAGATCCAAGCAGAACCACCAAAAATCCAAATACAAAGAAGCTACTACCAAATAAATATCTGACCAAAAAGGTCCAAGCTTCAAGAAAACCTGCAGATCTTGGTGGAGACTTGGCTACACTGGCCAGCTTCACAAGGAGAGGTGACTACACTGGCCACCCTCCAGTTCTATTCTCATTCTTCTAAATTCTCCCTCAATTCGATTGTGAACACAGCACGACAGACCTTACAAGGAAATACCTGACTCCCCGAGGACGCGTTATTAGAGAGGAGATTTGCATGGTAGTTCAGCATTATGGATGGGAAGAGCTAAAATCTTTCACACACATGAGTCGATTGTTCAATGTTCATAGGGTATGCTTTGGGGAGAGGATTGATTTAAGATGACTTCTGAGCCGAAACTGTGACAATGATGTTTAGAGTTTGAAGGCTGTCGATTTTAAAATTTTAAGTCTCACAGAAGTTCCGACACACTAATAATCCAAAGGTCCGACAGAGCTCCAAACTACAATTTTATGAAGATAAGTTTAATACTCAATATTATCCTACTTTCTTTATTTTCCCTTTATTTTCCTTTTTCTTCACTTATTATTTCAAATAAGTGTTTGCTAAGAGACTAGCAAAGGTAAAGCATAGGGGGATGATAAATCTACGATTCGTCATCTTTATTCATTTATTTTAGCTTAAAATCCCTTATAAAACATCTGCATATAACACTAACTCCATCTTCTTACTAACTTGCATCTGTGTAAAAATTGTACACTTCTTACTAATTTTAAACCTAAAATAAATAAATAATGAAAGGAAAAATAAAGAAAAGAAAAAAAGGAAGGTGTATACAGGCTGATCCGAACCTCGAGAGAAGGTCAAGACTTGACCTGATCGACCAGGAATAAAGTAGGGGAGATAAGGGTCTTTAAGCAGAAAAAAATGTGTGTGTGTGTGTTGTTGTAAATATTTCTCACTTATTTTGTATATATCTGTATAAAACTAACACTAATTCATTTGTACATTAATTGACCTCAAATCGAATAAACTTTCAAAACCAAAGTTGTAAATCAAAATGTATCCTAATTAATAAAAATGATTGCACGATTAAATCGTGTACAGAATAAAAGTAACCACATAATGGAAAAAGGCACTAAGTACTAATTGAAAGATCAATTCTGGCTCCATATGAACTCAAATTAAAACCAATCTCACTTCCATTTGATTCTAAATTAAATTATCTTTAAAATGGCTGTGATTTCATATTTTTTGGAGTTACGAGTGAAAAATTGGTTTTCGGGGTGGTTTGTGCAATTTTTCCATGTATATTGTAAATATTTTATTGGTATATATATTTGTAAATTATTCTTACCAATTATTTAAAATAAAACATTAAAAAAATTAAAAATTAAAACAAAAAAGAGAGAGAAAGCAGCTTATTTACCTTGTATATAATGTCATATATGTATATAGTATATGTATATAGTTGCTATTTTTAATTAACCATCATAAAAAATTGATAAATTGAAATTTTTAATTCAAATCAACAAAGTGACGAAAATTCAAAAAAAAAAGATAATTTTGTAAATAGCTTTATCTATTTATCTTTTATCTCATTTCAATTTTGAATCCATCCATTTCAACTTTCATCTTTCTTATCTTTTTATCCAAAAAATTCAATTAAATTCAAATTTCATTCCATCTTTTCTATTTATATGGGCTCATTCTCCCTCATTCCAACTGTATCAATCTTTAGAGAGAGGAGCCCGATCTCTGAGAGAAAATTCGTCGAGAAAGTTCCTAGCCTCCAAGCTGTCCAGTGACAGCGAGTCGGCCTTGTCGAGGCGATCACGGTCCTTTTCCGCTCCTAAGGTAAGATCCACATTTTTCTTTGGTATTTTATCTTAGTTTAATCGTAGTTTAGTTTATCGCATTTTTTTATCGTCATTTTTATTTCTCTAGATCTTAAAAAATTTTCATCAACGATTTTGATCCGCTTCGACTCGATTTTTCATCTCACTTTCTCGATCTCCACATGTTCTATTTCCATCGTCCACGATCTCTCAACTCCGGCCGCGTATGGGGGCCAGAGATCGGATTCGAATCCCTCATCTCCGTAGAATCTCCTTTCATTTTATGATTTGTAAATAAATAAAAGTTTTTTTACTCTAATGTTTGTTTTGCAGGAACCAATTAAAAGAAAACAACAAAAAATTCTCATTTTCTTTTTTTATATTCGGATTTACATTTAAAAATTAAAAAAAATCTTTCTTTATTGTTTACAAGAACAAACAATAAAAAAAGACTTTACAAAAAATTCAACGGGCAGGCCGCAGGGCCCCTAATCCTCGCTGCCCGCACTCCAAGCACGGCCAACAACTCGACCAAATGCCATTGCCCCCCCCCCCCCCCCCCCCGCGCACAGGCGCCACCTAGTGCGGGTGCGCTACCACTGCTGCCATCGCCCTCGGACCAGCCTCGTCTCGCTCGCTGCCTCGGTGCTGCGCGCCGACGCGCCTCCTCCGCCGAGTCACCGCCCAGCCTCCTGCAGCCATGACCCCTCGTCCTTGGCTGGCGCCTCTCGTGCACTGCTCCACCGCTCGAAGCTCTGCGCTTCTCCCTCAACCGCCGCCTAAAGAACCCCTCGTTCCAGCCCGTGTCCTCTGCGCAGGCACGCGCGCGCCAGCGCGCCGCACCTCCCACGCCGCCTCACCGCGCTCGAGATCTCCTCCAGGCCACCGCCTCATGCGTGAAGAAAGACGGGTGGGCAGTGGCCACCCTCTTGTCCATTGTGATTGAAGGAACAAAGAACGAAACCTTCTCCAGGGTTCACTATTTTTTAATTGGAAAAATTACGTTCAAGACCCCTGGAACTTCCGCAAATTACGAATAAACCCCTGCCAGACTCAAGCACATGACATGCATATGGTATAATGGTAAATTGCGCTTTCTCTCCTACGATTTATTTCTATTATTTTTTGGAGGCATAATAGAACTTATTTACATTTTATTCCCGGAAACTGCAGATCAAAAACTTGCATGCTTTATTTGAATGAAATAAATGTTATTTGTGATCCAAAAATTTTGCAGAAATTGTGTTATGCTCCTGATGTGATTATGTTCTTAGCATAAAATTTTCATTGCATTTTGATTTCATTTGGTATTTTAAAAATAAAAACATGTCATTTTTCTATGTTTGAAATTCAAAATTCATAAAATTTCAAATATTATTTCAAAAATTTCAAAAAATTAGAATAGTTGTATTCATTGTCTTTTAGTTTCTGACCAAATTTGATGCATTATTGCTATATAAAACCCAAAAAATTGAAAAATATAAAAAATATTGTAAAATTCATAAAACATTCTACAAAAATCCAAAAATTGTGATTTCAGTTCCGGTTTGTAGGTATTTTCTTGTAGTTTGTCATAAAAATAAAAGTCAGGAGTTTTGGGCACTTAAAATATTTTTAAGTTGCAAATTACTCCAGGCTGTGCATATTTTCATATTTTATTGTAATTGAATTTTAGAAAAATATAAAAATATCTGAAAGTTCCACAGAAATTCCCAAATACATTTCAAAAACTTTAAAAACCCAAAAATATTTTCTTTGAATTTTTCTGAGTATTTTTGACAAATTAAAAAATTAACAAAAGAGTTAGTGTGCGTATTTTTGATCTTGTTAATATTACTTCATGTTATTTTGAAAATAAAAAAAAGTCAAAATTAAAATCACTAAAAATTTGAGAATCTTTAAAAATCAGAAAATAAAAAAAATAAAAAATTCAAAAAACCAAGGATAGTTGTCCTTTGAGATCTCTGTTTTCTTTATTTAGTTTATGATTAATCGAATAACCCTCGGGATTGTAGCCTCCCTGAGTTCGACCATGTCTGGTATACAGGTTAATAAGTAGCAAAATAAAAAAAATATATCTTTGTTGTCACGGGATTTTGGGGAATAACAACAACGACCAAAATTATCAGTAAACTTATCCGCCCTTAAATTTTTCGTGTCAACAGTAAGTCAATTTTTTTTGTTGAATACTTGGCAATATATTTGATTATTTTATTTTGAAATATTGTCATCGTATAGAGTGTTTGAGTTGTTATTCTGTATATTAGGATGCCGGATTTTCAACCTTGCTACGATCAAATGATGATCACACTCAACAAGTTGGTTTTTCAAGTAAGTACATTTGATTATTTTTGTTATATTATGTCATCTGAAAATCGTGTAATCTGTGTCTGATTGAAAGTCTCCATTATCTTCATCCACGTCTTCTCGACCTTTTCATCTTGAAGCATAAATTCTCAAGTGGTTGTCTATTTTTCCTATAGTTAATTATGAATTATACTCCATGAAAGGGATAAAAATTTGCATAAAATTAAGGATCCAATTACATAAATAAAGGAAATCCCTAAACAAGAGTGCAAAGATAAAATTACGTAGCAGTTCTCAAGATATGAATAAGAAGCAAGAATAAAATGTTGAAATATAGTGGTAACACAACACCCCCCCCCCCCCCCCCCCTTAAAATGAGGTTTTTTAAAGCATCGGTGAGGATGTCTTTTAGTCGGTGCCTTGGAGAAATAGAAATATCAGTAACCATCCCTTGTGGTAGTGCACCTCTATCAAAATAACTATCTGCTTATATATAGGAAAGGATGAGATGTGTAGTTTAGGGTACAGATGAGTGGCATCATTATGACAAAGATTGGGGTGAGAAAAAATTAGGATGGGAGCATGTCTAACCTGAAGTAGAGAGCTGAAGATTGTGTGATATGGTTTACAAGATGGGCTCAAGAATAAGATTAGATTCAGGGGGTTTGCCTCTGACATGGAGTGGGATAGGTGTGGATTCTGGGTCAAGGGGATTTGTAATAAGGCGGAGTATCAGGGAGGGAAGTTAGAGGAAGAGTGTGTGCCATATCTCATTTTATTCCAGTACAATACAACCAAGTTTTGCTCTCAAATCATCATGATTCCTATTTTCTAACCATACCTAAAATCTTCGTGATGGTGATTCATTGAAAGAAATTCTACAATCATTGTAGAATATTTCTTTTATTGTTAGATCCAAATTTCACTCCATTAGATACAAACATCCAAAAGAACAAGGAAGAAAAGCAAAGCAGAAATCACTGCATGTATTGTCCATTTCCTACAACCTTATTCTTGCTTCGGACAGAAGTAGACCGATCGTTACATTACTCTATCTTTATCGCTGCAGCAACACCTCCGATCAGGGGCACTTGTTGAAGCCCTTATGATTTTTCATGTTGACATAGTAGGGACATGCCTTCTGTGCCTCCATCGATGCGCCCTCTATCATGCAATTACACTTGTTGCAACATATGGCGTACATCTTTTTGCACATGGGCTTTTTAGCTTATTCGTGATGGTAGGATGTCCTGTCACCATTTTGTTCGGATCGGTGAGGAAGAAAGACTCCATGTAAGTCAGATTGTTATTCTCCAAAAATTAAATTGTTGCAGAACTATTGGAGATGAGCAGGTTGCACTTTAAGATCTTCATTTAGTTTTGTGTTCCTTCGGTAACTTGTTCAATACACTGGAATTCTGGAGTCGAATAGCCATGTCTACACCACCTACCACATTATGATTGTCAATGCATTATGATTAGTAAATAAATATTGCCAGGCCAAATATACAAGGTAATCAAAACCAAACAAGCATTCTCACCATGTAATGTAGGACAATTCTTACTAGATGTTGCTAGGCATCCAACAATTCATTACTAATAGAGTCCTAAGAGTTGATACTTAATTTATCCCAATGATGATTTATTACTCAAGAGTTGAGAATCTATCAGCTCTTTAATATCTCGATTGTTTGATCAATTCGCTCATTCATTTAGTAACATGACAAAACCAAGGCTCTTGTCAAAACTCTTTAAATTAAGACCTTGATTTACCATGTAACATTATTAACTACCAGTGTACAAATTCATGTCATATCTACTTCTCTTTATAATATTTTATGTTTGCTCAACCTTCCTGTATTGTTTAGCTTGTCTTCTAAGTATTGTACTCGACATCGGAATTTTGCCCACAAGGAGACAAAATCACGCTAATTAAAATCCAAAGGCACCAACTCATCATTTTATGTGAAGAAGATATGATCCATTTGAAATACTACATCATACCAATGTAAGAGTAATCTGTGCTAATACTTTGAAGATAGTATCCATTTGACTACTTTAGATATCTCATGATTGTTAACACCCAATATAATAACCTCTATAGCTCATATATGCAACATGTATATGCTCTCTCTCTCTCTCTCTCTCTCTCTCTCAATTTTCATGGATTCAAAATAAACTGTCTGATTTTATAATTTCGTAGGATGGATTGAGCTATTTTTTAAGATTCATGGAAGATGGTTCTTGTTTGCCAAGTACGACTTTTCAATAATCATGATGGTTGTTGTTGTATATTGTCATATAATGTTTCATTTTAGTTCAAAATATTGTCATAATGAATTATGCTAATTATTTTTCTCTAATGTTACAGGTTCATGATTTATCGAATGGACCGTCTAGAAGTTACTCTAGCAAATGAGCAGATGGATTCATTAAGACATCTTAGAATTTTATGATAGTTATTGATGATATTTCATGCTATGATGTTTGTAAATGTTGTTTAGTTAATGTTTTAGTGACTTTCCTTAATGATTTCTTAATTAATATTTGCTTGGAATTTCATAAGAAATGTAGGAATTAAACAAATCATAGATACATGTATATTATTAGTAAATATATAAAATTATATTCAATAAATAAATTGTTAAATTAAGTTGAATAACAACAATTAAATCATTGTTAGATCGTTAATTTTTCAAGCTGGAGAGCTGGGACAAGAACGTGCAATTTTTCAGGCTGATACTCATCAACGCGGACATTAAGCTCAGCGAAGAATCAATGAGCAAGGAGGTGGGAGCTGAGGGACTAAGGAGAGGGAGGGTGACGATATGGATTTGCACAATATCTGAACCTACAATGAATGAATGGACTTTAATCATTTTTTCCAAAAAAAACCTAAGTAGATCTATTGGAATGAAAATGGTCCATCATTCTCAAATGTTAGGGTTGCATATGTTACGAGAAGCTAATCTGGAGAGAGAGGGGTGTCTATCGAGTTCAACGACCCGAATTGACCTCAACTCGGACTCGAACTCGATAAGAAACCTAATGCTCGACTTGAGCTCGATAAGGATCGAGCCCTGGATCACCAACTTGAACTCGAATTCGTCGAGTTCGAGGTGACTTACGAGCCTCTTATCAAGTTACGAGTTTCTGAGCTAGCTTACGAGCCTCAAAAAGAGCTGGCTCACGAGCCTCTTATTGAGTCACGAGTTTCTGAGCTGACTCACGAGCCTCAAAATGAGCAGGCTCACGAACCTCTTAACTATTCATTGTTCCATTTTATCCATTGAATTATGCAAATGCCTTTTGTAATTTTTTTTTGTTTTATACTCTTTTCTGTAGCTTTTTGGGCAAGCAAAATGTTAACCGATACTTTATATCAAACTCAACGTAGAAGTTTCAAGTTGCGGTATATATGTTTTAAACTTTTTATTAAGAGGGGAAACGAGTTATCAAGTCGAGTTTCCGAGTTGAACAACGCCCAACTCGGACTCGACTCGATAAGCTAACGAGCCATAAAACCCAACTCAGGCTCGGACTCATTAAGGTTTCGAGTCCTACTCATGAGCCCTTAACGAGCTGAGCCCGAGTTGAGCTCATCGAGCTCGAGCTTTCCTGACAGCCCTATCTGGAGATGATCTTAGGCACACCCCATTGTGTCAATGGTGACTTCTCCTTTTTCTACATCGTTCTTTGGTGGCTTGTCTTGAATTTATCTCGTATGTGGTCCATACGAAATATTGACGAGATAATAAATACAAGGTTTACCAAGGCAAAGAATAAAACATAACTAAATTATCTTGACCCACATTAATGATTACTGGGTTATCAAGAGTCAGTTATGTTAAGATTTGTTATCGTGTTAAACCCTCCAACTCTGATCCTATAAAAGAGACACCGTGACTCATTATGCAATACACCGAATCAAGAATCGGAGAGAGATGCCATCAAAACTCTCCAGCATCTGAAAGAGTTCTAACAATCAGGGTTAAGGAAAGATAAAAAAGGAAAAAAGGATCACCGTTGTTTTTCTTCATCATCTATGTTACAAGTATTCTTGATTTGAGATGTAAGCAGGTAACTCGTGAATCATTATTTTGTTGATTCCTTTATCTATACTTTAAATTTACTACAATCCGATTTCAAAACCAGGTTGAGATTACTTGAATTTTATAAAACTACTCAATAGTTTTCATGGTGGTTGGTTTCTTTGATGGTTAGGTTTTATGAAATTTATTATTATGTTTGTTTTCATGGAGGTTGGTTTCGTTTATTATTATGGTTAGGTAGATCATTGTCCATGATTATACAAATTAAGAGGTTAATTAATGAATAATAGGTTTTATATCCAAAGCTGAAAAATGTGAATTATACATGATTTATTTAATTACCTATTAAAGTTGATTGCATTATTTATGTATTTATTGATATGTTAGTATTCTCCGAAGATGATTATTAACATATTGTTAAAGAAGCTTTTCATATGCATTTCCCGCGTATAAGTTATTTATTTACTTCTCAAAGTATTACTATTAGCATATGTATTATTGTTTACAATTTCAACAACTATAATTTTTTTACGTTGAGCAACTCTATAATTAATTACAATTACCTCAACTATGCATATTTGTTAGAACATATTCAAGTCCATTTAGGAGTGATGAATTTAGACCATGCATTAATTGAAGATAAAAAAACACAAGCCATTATAGAAAACAACACTGAGTATGAAAATATGTATTATGAGGCTTGGGGAAGATCGAATAGACTTTGTTTGAGCCTAATGAAAATTACAATGACGGAGAATGTCAAACCAAGGACAAACAATGCTAAGAAAGTCATGTAGAAAATTAAGGAGTACTCACAGTCTGATACAACTAATAATTCCATTATTGGGACATTAATGAGTGAGCTGACCATGAAGAAATTCAACTGGTCCAACTCCATAATGGATCGAAACTGAAATGTCCAATCCCACGACAAAATTGAAAACCATGAGGATGAATATCAATGAGAGCTTAGTACAATGTATCATAAACTCCCATCCCATTGAATTTGGATAATTCCAGATAAACTACAACGTAATAAAGAATAAGTGGAGTTTCATGAAATTGAAGGCCATGCTCATTCAAGAAGAAGGGGATTAGAGAAGATAAGTGAACAATCAGTGAACCATGTGACTACTAAAAAACTACAGTAAGGGCTAATAGTAGTAAAAGGCACATAAGAAAAATGTACAAAGGAAAATCCATGAAAGCTAAAGGGAGCAATTCCAAAGAAATCGAATGTTACTTTTGCAAGAAGTTTGGGCATATGAAGAAAGATTTCCTAAAACGGAAAGCATTGTTCGAAAATAAAGGCATGCATTATGTTTTTATTTGTTTCAAAACAAATATTATAGATGTTCCTAATAATACTTGGATGGTAGATTATGGTGCAACTACTCATGTATCTCACATATTACTGAGATTCCTTACAATCCGGAACATAAAGAAAAGTGAATAGTATTTGTTCATGGGAAACATGATAAAGGTACGAATAGAGGGAATTGGGACTTAGATATTTATCATGGACATTGGATGTCAAGTTGATTTGAAAGGATGTCTCTACGTTCCTGAATGTGCTAAAAATTTTGTTTCAGTATAGTTTAGGATTCTCTTTCATGATTTCTGATGGATCATTCTCCATATTTTAGAATAAGAACTTTTATGGTTATGGTACTTTGGAGAATTATCTTTTTAGTCTTGAAAATAAAATTATGAATTCCATGTTTTATGTTGAATGCAATGTGGTGTGAAAAGGAATGCGTCTGATGAATGCTCTTCTTTTCTATGGCATCAAAGACTATTTTCATGAAAGAAAGACATAACTCCCTTGAATCAATCTTCTCATGAATAAAATATCTATCAATCTCCATATGCTTTTTGATTATGCATAACATGATATTGGCAAGGTTTACCATAGATTTATTGTCACAAACCATCTTTATAGATGCACAAATATTACAACCCAAATATTCCATTAAAATTTTCAGTAACACCATTTGCAATAGAATGATAATCAGCTTCGATACTAGATCTGGACACAACATGTTATTTCTTGCTCCTCGAAAATACCAAGTTCCCTCGAAGGTATACGATGTAACCATAATTAGATCTTATATATGATGAACCACTATGGATGAGGTGTCATAACATTCTATCTCAGAAGGCCTACGGTGTCTGACAAGTTAGATTTGACAATCGCTATATCAGTTCCTCTCTCGACTCTCAACAATCAACTCAAGCGAATTGATCGACAATTAACCTACTACAATGATTAAGGAATAAATGGAAGTAAGCTAAATTTATTATACCCAACAAAAAATGTCTATAGAATACAAGCAATAGGGGTCGAAGCACAAAGAGGCGCGAGGTGGAGCAACAAAAATGAATAGACAACACAGGAATTTTAGGGTATTTTTTATTTTTAAAAGTTTTTATGGTTTTAATTTTAATATTATTTATTTTATTTTTGCAAATTTTAGTTTTTATTTCCTAAGACAAATTATTTATTAATATATTATATATAGAAAATATATAAAGAGAAAGGAATAAAAGATTTTTTTATTTTTTAAATTGAGGAAGTAAAGTCAAAAAATTAGAAGTAAAACTTTTTTGGTTTTATATTTTTTCTCTATTTTTAATATATTTTGGATAATTTTTTAGGATCTTTATATATTTTTAAGTAAGGAACTACTCAAAACAAACAAAAATAGTAAATCAAGGAGCATGAAATGGGCAATATCTATTTAATCAGATTGAGCACAATTTCAATTTTCATGAATACTAGATAATCTAAAGAAAATTAAAAAACTTAAAACTTATTTTTGTGTTTTTCTATTAATTTTTATAGTTTTTATAAGATTTTCCGAGTTTTTCATTTTTTAATAGTTTTTGATAATACTTTGCAAAAGTAAAAGGTAAAGAAGAGTTTTTTTATAATACTTTCCAAAAGTAAAAGGTAAGGAAATCAAACATACATAAATAAACACATATGTTTTTTGTAATTCTAAAAAAATATATATTTTATAAATTTGTAAATTCTAAATAGGAGAAAATATAATTTTTTTATATTTTTATCAATAGGAAATAATTTTAGTTACCTTAAGAAAAAATATGTAATATATTATGGTTCCAGGCACTTGAGATAATTTTCCTATAATTTATAGATGCAAAATGTTATCTTTAATAATTAAAATACATCTAAAATACTAAATATATATTATAGGGGCATATGCAATTTCCTTAAAGTTCCTGAGCATTTATTAAGAAGTTTAGGGGTGTACATGAAATTTATCAACAGTTTAAGCACTGGGAGGGGTATGAATGTAATTATCCAAAATGATAGGGCCCAATATGCAAATTTACCAGAAAATATTACACTAATAATCAAAGATAAATACACAAAGTTGTAAGGGTGTCCACATAAAATTCTTATCCTCTCATGCGCACATGCATGTGAGGTAATGTTGGATGGTGAAGAATATGCATTTCATCGTCTTTATTCATTTATTTTAGCTTAAAATCCCTTCTTAAATACCTGTAATTATTAATAAATCCACGTTTTTTATTACTCTTGATTCTTTTTGTAAATATTATACAAATAGCACTCTTTTTAACCTAAAATAAATAAAGAAAGAAAGAAAAAATAAAGAAAATGAAGACTATATATATATATGCAATAAATACATGTTGCCTCTAAGCCATAGAGAAGGTCAAGTATTGACCTGATTGATATGGAATAATGTAAGGGGAGATAACGCTTCTTATAGAAAAATAAAATAATAATTGCACTTGTATATACATCACCATTCATCATTGTATACCATTATTTTCTATATAATTCCTTACTCTTTTTTATTTATCACTCGATTCATCTCAAATAAAAATATTTTCTTCTTAGAACTTGTACATAAAAATAAGTTATAAATATTAAAAATAATTGCCAGAAAATTCGTTATACATTGTGTGAATAATGGCACATTAAAAAAGCCACAAAGCCAAACTTGTCGAACTCATATCTTCTCCACAAAATCTCAAAATAAATCAAACTCACATTTATTTTACTCTAAATAAAATAAACTTTAAAATGAAAGTGGTTTTGCTAAATCAGAGTAAAGAAGTAAAAAAGTATTTTTTGGAGTGTATTGTATAGGGTGCATATACTATATATTGTGTGAATATATTATTTCATGTATTTTATGCACATATTGTGCATATTTTATTTTTTAATAATTGTAAATATTGTATTTTATACAATAAAAATGTAACTAAAAATTATAAAATCAAAATCATAGATGCCATTTACTATATAAAATATATATGTACCACTCTGTATATATTGTAAATATACCTATTTATCTAACCTAATAATTTATCTCATAAAAAATAAAATAAAACGATATTTAGAATCCTTGAAAAATGTTGTAAATAAATAAGAGTAAATAATATAAATATTTTTAACAGCAAATTGTTAAAAATTAATATATTTTATATATAGGTAAAAATACTTATGAATAATGGTGATTATTTACTTTAACTTATGTTTATATTTTATTTAATTTTGAAGAAGTCACCATAAATAAGATTATTTAATTACTAACAATTTTTATTTACATAATTTATTTATTACAATTCATTTTCTAATTCATCTTTAATTTATTGAAATTTTATTTCCTTGTTGTCGATTAGTGAGCCTTGTCTTATACGAACTGCATCCCAATTGGGTGGATCGGGGTCTATTGACCCAGGTCAACCCACTCTTTCTCTTGTCTGCCTATTTAACCTTCTCGCCATACCATCTTCTTTCCATTTTCCGGTCAGATCCTTGCTTCTTCTGAACTCGATTCCTCTTATAATCTTGCTACCCAAATAAACCTCCCACTCGCTCATTCATCTTTTTCAATAATTTCACATCGATCCATGCACTCTCTTCCATTCAAAATTCACTTTTAGCCATCGTCTATAAAAATCCTTTCCACCTCCGCCTTCACCCCTGATCCATTTCCTACCTTCATTTCTATCTGAGATAGAGTCCAGGAACTGGAAGTGGTGACAAGATGTCTTCTTCGCGAATCAGATCATGGAATTAGAGGTTGGGAGACGAGATCCAGCACATCTCCGGAGCCCTCGATCGACTGCATTGAGTTTCTTCAACTGTCACATCCAATCGAGACTACAACCACTTTCATCACCTTGTAGGTAATCTTATGTAAGATCTTGAATTCTGTACTTTAATTTTACATTTCAATTTTCATTTTAGCATAATATGATCATCGATCGCCTGAGCATCGATCTTCACGATCAGAGCTCCCCTAACCTTCATTCCCATATCCGACAACTGCAATACCTACACCTCAAAGATCTTCATTTCCTATCAGACATATACCCTTAGATTTATATAGTATATGGACTCTTCGATTCATCTCTGATCACCATCGTCAGAGTCGACTCTTCCTCATCCACTCTTTGTGATTTTGAGTGAAAGAGGAGCCTTGGATCCAGATCTGGGAGCACTGAGCAGTTGTAAACCTAAGGAACCTCCAGATATGCTATCGATTGTTGTCACACATCATCGACCTATCTAGATAATGTGATGGAGCAGTCGGAAAGCATCCAGATCTTAAGGATTCTAGTTAGGTGGAGATCGGCCAAGATTGGCTCGATCAAAGCTCGGTGAGGAATCTATTCAACTGTATTATTCCTGCACTTCCATTCACCATTCGATTAAGAAGGCAAACTCTGGTTTGTATTTGAACCTTCCAAAAAGCCCCAAAATCAGTCCATTTATCAGACCTTCTAGGTCCAGATCCAGTCGTCCATCACGCATGCGATTTGTACCCGCACCTGTGATTATTTTCACCTTTACTCTTTTATTTGTTTTATTTTGAAATAAGCCCATGTTCGGATGCGTCTCGGTTTATAGTAACTTGAACATTTTTAATTTATCCTCATGTTTATTTATATTGTAGTTTAGTTCTTTTTAAATTTCATACACGTGCTTATCACATGACATTGGTAAATTTACAATATATATGTCGAATTTCTTTGTTACTATTTACACCATTGAAATAAAATAATTCCATAAACACACTTTTCTTATTTCTTATTGGTTTAGTGTGGTATATAAAAATTCTTGTAGTTTAGTCCCTCTGAAGCTGTGTTTTAATTACTTTGTTAATTGTAATTAAAAAATAGATAACCACTGCAATAAATTCCACAAAAGTTACCATTAGCTCATGGTGATCACTTTTATGAGCCATAATTTTTGTTTTTTAATTTAGATTGTTCCAATATTTCTAATAAATAAAAAACACCTCAGATTTCTCTTATTTTCATTAAAAAGTGTTTAAAAATTCTACAAAAGTTTATGTGTGCTTGATTTTTTTATTTTAATTTCTGTATAAGTTTCATCTTTAAATTCGTCATAAAAACCAAAAATGAAAATTATTAATAAAATTCATATAAAAACACAGAAAATACCTAATATTTCATAAATTTACTTGGTGGAATATTTGAATTGATCTTTTATTTTGTATATATTTTATACATTTTTATTTTATTTTCCATTTTAAAATCACAACAACGTTTGCATTCTCATCTATTTCTTATTTTTCTTATTTTAAATATTTTAATAATCATAGGAAATCTAAAAGTTCTCTAAAAATCATAAAACAATATAAATTACCAAAAACCAAAAATCATTTTTACTTGAATTTTCTGGTTACTTTAACCTTATTTCAAAAATACTAAAACATCTTTCTCCTTTCTTTGTTTATGTTACTTATTTTGATTTATTTTAAAAAATAAACATTTATACAAAATATGAAAAATAAAAAATTTAAAAAAGACACAAAATCAGAAAACCTTATAACAATATAAAAATTAATAATTAATAAAAATTAATAAGATAAAAATTCCTAAAAACGAAGAATTAGAATAGAAATAATTCCTTTTTATTCCATTGATTTCTCTCTGATTTAACTAACCTTCAAGATTTTGTAGCCTCCAGGAGTTTGATCATGTATGATATACAGGTAAATAAATAGCAAACATATTCATCTTGCTTACATTCTCTTGATTTGTTGGATTGAGTTTAAATAAATAACAATAGTTTTCATTTGAGACTTACTTTGGGTTATGACGGCTATTTACCTTGTGAATATTTCCATTAAATAATTAAAACTCTAGAAAAGTTCATCACAACAAATGGCGCCATTGTTGGGAGGCATGACGAGGATAGTTAGGTTTTCTTCACATCTACTCTTGGTTTTTGTAGTTTTTTTTGTTTCTTTATAATTGCATTTTATTTTTAGCATATTTGTGTATCCGCTTATTGTTGAGGAGTGATCACTCAAATTGAGTACTGTGTGTCATGAGGGGGCTTATACAATGCTTGCAGGATCCGATGTGTCGGACACTGAAAGCCCACCAAGATCAAACTTTGGATATTTACCTGAGATTACTTTCTCTTGCTCTTCTCATTTTGTGACATATCCACATTTTAGTTTCAATGTCTGTTTGTTTTATTTTTTGTTCCATTTTATTTTGCTCATATTTTTCATAAACAGTATACGACATATTTTTTTTCTCTTTCCTGCGAGGTCCCCACGAGTAAGGGAGACATTCCCAGGAGCGTTAGCGAACCTAATTGAAATAGAGTCATCACGTTTCTTCATCGAACAATAGTAGAGCGTAGGAGAGGAGCATAAGATTTTGAGGATTACATGGGGCATTTTATTTTTTGTTTTATTTCAACATTTTAATTTCCATTATATTTTTGCAATTAATTTGTAATAATTTTAAGGTTCTTACCTCTTTTTCTATTTTTCAGGACATTAAACTCTATTATGGATTGTGAGGTTTGTTTCACTAAGTGTCGGTGCACTTAGGGGACCTCACCGATTTTTGTTTTCTCGCTTTTACTTTTATTAGTTTTCTCGCAGTTTTCTTATGCTTGAGCCCTTAGTATTAGGTTCTATTTTCTTGGTTGATCTAGGTAACGAATTAGGTCTAAATCCCCTAAATAAGAATATATGTTCCTATAGCGTAGATCATAGTACTGGACTTAGTAAAATAAATATGTTCTTGCCCGTTAATAGAAGTTATTTTTAGGACGTTTCTCTTGCATCATTTAGGTTATTTATTTTTATGTTTTCATTTTTATAAGAGGGTCATTTTGCAGGTAGACTGCTGGTGTAAGGTATGCATCCTCTATTTCTTGCATGCATCATTGATTCTGTCATGTCGGCTTTTTTGTTCTCCTCTCTTGATTTTCGCACTTAGGAAATAAAGGATTTGGAAAAATCGTTAGATCATTTCTTTGAAAAAAATATAAAAATTTTTATAACCCAACAAAAAAGGGAGTGTTAATCATACTGACGTAAAAATAAATGTAGCAATCATATCATTATTGTTTTAGAGAGAGTAACCCCCCCCATTGTTTGCAGGTACTTACCTCCATACAGAGTGGGTGAGGACATTGCCTTAAGGATAGAGATCCCAAATCCATGGACTTATGCCCTAAGCACACGTATACTACTCTTTAGTGTATGGTCACAGCTGCAAGAACTTGCCTCATACCTTAGATTTCATTTTGGTGTGCTCTGCCTCTTATCTCCTTTTGGGATTGATAGTACTCGGCAGCCCGGCAAGATGGTTACACTATTTGGGGAGGTTTGAGGACGTATGTTGGATGACAAGGCAATATCACCCTGTGTGCTTGGTAGTAAGTAACTTTTCGTAGATTCACTAAATTTAAAATTGAAAAGATAATTAGTCGAACTTTCACGGTCTTCACTTGTGTTTAGTTTGTGAATTAGGGGTTTGTATTGTGTTTGTTTTGTTGAGACCCTCTGCGCACTTTGCACCTTTCTTCTCATTCTCTTCTTCTTATTTGACTACGTGTTCTCACATCTTGCCTCTTGCCATCGAAGATGTCGGATTGGAGTATTTTCTGCTTAGACTCAACAAAAATTTCTTTATATACTCCACTTCAATCATCTTAACTCATTCGGGATGACTTTCTTATCGAATTCACTTCTTTTTGCACATCTCTATTTTTGTTGTCAATAAATACTTTGTTTGAGATTAAACCTCATCTCAAACTATCATTTGAGACTCCAGTTTTTCTAAGGACTGATTGAGTGCCTTACATTTTTATAGAGAGTGATTCTGAGGACTTGAGGTACCACTAAAGGGAAAGGCCTCGATTACTGAGCAACAAGAGATCAACTCCATGAAGTTGGCATCTATTCAGGCCATCAATGCCCTATTGACTGAGCAAGCCAACATCCAGGCCAGATTATGTGATATGATCTTAGAGCTGAGACAAGACAGAGGAGAGAAGTGTATGGACATATGAGAGGAGGTGGGAATTAGGGAGCTGATCTAGAGCAACCAAGAGTGGAGCCCAGGCCGACATTGAGAGATGCTTATATCACAGACATATGACATGCTATGAAATGGATTCAAATACATGTGGTCTGAGATGAAGTCCACTATTCTTCTGTTGTTCCTGATATTCCATGGACATATTCACGAGGAACCGTATATTCACCTCCATCAGTTTGATCGCATATGCAATACGATCCACTATGATAACATCTCATTAGAGTTAGTGAAGATGAAAGCCTTCCCGTTCAAATTGATGGACAAGGCACTTTATTAGATTAACCATTTGAGAAAGGTTCTCATGTTCTAGTATGAGTTTAGATCCGTCTTTTCTAAGCAAGTATTTTCCTTTTGGACACCTGAATCAAATGCGATCTTTGATATATAACTTCTCCCAGTTTTCCCATGAACTTGTTCACGAGGCATAAGAAAGATTCAAGGATTTGATAGAGAAGTGCCCCCATCGTGATATTCCCGAGACAAGCTTAGTTCACAATTTAATTGGTGGTTTGAGTTTGGAAAACCAGATATTGGTAGATGCCGCGTGTGGGGGATCCCATTTCAACAGGAGTAAGGATGCCCTTTATCAAAATTTTGAGGAGATGGCAGAGAGATCTACAACTCTTTCTTCTTCACGTGTTTCCAGAAGCATCCTCTTCCTTCTTCTTTAGCACCCCACAAGGCCGTCAAGATGACGACATCTCCTGATGTGGATAGGGTGGACAGTGTTTATCTGACCATTATTGTAAATCACCTATCCAAAGTAGATATTATAGAAAAGCGATCACAAGAGCTTGACAAAGTACAAATGATTGAGCAAGGGACAAAGCAGCTGGACAAGGTGGATGAGATAACTCGACACATGGAGCTTATCGTTAGTACTATTAGCTCATGTCATATCCAGAGTGCAGTAGCCGATACTCCTGTAGTAGACAGACCACTTCTTCGACTAATTCAGCCCAGTAGAATACCAGAGTACCTTCTTCTACCATCCAGCACATTTACTACATGCAGGTGATGTATCAGGTCCCGCGTCAGTCTTCTTAGTTGTGTGTTGTTATGTACTACCCAGTGTTTCAGTACATTCCTCAACAGCAGTTTCCACCTCCAACTCATATCAAGGAGGTGAATGGCATATGGTTTTAATGAGAGCGCAACCAACCTTATCCATCAAGGAAGGGTCAGTTTGGTTCGCAGTTGAGTAAGAGGCATGCCCACCATCTTCTCGGAGGTAGACCACGTACTCAACACCAACAACCTTAATAGCCTCATCAGCATTCGTCTCCACAACATGTCCTGACTTGGAGACATGGATATCAACTATCGATGTAGCCTGTGCATTCTTATCAGCCCTACTACCAGCAATAGTCTACATATGGGAAGTATTATTTGCATCCTCCTCCTCCATACACATATCTGCTACAATCGTATTCTGGGCACCAACCTCCAGACTACCATATTGAGCGATAGCTAGTTGTTCAGCATCCTAAGGCCCCTTCAATGAACCCAACGCTAGACCAGCTAGCCCTTTTGATGAAGAATATGATAGAACTGACGTAAAGGATTGACGACCTGACTACCACAAAGAAGTTGATTCCAGCCCAGGTCGAAGCCAATCCCAACAACTTTAGATGCAAGAAGCATGTAATCCTTGAACCATCCACCCCCAGATAGGTATGCCCTTTGATTTTACATGTTTATATGATGCCATTTCTCTCAAGAGTGGTAGGATATAGTAACCACATATACATGAGTTGGGATTGAGGGATCGAGCAGCTGGTTGAGCTATACCGACTACATCATTTTCTTCACCAGTTGAGCAGTGATCCGATATTGCAGATCTAGAGCATGGAGGATCACCTTCTTCTTCTTCACCACCACTACCACCATCCAAAAAATCATAAAAAGAAAAGAAAGTAATATACAACGTTGAGTTAGCAATGAAGGAGAACATACCCATCACAGAGTCTTCTTCAACACTAGTAGAATGAGCAACCCATTCTATTTTCCATTACTTATGTTTCTATACATGTAACCATATGGCCCAACCCTTTTATCCATCACATCTAAATCCATGATTGTTTGATATTATTGATCAGATGACTAAGATTCCATCTTTCCCACCTTATTCCCAATTGCATGATCAACTCTAATCGGGAGCATCATGACCACCCTCTCACGCCATCATCTCAACCTTTGGATCGCACCATCCAACAGTTGGGATACCGGCCCCAGCCTCCATCCCACCTCCTCCAAGTGGTGCAAACTCCACCAATTACCGACTTCAACCATTTTTCCTAACATTGTCAGCCAACCTTCTACATCAAATCCCCCACTAACCTCTAGTCCTAACCAGTCTCCAAGGGGAATCAAGCTCGTAACAGATCACTAACTCGCTTTATAAGATTGGATTATTATTAAAAATGAAAATTGACAAGATAAATGTTCGAGCTTCCACGGTCATCACACTGTGTTGAGTTGGTGAACCGGGGGTTCATTTTCTCATCCTGCTTTCAGTCCATATCAAATCTTCATAGATCCCCATATCAAGATGATGGAAAGGAGCTATCTTAGGCTACCTCTGGTGGCACCGTTTTCCAGTACTCCTACCCATTCATCTAGGGCAACTTTAGAGGGCTCAGACCCGTGCTATGGACTCGATTTCACCTCCACCATGTTCCCCCTCGATCACACTTCTCCCACTCATGAGGTGCATACTGAAAGGACATCACACCTATACATTCATTTATCAACACCTAAGATAGGGTCTTTTGCCTTGGCGGGGACCGAAGAGATGGCCAGTGACGATAGGACTGATTCTTTTCCATTTCCATCTGCCTTGAATAAAAGAAAAATACAAAAAATCAAAATAACACTATTTGATCCTTGAATGGTAGATATCCTTCAAAACATCTTTTTCGAGATGTCACACCTTAAGGTCATGGAGTACATGCCCCCAGTAAAAAAGAGAATGAAAGAAGCACATACTAGAAAGTGTCAGCCCAAGCAGAATAGACGCACGAGGACCAAAAAAAATATTTTGACCACAGTCGCAGTTCATGCCATCAGCAACATCCCACCCAAAAAGAAATATAAGGGATCACCTTACATCGTTGTATAATTTTTTATCAAGAATTCTATCGTACTCTTCTCGATAGTGGATCCTCGATCAATCTTAAGCTATCTTCGCTACTCATTGAGTTTGTGTTGGGGCCTCTTATATCGATCAGGATGAGCCTTCAGTTTGTTGAAAGATCGATCTAGAGACCGAGGGAATTTTCTAGAACATTATTATAAATGTGCAAGGCATGAGATTCCCAGTTGATTTTGTCATTATGGATATGGATATAAATGCACCATTACTCCATACATCGATCATACTTGGTTGATCATTCCTTTGAACAAGTGAAGCGGTAGTTGATTATGGTATCAGAGAGATCAACTTTCACTCTTATAATGATAAGGTGAAGATTTATACTATCCTTGATCTAAGTCCATCACCGCCACGAGCACCAGTTGAGAGAGAGTCAGTTACAACAGATTCGTAGGACTATGATTTTCTACCCAAGATACGTGACACAGATCTATTTATTGATCATGAATACCCAGGAGTTCCTTTCCCAGAAGGAATTCCTAGAAAGCACAAAATCATTCTGAGCTGTCAGCTGATGGATTATTTGGGCAGTTTCCTGAGGATCACAATGAGTTTTTGGAGGTACATTATGAGACTCCTGAGATACATTATACTGAGATTGCTGATGAGATACCTCCTACTGAGATATCTAAGCTACAAACAGAGTATTTTGATATATTTGCTGATGAGATACGTTATTATGAGATTATTGTTGAGATATCTGAGCCACTTATTGATGAGTTTTCCGATATCTTTGAGCATCCTGATGAGCCATCCTTCTCTGAGCAGAGAGCATTCCTTGCAGATATTTCTGATACATTTCATGTCAAGCTTATAGTAGCCATGATGGACAGTTCACATAATGCATATCATATACCTTCTACTAGTGTAGTCGCAAAGGTTGTTTTAGAGAAGATTCAGACACCACATGAGCTCAAATTTTTTACTTACATCTCTGAATTATTCCTTACTTGTAGGTGCCCCCCAGATGTTTTTGGTCACCATGAATTGCAGTTGACCAATGACCAGGAATCTCGCTTGATAGTGGTTCTTAAGAGAAATTGTAGGGCTATTGGCTAGAGTATTTAGGATATTCGTGGGATTAGTCCAACTTTTTACTCACGTCATATCTACTTAAGGAATTCAACAAGATTGACAGGCCTTTGATTGAGCTTCTGTTCAAGGAGATTGAGTTCATTGTTGATGAGAAAGTCCTCCTTATTTCATCAAATGAAAGATATGTCTATGAGAGCTCCTATCCTTCGGCCACCTGATTGGTCTCTCCCCTTTTAGATTATGACAGAAACATAAGATTTTGCAGTTGGAGCAATTTCATGGCAAAGAAGGGATGGGGATATCATTTGACATATACAATGTTAGCAAGACTTTGTACGAGGCATAACACAATTACACAGTTACATAGAAGGAGATATTAGCAGTAGTGTTTGCTTTAGAGAAGTTTTGTTCGTATCATCTGTCTTATAGGGTGATTGTCTACATAGATCATACTGCCACTTGATACTTACATGCAAAGAAGGATGCCAAACCATGACTTATCAGATGGATCCTTCTTCTCTATGAGGTTGTTTTAGAGATATGAGACAAACTTGAAGTGAAAAATACTGGGGTAGTTTACCTTTCTCGGATTTGTAGAGTCCAATAAGCACTTACTACTTCCTATATCAGAGACCTTTCCAAATGTGGTTATTTTGTTTGTTGGGAATGTACAGTTGCTGAAGCGATAATTAGATCATGATGCATTATTGTTAGTGGTTGATTCCATTTATTTCGTACCAAACAATGATCCTTTGACATCTTTTGCATTTGATACATGAGCTAATATTTATTTGTATACATCCTTTCTTTTTATTTTTTCTTCTTCCGCTTTTACCATTTACCTCTTTTTCGTGTGTGTATTTTATACTTAGGATGTAATCTATCCTAAGTATAGTGGAGGTGAGTGATTCGACTTGTTCATTTCATGTTGTTTCATGACTCTTGTTTTTTTCCTATACCTAGGGATCCTTTACCCTAACTATATGGAGAGTGTGGTCTTTCATTTCTTCTTCTTTATTTTTTTCTTTTTCTTTTCCTTTCTTATGTCCCTCGTTTGTCCTTTAACTTGTTGATATTCTTTTTCTAACATAGGAATCTTTTAACCTAAGTATAGGAGAGGACAAGTCGAGTCATTGAGTTTGTACATTCTTTTCATCAGTTTTCCCCATTTGTATAGTCTATATACTTAGGATTATTTGATACTAAGTATAGGGGGGATTACCTACTTCCATTCATTTCATTGTTTATTCTTTGAGTCGTTGTTGTATAGATTCTTTGTAGTTTTATATACTTATCACGAGTTGAGTCTTCCTTTGTTGCTTCTTGGTTACTATGAGGGCATAGTTTGAGCTAAGTATAGCAGGGGGTGTCGTATATATTGTTTATATACTTCATCCATAAATCTTACTTTTGTTTGTTAATAATACAGATAATAAAACATGACTAAAAATGTTTGAAAAAAGTTTGTAAATTTTCTTTGAAAAGTTCTTTTGTAAATAATTTTGGAAAAATTTGTAAAATTATTTGTACAAATGTTTTGTAATATATTTGTAAAATTATTTGTAAATTTGTTGTAAAATTATAGTAAAATTATTTTTGTTTAAAGTTGTTATAAAAATGTTTTATTTGTAAAATCATTGTAAATTATTTTGAATCAAAATTATTTATATGGTAAAAATAATTGTAAAATAATTGTAAATAAAGTCTTTGTAAAGTTGTTTTATAATCTTTTGTAAACTAGTTTCGAAAACCTTTTGTAAAATGTTTGTAAAAATGGTTTTGTAAATTTTTGTAAAATTTTTTAAAAAATATTTGTGTAAATATTTATAAATCTTTGTAAAACTTTTTTAAAATAGTTTGTAAATTATTTTGTCACCTTGTAAATAAATAACTTGTTTGCACATATTTTGTGTATATACTAGTTGTACAATGGTTTGTAAATAGAACTTGTTATCACCTTGTAAATATGTGAATACAATTCTTTTGTGCATAGAATTGTTTTAATAAAAGCCTTTTATGAAATTTTACAATGTTGTATATAAAATTCTTTACTAAAACTTGTAAATAAAATTTTTTTGTAGATAAAATTATTGTAAGATTAGTACATAAAACTTGTATATATGCTTTTTTTAAAATCTTTGTATAAAATACGTATAATTTGTTTTGTATACGATTATTTTAAAGTTGTATAAAATCATTGTTAATTCTTGTAAATATGCACAATTCTCTCTATTAAAAATCCTATAAAATTGAAAAAAATATAAAATTTTGCAAAACTCTCTGAAAAACCTTCAAAAGTGATTTGCCTTTTCTTTTTTGTTTATTTATTTTCTTCTCTTTGGAAAAATGCTTTGTACATATTTCTTACATTTTCATTTGTATTCTACCGATTGATATTAATGCTTAAACTAGTCTGGAATAAAATTGAAGAATGGATCTTGGTTAAGACCTTAATCAACTTAGTTTCAGAGGAACCTTATAGGAATTGAAGTTGAGACTTTTCAGGTCTAGCGACTTAATTCTTTAAGTCCACAAGACCATGTTCACATATCATCTTGATTGGTCTATGTAGAATATTCCGTACACACACATGGTTCTTTAAGAAAGTGACCTAACTTGGACAAGCACTTTATACATAGCTCTTCACTAATGAGGTGGTGAGGGTTAGAATCCTCTAGGAAGAGATGCATGTGAATGGAAATATACACAAGCACCTTGAGTTGACAGCGCGCCCCAACCTAGTCTAGTGTCATGGACGTCTAAATACAGGAGCTATGGGTTGAAATAAATCTTCGGATGAGGGATGGTTTGCTGGCACAATTTTTCTAAGACCCCAAAACATGTGTGTAAAGAAAGATTCTATGTTTGTAGGGGCACAATAAGATCTATGCAGTGCAACAATTCTTTCCACTAATTAGAAGCAATATGTATTCCAACCAAAAAAATCAAGCATGTGAATATTTTCCCACATTGGTCCAGCTTCAGAGAAACTGCAGATCTTAGTGGAGACTTGGCTACACTGGTTGACTTCACAAGGAGATGTGGCTACACTGGCCACACTCCACTTCTCTTCTTATTCTTCTACTTCTCCCCCATCGATTGTTGACACAACATGTACCTAAACTTAGAAGGAATGACCACGCTCATTGAGTAAAGTGTAGCTACACAAGTGGATTAGGGTTACCTTTCTAAGAGAAAGGCTGGTCTATGTCATGTTTTATGTGGAGAGCTATATTTCATATACATAGTACAAGTAAGATTCATAGTCATCATAATTTGCGAATGAGGACTTGTTCTGACCTGACTATTGAGGCGATATGAATAGGATTCCTTTGGAACTTAGAGTCAGTTGGGTTATAAATCCATTTCCCAATAAGGTTCCACCAAACTAATAATCCAAAGTTTTGATTGAGCTCCTAACATTGATTTTGTAAAGCATGGTTTAAAAATCAAATTTATTATAAGACTTATTTTTCCTTTCTTGCTTTTCTTTTAGTCACTTGTTCTTCTAGTAAGTATTTGCTAACGAACTAACAATAGTTAAGTATAGGGGGATGATGAATCTGCATTTCATATATTTATTCATTTATTTTAGCTTAAAATCCCTTCTTAAACCCATGTATTTATTAAAATATCCTTGTTTTTATTTCTCTTGATTCTTTTCTAGATATTGTACAAATATCATTTTTTCTAACCTAAAATAAATAAAGAAATAAAAGAAAATAAAAAAATGAAGATTATATATATGTAATAAATACAAGATGACTCTAACCCCAAGAGAAGGTCAAGTCTTGACCTGATCAATAGGGTGTGTTCGGCTACAAGGTTAAACCACCCTCGGGGTGGTTTAACTCCCCTAACCCATGTTTTCTCCCTCCTCGTGGGCCCCACTTTATTCCCTTTTTAAAAAATTAAAAAAATAAATTTTACATCATCAATCCTATCAAAAAATAATATATTATACCATCATCTCATCTAAAAAATATAAACTACTCCACTTCTACTCACTTTTTCAAACTCCAATACAATCACATCACAATAACTACTCACTTTTTATCCTTTAGTGTGCTTTGTCTTATATAGACTGCAACCTTATTGGGCAGACTTAGGTCTGTTGACCATGGTCAACCCCTTCTTTCTCTTGTCTGCTTGTTTAACCTTCTTGTCGGACCATCTTCTTTTCTTTTTCCTCTCAGATCCGTGTATCTTCTGAACCTGATTACTCTTGCAATCTTGCTACCCAAATAAACCTCTCACTCGCCGATTCATCTTTTTTAATGAATTCACCTCAGTTCGTTCTCTCTCTTCGATTCAAAAGTCACCTAAAGCCATCGCCTATATAAACCCACTCTAGCTTTGCCTTCACCCTTGATATGTTTTCCACCATCATTTTCATCCGAGATCGAGTCTATGAGGGAGAGACACAACGCATCTTCTCCACGACTAGGAGTGCGCATATAGAGGCTAGGAAATGAGATCCAACACGTTGCCAGAGTGCTTCTCTTGCTATATTGAGTTTCTTCGACAGTCGCATTGAATCGAGGCTACCATTCCTTTGTAGGTAATCATAGGTAAGATCTTCAATTATACACATTAGTTATGCATTTCCATATCCAATTTAGCATACTATGATCACTGATCACCTGAGCTACGATCTGCATGATAGGAGCTCCTCTATCCTTCATTTGCATATATGACAAACACAATACAATCACCTCAAATTTCTCCATTTCCTACCAAACATACACCCCAGATCTACATTGGATCTGAACTCTTTAACTCAATTCTGATCACCACCACCAAAGTTGAATTGTTCAACTCCACTCTCTGTGTTTTATGCCTAATAAATCGTTCAGAGTCCTTCTCCGAGTAGTAATAACACTTTGCAGGTGCTTGGAGTGGAAGATGAGTTTTAGATCCTGACCTGGGAGCACTAAGCAGTTGCAAAACTGGGGAATCTCAAGATCTTCTATAATACATCATCACACTTCATCGACCTATCCAGACAATGCAAAAAAAGCAAGAAGGCATCTAGACCTTCAGGCTTCGAGTTAGGTGTAGGACAAGATTAGCTCGATCAAAGCTCGATGATGAGTCTACTTAACCGTGTTCTTCCTGCATCATCCGATCAATAAGGCGAACTCTAATTTTCATTTGATCCCTCCAAAAAACCCCACAGTTAGATTGTAGATCAGACCTTCTAGATTGAGGTCCAACTGTCCATCACGCATGCGATTTGCACCCGCATCAGTGATTATTTTCACCTTTACCCTTTTGTTTGTTTTATTTGTAAATAAGCCCATGTTGGGACACATGTTATTTTATAGTAGCTTGAACATTTGTGGTATTATCCATGTGTTTATATTATTCTATTTTAGTACTTTTAAAATTGTATAAATATGCTCAGCATAACACATTGGTAATTTTGCAATATAACATGAATATCTTTGTTATTGTTTACACCCTTGAAATAAAGTAATTTCATAAGGGCCCATGTCAACTCTGTCCTTGTACACCAACACGTACTCCCTTTTGGAGAAATTGCATCATTGTCCTCACTTTAATTTCTTTGTTATTTCTTTAGTCTAATAAATAAATATTGTAGTTTGGTCGCTGTAAAGATGTGTTTTAATTTCTTCGTTAATTGTAATTAATAAATAGATAATCACTATAATAATTTCCATAGAAATCACCATTAGCTCTAGGTGATCACTTTTATTTGCCACATTTTTTATTTGTATATTTTTAAATATTTCTAATAAATAAAAAATATCTTAATTTTCTAATGTTTGCAGTATAAATCCATAACAAACAAAAATTGCAACTAAAATTCTATAAAATTTGATGTGTTTTTTATTTTATTTAATTTACTTTTGTATAATATTCATCTTTAAATTCATCAAAAAAACAATAAATAGAAAACTCTCTAAACACTAAAAATTCATAGACAGTCATAAAAAATTCATAAAATTGCTTTTTTGGAAAAGATCAAAAATTCATCTTTGATTTAGTATATATTTTATATATTTATAGTTTTATTTTATATTTTAAACTCAAAAAACATCTACATTTTTTTTGCTTCTTATTTTTCCTATTTTAATTATTTAAAAATCCTAAAAAAATATAAAGAATATTTAAAAATCATGAGATAGTACAAAATTACCAAATCCAGAAAATATTTTTACTTGATTTTTCTGGTTATTTTTACCTTATTTTAAAAATATCCAAAAATCTTTTTCCTTTCTTCATTTATATTCCTTACGTTGAATTATTTTAAAATTTTAAAAAATATTAAATTATAAAAAAATAAAAAAAATCATTAAAAAGGACACAAAATAAAAAAACCTTATGAACATATAAAAATTAAAAATTCCATGAAACATAAAATATAAAAATCTCTAAAAAACAAGAATTGGCATAAAAGAAATCTTTTTTACTTCTTTTATTTTTCATTAATTTTAGTAACCCACAAGATTTTGTAGCCTCTTGAGTTTGATCCTTTTTGTTATATAGTTTAATAAATAGCAATCCTATTTCTCTTGCTTACATTCTCTTGATTTGTTGGCTTGAGTTTAAATTAAAAAATATATTTTGTTTGAGACTTTCTTAGGGTGATGATGACTATTCACCTTGTGAATATTTGCATTAAATAATTAAAACCCTAGAAAATTCATCTCAACAAATGGACCAACGAGAAAATAAATACACTATGGGGGCTCTAGTCCAAATATTACAGAACTTTTATGATACAAAATAAAGTTTAATATTAAAAACTAATCACAAAAAGTATAACGGTTAAGGGTGTAAAATACCCTAGCACACTTCTCGGCGGTTCTCATATGCAAAATATCCACGTGGAAAGTTGGGATCGTGCGATGACGCTTCACCAAGGACACCTGAGATTAGATCTCAGTGGAGAGTTCAACAACGAAAGAGGTCTTCATTCAACAGTGGCTGCTTCATCTGGCACAGGAGGCTCGATCGAACGGCCTGAAGATGCCCTGCAAGAACGAGGAAGATGACAATCATGACTGCTTTGATCGGCTGGATCTCATGTCCCCAGCCACCTAGGAGCCTCACAGAAAACTTAAAATGGAGTGGGGTTCCTTCGCTTTTGTCGATGCATTTAAAATAGTCCAGGACCCATTGATGGAGTCCAAGAGTCACGGAGGACACGAATGACCTAGAGGACCTTCCTCTAATGCAAAAATGCCTCGAACGAGTTCGAACACTGATGAGATTTGCAGGATTAGTTCCAACGGAGAAAAAAGAGAGGACTGGTGATGTTGTGGGCTGAAATGAGTGTAGGTGCACTGGGGCGACGCTATTCGATGGACAATGGAGGAGAGCTAAATCTCTCGATCTAAGTGATATCGGGGAGGGGGCTGGAAGGTGTGATTCAATGGAGAAGCAATAGGAGAATAAGATGAGGTGATTGCAGAGTTGAAACAACAACTAACGATGGAGGAACAAAGGACAGAGCCTTGTGCTCTGTCTTACTTTAGTTTAGGGATTTTGATGTATTCAACACAAAAATTTGTGAAATAAAAGATAGAACTAAATTGATGGTTACACTATGACTCTAAAAATACAAAAGATAGAAGTTCACCTATTGTAGAACGGTCGGGAGCAAAAGTGGTGTGGAGGAACTCCAATGAGTGGTTGGAAGACCTCGAATCATCTTCTCCTCGCTTGAATCGATGAGGAACACCTCATGTCACCAGGGTTCATTGTTAGGTTCAATCCAAGAGGTCAAAGATGGCTCAAGAAAGACAAAAAGTAGATTGAAGACATGTGTTTCAATAAATAGCAGTGACGGAGGGGCAAGGTTAAGCTAGGATTTGCGAACGAATTGAGGCTCCATCGACTAAGGAATCATGTAAGTATGAAAGACCATAGATCGAGGCGTAAATCTCAGGAAGGATCAAGAACAAAAAATGCAAGTCTCATTCATGGAAAATAAAAGAAAGTATCGGGTCATTGCATACAATAAGCCTAGGAGGGTAGGATCCCTAGTTCACCAGCGGGACAACCAAGGGCACACTTTGATTGGGCCATTTCGGCCATAAAAGACAAAAAGAAATACAAATGCAAAAGAAAGGGAAATAAAATAGAAAATTATTTTATTTATTTATTCTTAAAACATGAAAGTCATTTCTTATTTTATGTACTATTTTAGGTGTCTTTTATTTATTTTTATCAATCCATTTATTGTAATGTTAATTTTTACAAGTACAATTATAAGTATCATTGCCTATATTTTGGGTATTTTATTTTTATTTTATTTTTTGAGTTTATTATTTTATATTCATAATTTATATGTTTATGGTATATATATGTATATATTTAAATATTTTTATTTCTATTTTTCTGACTTTATTTATCTCCTTGAATAAATGTGAGTTTGTATTATATAGGTGTAGTATTGATGTCTCTCCATTTCACCACCTTTATTATTTCATTTTGGATTTAAATCTTTAGACTGAATGCATGTGTATAACATTAAGTTGTATAAAATAACAATCGATAATTGATCTATAAATATTGTATAAAATATTATATTTAATACTGAAATAAAAGAATAAAGAAATAAAAGAAAAATAATGAAGTGTCAAAGATACTGAGTGACCCAAGACCCCAAGACCCAGTCATCATGATGACTTGGTCGACAACAAATAGAGTAGGGAAGATAGGGCATATCAATTGTACAGAAAACCACACAAAAATCCTAACTCTTCTTGTCCTTATATTACATTTTTGGACCTATTTTATTTTTCTCAAATAATAAAACCCTCTATATGAAAGTTGTATAGAAAAATACAAAGAAAAATATAAAATTGATTCCATTCAAAAATAATGCAAAGTGTGTCCAGGACAAACAAAATAAAAAGACACAAAGAAAACTTTAGAGACTTATATCTTCTCCATACAAACATAAAATTGACCAAACTCACCTCTATTGTTCATAAAATTAAATTATCTATTTAATGAAGTTGTTGATTTGGATTTAAGATGCAAAAGTTTGGGCCCTCATTATGCAGTATACTTGTATATAATAATCAATAAATTTATTCTTTATACTTTTCACTTTCTTATATTATACTTGTATATAATAATCAATAAATTTATTCTTTATACTTTTCACTTTCTTATATTTTATATATTTGTAAATATTATACAGAACACATTTCAATAATAACATTAGAATAAAATCATTAAAAATTTATAAAAATAAATAATATACCACTGTACATAGGTAAACTATACTTATAAAATACCTATACATATTTATTCAAGTAAAAAATATATTCAGAAAAATAAAATAAAAATATAGAATAACGTAATTAAATATTTTATAAATACATAAAATATAGAAAAAATAATAAAATATAAAGTATAAAATATAAAATAAAATACATCATATATAGGTAAATATACCTACAATTATACTTGTTAAAATAAATATCTAATAAATCACCTTGTAAAAATAAATAAAAATTATAATAAATTATGACATAAAATAATACTCATTTTTATATTTTTAGTTTTATTCAATTAATTCATTTACTATTTTATTTTTAATTATTTAATCTTTTATTTTTCTATTTTGTTGTTTTGCACCAGACGTGAACCTATGAGGAGCGAGTCCTCGTTGACCTCGGTCATCTCCTTGCCCCTCGTAGCCTTGTAGCTGTCAGGTAGTCAGCGACCCATCTTATCCATTTTTCTCCTTCCAGTGCTTGCACCATTTTTGCTCGAAATCATCTTGACTTTTGCTTCTCAATCCATGCATTTTCATGTGCATACACTTCCTTGATCGATGGAGCCTTGGTTCAAGTGTAATGGCACAATCAAAGTTCGCATGTATTTAGTCTCCTTCTCTGTCCCATTTTGAATTTGATCTCTCTTCTTGTGTCTAACCCATTAGATCTTCACCCATGTGAGTCGAGGAAGGTGACGACTATCTCCTTGCCCGATTTGCAGCGTGCTGTTAAAGCGATTGAGTCGATCCACCTTCATCGGCCATCCTCTATCGCGAGGTATTCTGCTCCCAGGTCTCCGACCAGATTGAGCCTTTTTATTAACTTGTTATGTAGATCTCTTTACTGAATTTCTTTTCCGTATTTCACTTTTATTCTTTTAATGCTTGTTAGACATGGAATCCAATCTTTACGTACACCGGAACACTAATGCTCCGACCACTGTCTCGTCATATTCTCCCCTTATTTCGACTTGTTGATTGTCGCTTCACACTCCCTTTACATTTCTCCACTTCTCGTATCACCAGCCCATTACGATTCCTCCTGGATCGAAGTTTCGAGGTCCTCCCCCGTTGAATCGCTAGACCTCTTCACTCCACCCCCATTTCAACCTCGACCTTCCACTACTAGTTTCTAGAACCTTTGCCTTTGTGCTACCATGGTTTCCATAATATTTGCATGTTCTAAATACCCCATTTGAGGGGTATGCACATTAGGAAACAAGCTCATGGTGCAATTCTTCGAGCGTCGAGCTCCAGGCCCCCATCGATGGGGCTTGGACCCATCTGAGGCATCCATCAGCTGCGGATCATCTAATCGACCGTGTAGTGCACACTGAAGCCACCATCAGATAGTGGAGATTTTGCGATTCAATGAAAGGTTGGGCAGTTGTTGTTCATTGTTCTTCGTAAGCAGTAGAAGCTGTCAGATCCGTGTTGAGATCTATATCAAGTCAAGACCATTAGATCTTACCGCTAATCCACCATTAGATAAGAGACGAGATCTAATCAGAGCTGCACATCAAAAAAGCGGTATGGCGCAACTTAGACCGTTCGTGCTTAAGTGAGTCAGATACAAGCATCCACGTACACATGTGGGGGTATTTTTCATACATAAGCCCCCACTTGTTTTATTATTTATAACTTAATACTTTATATATAGTTGTAATATTTATGTAGTTTTTGGACATTGAACCTCATTTTTATTTTCTTTACACTTAGGTCCTCTGCCAGGTCACGTCACATGCCCATAAACGTGAGGCGCTTAGCATTTTTGTGTGTAAACCCCTCTGGTTTGTTTTATTTAGTTTTAGTACTGTAATTTAAATATTAAGTGTAATATTCTGTGGAAGTTGCAAGTTCGACCCTGAACTTTCTGTTAATTACAAAAGTACCCCTTCTCCTACATAATAAATTAGATAAATTTGGTATATTTCATGTTTAGCCCCTAGATTTTTGTAGGTGATCTATAATGAACTGAAATTTTATTTAAATTGCATCTAAGTTTCTTGTAGTATTGTATTTTCTTTTTGTTGATTTTAATTTTATCAAATGTTTCCGATGCTCTAAAAATACTAAAAAAATATAGGTTAGATGCCATACACGTTTTTCTAACAAACATAATTTTATGAAGACATTTTCTTTAATATCTATTTCTTAAAATTCAATAACAGATCATTTATTCCCTATCTAGCTATAAAAATACAAAATATATAAAACATTATTTAAAAATTCCAAAAAATAAAGATTACGCATTGGTATCCAATCTTCCTCCAGACCAAAAATCACAAAAAATACAAAAGAAAAACCTTAACATTGAAAAACCTTCCTAACCGTAGAAAAATTTAAAAATCTATAAAATTCAAAAAAATAGTATTTTGTTGTATAACTTTATTTGTGTTATGTAATACATGTTAAAAATAGTTTTGGGTAATTTTGGTTTGTTATTTTTAAAAAAACATAAAATAGTGTGACCTATTATTAAATTCTCTATTTTGCTATATTTAATCATTTATAAATACATAGAAATTTGCAAAATATTGTGAGAAAATTCACAAAAACAAAGAAATATATTTAAAAAAAATTATTTTATAATTTTGAAGTATATATAACTGTAGTTATAATGTTAAAACCATACATATATATCTTATTTATAATACTACTATATATTACCTATAATTTTTATTAATTATAGATACCCATAAATATTTAGAACCCTTAAAGAAATGAAAAAGTCTATTTGTTTTTGTATTTACTATAGTTTTATATATTTATTTTATATCGAATATTATATTTATATTACATACACACACATATATACACACACACACACGTATATGTATACACACTATTATAACCTGAATATAAAAAGAACTTAAAATCAGAAAAATAAAAAAACAAGAATTATAAAGTTAAAGACAAAAAAATGTAAAATATTTAAATACATAAAAAGTTAAATATTATTTAAAATGCACAAAAATATCACAAATAAAAATACAAGAGAAGGAAAATTGATTAGTGATAATTAATTTTGATTCCTCTATCTATTACGTTCGTTCCATGTTTTCGAGACTCTACCATACTTATATCTATATACATCTGTAGTAGAGTTTAAAATAAACTTTGACTCAGCCATTGATCGCATAATAATATTGTGGGTTGATCTTTGTTTGGAGAGACATTTGGCCAAGCAGTGATTGTTGATCGTCTGTGGTTAATAGACCAACACAAAAATCCTCTCCAACAAATGACACTGTTGTCGGGGATCAACACTGCATAGATTACTTTTCTGACTTTTTGTATGACTTATTTCCAGTATTTATTTCTCTACTTTTATTTTTATAAAACTGTTCTGACCATCTCTTTATTTTATCTTTGTTGCAAGGGACCGCTAACAATGGAGGTGCTCTTAGGAGTCCTATGCACCCACATGAAGCGAAGTCAGCTTTTCAACACAAGTCGACAAGAGAAAGCAACAAAGGAAAAACCTAGAGAATTTTTTAGAGCAGTTGTATTTCTGTTTTACTTTGTATTTAAGAGAGAGAGAGAGATATTTATAATTTGTAATAAATAGACACTCTGAACACTACGACATTTGAGGTCCATTGCCTATGTGATTGTTCACTTGGGGGCCTTGTCGGCTTTTTCGCAGTTTTCTCATTGAGATTTTCTACTTTATTTCCCCTATTTTGTTTGATTGAGCCCTAGCTTATGATTGCTTGATTCGATAATCTAGGTCCCATGCCTTTACTATTCCTTATGCCTATATAATCTTCACTTGGACTTAGATCAAATTAATTGTTGTTTACCTTGGTCTAATACTGAGTGTCGTGAGAAGGTCGATACATCGCTTGCAATATCCTATTTCTCGTACACTGACAACCTTTCAAGATCGAACTTTTTGGTTTCTGACCTAAGCATCCAACATATTGTTCTCCTCGCTAATAGAAATTCCTATATTAGGGCGATTTCATCAGCTTTGCATCTGTATATAGCATAGGTTTCAATTTTGTTTTGCATGCTACATGGAGAGCGCAGGGAAGTAAGGTGCTTCTAACTTGGCATTCATCATTGGTTTTACGCTGGCATTGCTTTTTGATCTCTCCTTCTGATCTTAATCACTTAGGATACTAAAGGAAGTGAAACCTTGTTAGTAGTTTTCATGATAAATAACCAAAAAAGGATATAACAAAATAAAATCCGGACTAGTAATTTTATTTGACCTTAAAAATAAACGTAATTTTATTCATTATTTTGGGAAGAGAAACTCCCTCATTATACACAGATTGTATTCTGAATGAGTAAGGAATGTGCCCAGAAGGACTAGAGCCCCCATATCTGGACTTGTGCCCTAAGTGCTTGGGTCGGCTCTTGGGCCCTATTACTTGTTACAAGCACTTGCTTCTGACCATAAATGAAGTGTCTCGTATTCAAGTAGGTATGGATCGCAGACTTGAGCATGGTCACTCTAAGAGGCTGCACCTCTGAGCTTGTATAACTGCTTGAAATTCACCTAACTCTAAAACCTGAAAAGTTAAACGATCAATCTCTTACGGTCTTCAATGAGTCAAGTAGGTACATTGGAGTCTGCTTGGTGTTTGATTGTGAACTTTGGATCCGAGTGTGTTTATCCCTTCTACAAGTTATTAGTCTTCCACTCTTTTTGTCTTCTCTTCTTTTCTTCTTTTCATTTCTTGAGTCCTTTTTCTTTTTCATTTGCATTGTGATCATGGCCAATCTGTATCTTCAACCGAATCTTGCAGCTTCTTTTCACCCATATCACTGTCATGTCTTCATCCTTAGTTCGACTCAAGGTGACTCTCTTCATCGGCCACAATTTTGCCTCGTCAGATTTGACCTCAATCCGGTTGGAGTCCATTCCAGAATTTTATTTCATATGTCTCATCCACCCTTTTTGTTTCCTCCCATTTCACCTTCTCCTACTCTTAGGAATGTTGTGTTGAATGATGGAACCCGCATCGAGGATACTATTGATATTATTGAGCTATGCATATTTGAGGTTGGAATGGGTGTTCTCTCTTTAGTGGATGTTGGACCCAATTTGTGTGGGGTTATTCCCAAGGTTTTTACATTAGTACACCGGTTTGAGGATGTGGTCATCGAGGATACTTAGATTATGAATGATGATATTGATGTTGAGTGTTTCCATTTCCTGATACCGACCCTTGAGTCAGTTTCACACGTCTTGGTTTAGGACCCTGTTGTACCACCTCTGTTGGTACTACATGAGACGGAGTCGGTACTGATGAATCTCCATTTAATCACCTTTATTCTTTCATTTTGGCCTTAAATCTATAGACAAATGAATGAATATATCATTAATTTGTCAATATAAACATCTGATAAATGTACACAATATTGTATATCTATTGTATTTAATTCCAAAATAAAAGAATAAAGGGAGAAAAGAAAAATAAATTAAACTCCATATGTGTTCAGTGACCCTACACCTTGGTACCCAATCATCATGATGACTTGTTCCACAAAGAAGAAAGTGGGGGGAGACATGGCGGATGAATGATACAGAAAACATATCAAACACTTAATTTTTAATTCGTCTAAAAATTAACTTTTAGGAACTATTATTCTTTATTATGTATACCTCAAATCAATAAACTTTGTATATGAATATGTAGATAAAAATACAATGAAAAATGAAAAATTGAGTTTATAAAAAAACAATAAGTGTGCTTGGGACAAACAAAATAAAAACCCAAAATAAAAACTTCCCAGACATGAATATTCTTCATATCTTTTTGAAATGGACCAAAATCACTCTAATTGTATATAATTTTAATTAAATATTTAATGAAGAGGTTTCATTTAATTTGGAGCTAAGATGCAAAAGTAAGGTTTTGGGCACATATTGTTCAATGTACCTGTATATTTTATTCAATATAATTATTCTAAGTATTTTTCAATTTTTTTATAAAATTGTAAATAGTATTTTAATCATATATAATGAATTATAATAAAATAAAACCATTAAAATAAAATAGGAGTAAATAATACATCTAAATGCATATGTTAAATAGGCATGTATATACCTATAATGTATATATACCTAATTAATTAAGTATAGATACTAACTCATAAAAACGAATTAAAATAAAAATATCTAATTGTGTATAAAAATAAATTAAATATATATATATAATATATGTATAAAATATTAAAATATATAGAACAAAATAAGAATAAAAATACTTAAATACTTGTTTTACTCGTAAATATCAACTTGTAATAAAAAGCCTCACAAAAATAAATAAACATATAAATACTACATTAAATTAAAACAAATTTCATGTTTTAGTAAAAAATTAGTTAGTTCATCTATTATGTATTTTTTATTTTACCAATCTTTTTCTTGATGGAATTTTCTGGTTGGTCTATGTGGACCAACCACAAGCCTCTGCCCTCTCTTTTCCCCGAGCTCCGATCTATCAAAGCCTGCTCTTTCTCCCGTTCTTGCTCGAGGCTATCATCATTTGCTTTGGTGTACTACCTGATTTCTGGAGATTTAATATCCGTTATTCCTATGAACACTAGCTGATCTTCATTGACTAAATCAGCATATGCCTCGCAAATCCCCATTTCTCATCCTATAAAATTGCTCGTCTAGCTTCCTTCTCGATTTTGATCTCTCTTAGGCCATTCTTAGACCCTCACAACCCCTTGAGAGATTTCTCCCTGGTGACATGAAGCAGTTGGCCAGTTCTGCAGCGAGGAGGAGACAACCATCGTCGGAGAAATTCTTTGATTGGTTCAACTTCCTTGGTTGTCTGGCTAAGTCGAGGCCTTACTTCAGTGTTCTTTGGTAATGTTTAGATTCTGCATTTCATTTTCTCCTTTTCATATATATTTTAATCGAGTCTTTAATCTTAATTTTGAAAAATCCCTAAATGCCTAGAGCTTGTGCTCTAGGGGAATTCATTGTGATTCGACCGTCTGATAATCCCCACTTCCATTGCATCTCCATATCACATTCCCCATCAATTGCACCATCTATCTACCCATATCCATTATGGATTTGGGAGTCATGCTTGACTCCATCTTTGTTCGTGGGAGTTCCATCTCCACGTCACCCACTCTGATTTTTTTGTAACCCTTTGGTTGAGGAGATAACCCTCGAATCAAGGACCATCTTGGTGTAGGTCTGCGACTCCAAGAAGACTTCGGGAACCTTATTGGACATATGTAGCAACTCTAGGCCCTCAGACGCCATCTGAGTTATTTCACCTTCATTAGAGCATCCTACTACACGCGGAGGAGAGCCAGGAAGTAAAGCCTCATGTTGGATCTAGAGGAGACTGTCGGAGCGTGAAGATAAGTTAGATTCAAAGTTGCCAGCACCCAGTTCTTCATGTGTTTTTCCAAGCCCCCACTCCATCGCCCGATCAAGAATGCGGTCCAGATTTAATCCGGTTCGTCCATCTTATTTAAAACGGTACTCATGGAGAACCCTTGAATCATTCATGTAGCACAACGAAAACGGTTGGATTAAAAGTGCATACATGGTAAAATTTGTGTTCAACAACCTCCACCTTTTAATTATTTGTAAAAGATTTGTAAATGTTTAATTTATCTAAGAACTTTGTGGGATATTTGCATGTACCCCTTTGAACTTTCTGCTATTGCATGTAAGCCTAGTGCTAGGTCACCTTACGTGTACCCCCACATGAGGGGACATTTTACAAGTGTTCTCCTTCAGTTATTGTATTTATTATTTATTTTATTAAAATAAAGTTGCAATTCAAAACTTGTGGTTATTTTTCCCCTGTGCACCTGGAAGATATTTTATTTACAAATATACCCTTGCTAACTAGATTTGTTTTTATTAATACATTTCTTCTTATTAAAAATAGCTCTTATGCTCTAAAAATTGAGCAAAAAAATGTGTATGTGCATTATTGGCTGCTTTTTCATGCAGTCAATGTATTTGCCATTTCACATGCATTTATCTTTTATTAACAATTAAATAAATCTATTTTATTCATTTTTAACTTAGAAAATATAAAAATTATAAAACCATTTCTAAAATTCCAAAAAATATCTACTACTTATTATTCTATTTTATAACTCTAGATATAAAATCACAAAAAACTCAAATCCTTGTTTACCATAAAACAATTTAGAAAATATTATCACAAATCCTAAAAATATTTTTCCTATCCAATATTTTTTAAGTATATTAGCATGATTTAAAATTGATTTTGTTACAGTTTAAACCTTAAAGCAATTTCTTGTTCTCAAATAAATTCATCCTAATTAAAATTCTTGTTTTGCTTTGTTTCAAATTTTTAAAATACAAAAAATTGTAAAAAAATCCCCAAAATTCATAAAGATAGAAAAATATTTGTAAATATAAAATGATTATATTAAGTTATTTTGACTAATTTTCTCTATATTTTTAAATAGTATACCCTATATATCCTATATATACCTTATACGATTATATATAGTTTATATTATTGGTAACTATAATAAATATAAAGAATATATTATAAGCCTTTAAAAAAGGAAAAAGGACTGTTCTTTTTGGTATTTTCTGATTTATGTACATTATATATATTTTGTTATATAATACCTATATTATTATATCTTATATGCCATTATATACATATATATTTGTTATATACTAATAAACTAAAAAGGAATTCAAAATCATAAAATAAAAAAATTGAAATATATATACACACACATAATTAAAAAGGAATTATTTTATTCAATTAAAAACCCAAAAAGATTTAATACATATTTTGCATACTTATATACACTTATATTTTTTATTTATTTAAATAATTCCTGCTATGTCTCATATTCCCTGTGTTTTACGCCCTACCTGCTTGTCCATTATACACAATTGTTTTGTAGGGTTATAATAAGTTTGATCCATATACATCTGCTTTGCATTGCTTTATTTAATTTATTGTGGGTTGATTGTTGAATTTAGCTTGGTATCCTATTGAGAGGACACTTCAACGACATCATTCTTGCCTTGTGAGATTTTATGATTCTCTCCTCTAACTCCTAGGCTATTTTAAATGGCACCATTGATGGGGGAGAAATGAATAATGTAGAATTTTGTATATTATTTTGTGTGTTATTTTCTCTTTATTTTTAGACTTTTATTTTTTATAATTGTTTAACTATTTTGACCCAATTGTCTTTGTTTGACTTTCTTGTGATGGACTACATTGCGATGGTTGATTCCTAAGTGGTGGATGCAGCCCGATTCCCAAGGAGGTTGACTCTTCTTCTTGCGAGTCACTCAGGGAGAGCATGAGAGAGAAGCAGAGGCAGATAGAGAAGAGCACTTCATTCACTTAGAATTTTTGTTTTATTTTGGGAGGGAATACCTTCTATTTTATTTTTGTAATATTATTTATAATAATTTGGATTAGGAAGTCACACTAACATGGCCCATTATGTGGGTGTATGTTCACATGGGCCTCATCCCGATTTTTCATGTCTCATCACTTTCTTTTTTTTTGTTTCTTGTGATTTGATCTATCCACCTTTATTTTAATTTGTTTTATGCGATTGAGCTCCTAGATATAGGTTTGCTTGACTGGGTAGCTAGGTCCAAATCCCTAATAAAAGCATGCACCTATAGTCTATTTCGTTTGGACTTAGTGAAATAATAATTGCAAATTACTTGGATTTGGAACCGTGATTCGTGAGAGACTTCGCATATTGCTTGCATAACCTATTGTGGTGGGTATCGAGGAGTCTTCAAGACTAGACACTTGGATCCATTTGTGAGTGTTTTGCATTTAGTTCTTCCCTATAATAACAATTCTTGTTTAGAATGCAATATCGCTTTGCATATCACCATATAGTGTAAATAATTCAATTTCGCCATGCATCCCCTATGTAGAGGGTTGCGAAGCACTGTGAATTTTCTTACTTTGCATGCATCATTTGACATTCGAGTGAGATTTCCATTCTCATGTCCACTTGTGTTGCTTTTCCACCTTCTCCCTCTGTTTTATATAACCTAGGTATTAAAAGAAAATACGAAAAACTTGTTAGGCAGTTTGCTTTGAAAAATACTCAAAAAAGTAAAAAAAATAAAAATCAAAATAAGGGGACTGCTAATAAACTTCGACATTGATAAAAATCATAATGGACATCCTAATTTTGGGTTCATAAATCCCTCCTTGCTTGCAGATACATTCCAGACTGAGTGAGGCATGACCCCCTAAGGGTTAGAGCTAAAAACCTGATTTGTGTGAGCCTTAATTATCACCTAGGTTGGTAAAGTATTAGTGCTTCTATCATATGTTGGCAAGTAGGGCCTTTGTAGACATTGGTATTTCTACCATTGATGGAGGCATCCAATGTCTGTCTTATTGTCCTGAGGCCAAGTACCTCGCTTGTGAGGGAGTATTAGTTTCGCCTATTGGCTTCCTCTCTCTATTTCTTTGGTTGATTAGTCACCCAGGCATGAGATCAAGGACCTCAATGTACACAGATCACATGTTACAAAGGTGGTGCAAGACTCATAAAGACTTGTTAAAAGATTTATCTGCAAAGAAGTACATGGTACTTTCTCTGTAGTACACAAACTCCTACAAGTTTAGCACTCATAAAGACTTGTTAAAAGATTTATCTGCAATAAAACCATAAAATAGAATAACTAAAAATAGTCGACCTATTACGGCTCTTCTTAGGTTAAGTCAGTGAATCCGCAAGTTTTCTGACTGTTCTGACCCAATTGTCTTTGTTTGACTTTCTTGCAGTGGACCATGTGGCAATGCCCAATTCGTAAGAGGTGGACGCACCTGAGTCATGAGGAGGTCGACTCTTCTTCGTGTGAGTCAATCAGGAGAGAGTAGGAGAGAGAAGCAGAGAAGGAAGGAGATGAGAAGCACATTTACTTAGTATTTTGTTGTTATTTTGTGAGGGAGTGCCTTCTATTTTTTTCTAATATTATTTGTACTAATTTTGTCTTGGATGCCTCACTAACGAGGTCCACTGCCCAGGTTTCTATTTACTGGGGCCTTGTCAAGGTTTTTCATGTTTTCATCACTTTCTTTTATTTTATTTCTCGTGATTTGAGCTTTCCGCCTTTATTTTAATTAATTTTATGAGATCGAGCACCTTGATGTAGGTTCTCTTGACTCGATAGCTAGGTCCAAAGACTAATATAAGCGTGCACCTATGGCCTCTTTTTACTAGACTTACTCAAATAATTAATTGCAAATTACTTGAATTTGGAGTCGCGAGCCATGAGATATTCCACACAATGCTTGCAGGGCTTGTTGTGGTGGGTACCGAGGAGTCTTCGAGACTTGTCACTTGGATCCATTTGTGAGTATTTTTGATTTGTTTCTTCTCAATAATAGCAATTCTTGCTAAGGATGCTTTATATCTTTGTATATCAACATATAGTGTAAATATTTCATTTTTGACATGCATCCACTATGGAGATCGTTGGGAAGCATTGTGAGTCTTCTTACTTTGCATGCATCATTTGACATGAGAGTTAGATTTCCACTCTAGTGTCCACTCGCATTGCTTTTCAACCTTCTTCCTCTGTTTTATATCACTTTGGTCTAAAAAGAAAATAAAAAAAATTGTTAGGCAGTTTGCTTTGGTAAATACTAAAAAAAGTGAAAAAAATCAGAAATCAAAATAAGAGGATTGTTAATAAACTTTGACCTTGATAAAAATCATAATGGACATCCTTGTATTGGGTTCATAAAACCCTAATTTCTTTCAGGTACATTCCAGACCGAGCGAGGCATGACGCCCTAAGGGTTAGAGCCAAAAACTCGATCTGTGGCAACCTTGATTATTACCTGGGTTAGCGAAGTATTGGCGCTTCTATCATACATGGGTGAGTAGGGCCTTGTAGATGATGGTATTCCAACCTTGTGTGGAGCATCCTACTTGGTTTGAAGTATTCAGCATAGGTTGCGCCTTCATGAGGGTATCTGTCTCATTATCATGCGGCCGAGTACCTCACTTGCAAGGGAGGATTAGTTTCGCCTATTGGATTCCTCTCTCTATAGTTCTTTGGCTGAGTAGTCCCCAAGTAACAAGATCAAGGACCTCAAAGTGCATAGATCACATGTTACAAAGGAGGTTAAGATGTACGAGGTACTTTCTCGACAATACGCCGACGCCTACAGGGATAACGCTCATAAGGACTTGTTAAAAGATTTACCTGCAATACAACCATAAAATTGAATAGATAAAAATAGTCGAACTCTTACAGCTCCTCTTAGGTTGAGTTAAGTCCGTGAATCCACAACTTTTTTGGTGTTTGTTTAATTTAAATTAAGGTTCAAGATCAAGTCCCGCACACTTGTATAAAATTTTAACTTTCATTTTTCCTTCTTTTATTTCTAATTTACCCCATCTCACTTTAAGTTGTTCTATTGTTTTGCATACCTTTTTATTTATTTTCGACCTTAGTATCATTCATCCCTTCTCGATATCCTGTTTGACCTCGAGATGGCAACCCATGGATGGATTAGTCGAGACTCAGTCAACACCCACATCGATTCCATGTGGTTGACAATTCGACGTAATTCCTGAGATCACAGTTTAGAGTCCATGAACCGCTCCCCAGACTCCCCATCATCTTCAACAACTCAAGATTACTCTTGTTTTGAAATATACCCATTTTGGATGGAAATTGATTTCACTCCATATACATCTCCATAATTAATGAAAATTTGTGTTGACCTTAACACAAAACAATTCTTTTCATCTGGTGCTTCTATACAGACTGATCGAGGCATCATTCCTTTTGGAGATCAAGAACCCGATCTGGAGCCATAGATTTTGTCCAGTGCACATTCTGATGCAAAGATGGCTCCAAATGGAAAGGGAGTGGAACCTTAGCATCAACAACCGCAACTAGGCCTACAGCCAGATCTGAATGCGGTGAATGCCCAACTAGTTGCCTCTATACGAGCAATCCAATAGCAGCTCACTGACCAGGCATTAGCCCAGGTAATTTTTCAAGACATGTTGAATGATCTCAAGAGAAGGAGAGACCATCCAAGAGCAAGAGTAGGAGAAGAAGAACTTGGAGGTGGATTCGGTGGAGGTCCGATAGATGAGCGAAGAGGATATCGGCCCAAGCCAACTCTCAAGGAAACTTAAAATCCCGATGCCAGACAGATGATAGAATGGATTCAGATTCCTGATGTACATGCCCATTTTGAATTGAAGCCTCAACTCATGTCTTTGCTTCCCACCTTCCACAGGAATGCAAATGAGGAACCATACATATATATCCAATAGTTTGGGTGCATCTGCGGAATCACACACTACCCCAACATTTTGTTAAGTGTAATCAAAATGACAGCATTTTCCTTTAGCCTTCAGGACAAGTCTCTTCATTGGATTAATCCTTTGGGAAAGTTCATCACCACTTGGGAGGAATTGAAGTCCGCCGCACAACTTCTACCCTCTTGGGAAGTTGAATCAGATGTGTGCCTGTATTGCCATCTTCACCTAAGCCACCTATGAGTCCATTCATGAGGCTTGGGAGAGGTTTACTTATTAGAAAGAGAATTGTCCATATCATGACATCAAGAAGACTAGTCTAGTACAATATTTCTTCAGTGGACTTACCATTGAGAGTCAAAAGATCATCGATGCCGCTTGTTGCGGGTCACATTTCAACAAGGATGAGGATGTCATGTGGCAGCTTTTTGAAGAAACGGCTGAAGAAGAGGCTTCCCTATCATTATCCCGTGTATGCCAATGCCAGCCATTGATTCACCCGAAGGCAGTTCATATGCAGCCTCGCACGAGAAGGACAAGGATGAGAGCTCAAATTTGAGCATTATTGGGAGTCACATGTCAAAGGTGAATATAATTGAAACGCGGTCACAATATCTCGACCAACTCACTGCGATGGAACATAGGACCCAAAATATGGAGAAATTGGTTCAGATTACCAAGTAGCTAAGGCTTCTGGTAAGTACAATCATCGCATTCCATTCTATGTCTACATCGTCTTCGACTTTTATTGAGAAGAAGGAACCCTCATCTCCTCATCCTCCTTCATAGAGTCAATCCTGACTAGTGTTTCCATGCGTCTACTATGTGCAATCCCTAGAGCCATCATTGCCTCAACAACCACAACAACAACTGGTTGTATACCAACTAAAACCCTAGATTCTCTTCGATCCATGCTCTCCTCCATCTCTCATTCAAGAGCTGAATAAATTTTGGTCCAATGATGCGCAGTTGCCCCGTCCAAGCAAATCTTAGTAGGGCTAGTCTGATAACTCACATTCGTTCCCTCAGCAACAAGGAGGGAGAATAGTCCAAGGGAATCAACATCCTCATCACCAGCAATCTCAGCCATATCAGCAGGGTTGGAGACAGAATTAGTTCCAATAACTGCAGTACAACCATCAACATCCATATCAACAGTACACAGTTGTACCATATTATCACCCTTCTCCTCACCATCAACAATACCTGTCTTATTCTCAATACTTGTGTAAGATGTGTTGTATATGACCCACCACATCAGCTTCCTCCCCATCCCTCCGCCTTCCTACGACCGTTGCCACCTCACCTCCTTGTCACCCTCACTATTACGAGCTTCCCCCACCTCAGCCACTTACTCTCTCATAACCGTCGTCGTGCCTTGCCATCCCATATAACCCAACTACCACTACCCTCTATCGCCATCCTCTATCATCGATCATCGAAGAAAGTTGAGGTTGAGGGATGCAGCCTATGACAGAGGCATAGGCCTTCAACGACGATCCCTCAAATATGTGATCCAAAGGGAACAAAGATTTTTAGTTACGTGATTTTCTGAGGTGGGGGAAAGCTCAAAACGACAAGGGTGATGAGGAAGTGAGGTGACGATGGTCGCAGGAAGAGGGAGGGGGAAGGGAGGCAATTGATGGGGTAGGTTACATGCAACACACGTGACTAGAGAAAGAGGTAGGGGAGTTTCGGGTCACGTGCAAAGCATGTTACTAGAAAGGGGAGTGAGGTAGAGGGAAAATCTAGATGAAGAGAGAGAGAGAGAAGAGGGAAAAGAGAGAGAAAATGAAATTAAAAAAATAAAAATAAAGGTTGCAAATAAAAATAAAAACAACTAAAAGAAAATTTAAAATTTAAATAAAAAATTTAAAATTAAAAGGAAAATTGAAAAGAGATAGTAAATGAAGTTAAAGAAAAAGTGGTCACCACAAAAGTTGATTGTCTTGATGAGATCTACAACTTTTATGAAGGAACCGGAATCAAAAGAAGTCAACTGTTCAAAAAATAGAAGTACTATATATATATCAAAATACCTAATTTTTTCATTTTATAATTTTTTTTATTTTAAATAGAATTGTAATTATTGGATTAATATATATACAATATATACATACATAATTAAATTTTTAGGTATTTTTTTAGGTTAGAAAAGGGAAAATAAAAACAACAAAGAGAAAGTATAAAAAGTTAGATTTTTTGTTTTATCTTGATTTTTTTATTTTTATGGATTTTAATTCTTACATCCAAGTCAGTTAATTAATTAAAAAATAATTTATAGAAATAATTGGGTTAAAATAATGATATTTGTACATAAAGTAATAAGCTCAATGTAGATTAAAACCAGAGTTATTTAGTTACATAATTTATTCCTAATTAGTGAATGTTAATTAATTGCTTTTAGGGAGTTTAATTAGTGATTTATTAAGAGTATTTTTCTAAAACATCCATACTGAGTAGATGAATCGTGGATTCATCACACCACTATACTTAACTCTTTGCTTGCTCCAAAGCAAATTTTAGTGAGATATAAGGTTGAATCCTCGACTGTGCATGTCCGAATTTTAAGACTTGTCTCAAAACAGAATCATAGGTTTTAGTAGTCCCAAAATTCTAAGCTCAACCAGGCTCTAGTGAAAAGGAATCCAACTTCTCTAATTATCAAACTCTCTGTTGACACATATAGTATAAGGATATGATATTCAATGTGTATTGCAATCATGAGAGTCGAGTCGAAACATCACTCAATGTCCAAGTCCGAGAGAGTCTCCTCAAGACCTAATCCTCAACACTAGGAAATAAATCAGTTCTTGCATTCAGTCTACTGTCCCAGTAGTTTGTTAGACTTGAAAGAGTATATGGCAGTCCAGATGATGGAGGATTCAAGTTTGTTTATTTTCTTTTCTTCCTCTCATTTGAACAACGGTCCTCTCGAGTGCCTTGTTACTCATACATGTATTTTCGATGTTGACCAGTGCATCCGTCAAGAGTTGTTGAGTCGTCTATACTTCATTTTCTGGGAGTACACTGGTGTGTGTCTTCTTTAAATATCTATTATACTTACACCTGGATTTTTATCGCTTATGATGCAAAGTCCTTTTGAGGTACTAGCCCGACTCATTTATGCTAATTAGCTTTGGTCTAATTGGACACTTTGAAAATGGTTGGAAGTGCTCGCCTTTAATAGAAGCTCTTAGTAATTTGAATTTGTGTTTAAGAGCTCTTTTCTTTCAATATTTCTTTCTTTTCTTTTCTTTTTCACCAGCTCCACTTCTTTTACCAAAAGTTGGTGCACATTAATCAATATTTTTTTAGTTTAATCACACCCTTGCACATAGGTCAATATCAAAAGATAGCATGAGAACTTTTTCACATGTTGGCTAGGGTTTGTTAACACTCAGATTTCTTGAAGCTTTCATCGACTTTATCCCATCCTCGAGCATCATGAAATTAGGTCTAGACTCAAATATCAATTCCCATTCCCTCAAGTGAAATATAAACTCATCTCATCATTTACGCAGTTGTGCAAGTGGTATCTTGTTCATATTCTTAGAAGGTAGAGACTAAGCACACAATATAGAACTCATACTTTTAAATTAGGGAAGTGTCTATTATTAAATCTCAAACCCTAATTCCTAAGGGCCATTAACTATGAATAAAATGACCTCAAAAACATGAAATTCTTTCATTCCTCGAGTCTTGAGTGATATTTAATATGTTAGGAATAAAACCCTATGTTTGTTTTGTTTTGTTTTTATATATGCACTTTTTATTTTTTAAGCTTGTTATAGCCCGTAATTTTTAAAACATGTATTATTTACACAAAGAATTTAGTATAATATTCGTGGATCTTGTATAATCATATTAAAATCAGTTATTAAACTCCTTACTTAAATAATCCAATAAAAATCGTTGATAATTCATTCATTTTATCTTGTATTATATTGCATATAAACTGTATAATTAGCCCTATATTTATTGTAATTAATTATAATAAAGTGCATAGGATGTATACAAACACACCCCATATACTTATCTTGTATTATGTTCTCATGACACAAAGTGAAATGTAGACATATCTCATACCAAGTATAGTTGACTGAAAAGGAATAGGAAGTCGACATGCCACCTTTACTTGGACTTTTGAGGGTCTAAGTATAGCAGAAGAGCATGAATGAGGTGACCAAGATTAAGAAGGAAAGAATAGAAGTGAAGTATACACAATGATATCGATCCCCCTATATTTAGGCTCAGGTCAACCTAAATATGATTGAGTAATTACAAGTAAGGGACCGATTAGATTTACGAATGTACAAGCTCAAGGAAGTTTGCGACAAATCTTCTTTCAAGAGTGAGGTAAGATTAGTATGGAGATGTAGCGAGTGGTGAAGATGGGGAGGATGAGGTCCAGCCCATGTCAGAGTTATCCTCAGAAGAATAGTAATCATACACAAAGGATCTCCAACTATTATCAACAAGAGGTAAGTGCACATTAATAATAGCCACACTTATTGCAGCACCACTTAAGGATTAGGATTAGACTAGGACTCTTTAGAAATTACCTGGTTTCTAAGGTCGAAGGTTACTTTCTTGGTCGGTTTATTTTGTGAGAAGTATTGGGAGTAAGATTATCAGAGTTCTTCTCCCTATCATTAGTAATCGGTGTGGCATTTATGGTTCCTCATCTGACGAATCTTCGTAAAAGCTGACCAATTATCGAATGGTCATACAAGGTTTTGGGTGAGGGAGCATGTTCCTGTTGGCCTTGTGAGTAATGGCTGGGGATGACAATGTCACCTTTTGATATCCGTGATTTTCTGTGACATAAAAGTTTTCTTGAGTCAGCTCCTTATATGGCTTAAGTATTTCATGAATTCATGACTACTCATATAGTGGACCACTCAAATAATTGTGACAATCTTCATGAACATGGTCCAATTATTCATCCTAAATATTGTTTCCTCCTAGGAGCATAGGGCGTGAGGTGTGGTGAGAATCAAAGGTCAATCTAACAGTTAGCCTCTCAAGTCTCCCTCCTAGGTTATGTGTTTGTGTTTCATGAGTAGATATCGAGTCGTATGGAGTGCTCATGCCCTGATCATGACTGTCGGTTGGTGGTTGGGTTGTCTCAGGGGTGGGATGTCCTTGAGGGCTTGTTCATTGTTTTCTGTGTTTGGGAACATGATTTTTTGAGTCTCACAATTGACAATTGCCTTAGAAGAGACTAAGAACAACTTTCCTAAAATGATAGGAGACTCAGACAATTCTCCACGATACTCAATGTTAAGGACAATAAAGTCCACTTTGTGCTTGTCACCTCGGAAGTTTATAACGATAGAAATAATTCCTTGCAATCTTTTGGTAGATCGATCTGGCAGTTAAATGATTACCCTTATCTTTTTAAGTTGTATGAGCTTGAGTTTATCAAATACGGACTTTGGAAGGATGTTTAATGTTGAGTCATCGTCTAACAAAAAATGAGTGAATGTGGAATCCTTAATTTTACACATGATCCTAGTCAAGCGCTTGCCTTTATGGATTTTAATTTTGTGATTCATCACCAACGAACTAGCCATAGATATGACGATATTTAGTCCTTGATCATTTCTTTCTCATTTTTTTAGGATTCATTCAACTCTTCACAAATCTCTTAAGATCGGGCACATATTATTTGGCCTTGATTAATGGAAGCCTAAGATCAGACTCTTGCAAAATATTTCCATTTCAGGATTGTCTACTTTTTTAAATTTTAAGTTTTTCAATTTTTGGTATTTTTAGTGTAATGGTCAGTCAGTTTGTCAGAGGTCAGTGGTGGTTGTATCCGAGTGTAGGTCACATGATGAACTTGTGGTTTGCAAGGTGGGCTCCTCACTTATTCCTGATTCTTTGTTTACTGAATGAGATTATATATTTGCTCAGTCAAAGTGTTTTCTCTATGGTTGATCCGAGAAAATCTCGTCCTAAAAGACCTCATGACTTGGTGATGAAGAATCGTATTCCCCGAGTTGTGAGTCTGGCATGTAGCTCTGGGGAGAGTAGTAATTTCATTGGAGTTATAGTATGGTCTTGAGGCATATTTACATGACTCTCGATTTCTCATGAACTATCGAAGGAAAATTGATCGTACTCAAGAAGAGAGTCAACCTGAGTAGGGGATGGTTCAAAAGGAGGGAAGTACATAGTAATCGGGAATCGTGTTTCTCTCTCAAAATTGGTTACTTTATTTTCCATCCCTAATTCTACCCACTCTGTTGTGTTTGTTTGAAAGTCAGAATGTGAGAGTGGTCTAGTGTTGAGTACGATTTTCTGGGACTTTTGATTTTCTTTTTATCTCCCCGGCAACGGCGCCATTTTGTTGTGCCGGATTTTTGTGGGATCGGAAATTTAATGGTGAAAAGGTCGTTGTTTTTATCCCAAAATCCCGTGCCAACAAAAGATTATTTTTTTATGATTTTTTTGCTACTTATTAACCTGTATAGCGGATAGGGTCGAACTCAGGGAGGCTACAATTCCGGAGGGTTATTCAATTAATCAGAAACTAATTAAAAGAAAATAGAAATCTCAAAGGACAACTATCCTTGGTTTTTGTGATTTTTTTATCTTTTTATTTTTTTATTTTTTTATTTCTAATTTTTTATATTTTCTGATTTTCAAATTTTTAGTGATTTTGATTTTGAAATTTTTTTTATTTTCAAAAATAACACTAAGCAATATAAACAAGATCAAGAATATGCACACCAACTCTTTTTGAAAATTTTCAATTAGTAAAAAATGCTCAGAAAATCCAAAGAAACTATTTTTGGGTTTTAAAAGTTTTGAAATATTTTTGAAAATTTTTGTAGAATTTTCAGATGTTTTTGTATTTTTCTAAAAATCAAACAGTGAGAGAATATGAAAATATGCACAGCATGGAGTAATTTGCAATTTAAAAATATTTTCAATATCAAAACTCCTAGAAATTATTTTTAATACAAACTAGAAGCAAATATCTACAAACAAGAACTAAAATCACTATTTTTGGATTTTTGTGGAATTTTCTGTGATTTTTATAATATTTTTGATCTTTTTCAATTTTTTGGGTTTTATAAATAATTAATGCATGAAAATTAATCCGAAATTAAAAGACAATGAAAAACAACTACTCTAAATTTTTTGAAATTTTTGGAACAATATTTGAAATTTTATGAATTTTGGAATTTCAAACAAGGAAAATTAACATGTTTTTGATTTTTTAATAATAATAAATGAAAGAGAAATGCAATGGAAAATTTATGCTAATAAAATAATCACATCAGGAGCATATCACAATTTTCTCAAAAATTTTGGCTCACAAATAACATGTATTTCAATCAAAGAGAGCACACAAATTAATGTTCTGCAGTTGAGGGACTAGAATGTAAATTCTGTGAACGTTTTGGACTGAAATGTAAAGATTCAAAGTTTTTGTCTCAAATAAATAATAAAAATAAATAGAGAGAAAAAATATGCAATTTTACCACTATGTCATGTGCATGTCATGTGCTCTGGAGGCTGACAGGGACTTCTTGACGAATTTGAAGACTTTGGAGGGCGTAGGTGTAAATTGCCTCTTTTTTTAAAATTAAGGGGAGCCCTAGTTCTTCTCTTCTTTCTTCGATCACAAGCCAAACAAGAGGGAGATCAACAAGGGGCGCCGCCGCCTCCTTCTTCGTTCTTCACGCGGCTGGGCGATGCGGAGGGAAGGCTTCAGAAGGCGGTGGAGGGACGCGGCTTCAGAAGGCGATGGAGGAGCGGGGTGGTCCGCGCGGAACTAGAGCGTTGATTGGCGGTGCGCAGCCGTGCGCGTCTTCAAGGAGGAGGGTCAGGCGGCGTAAACGCTGGAGACCGCCGCACGTGGAGGGCTGGAGATCGGCCGCCCCTCGCAGCAGCGATGGCTGGAGAGCGGTCCCGGCGGAGGGCAGTAGGAGCGCCGGATGGAGGGAACGGCGGCGGCGCGTCTGCGCCGAGGATGGAGGAGCGGCCCAGCTGCCCTCGCAAATTTTTTTTTGTTTTATTAGTATTTTTTGATTTTATTATGTTATGTAAGCAGAAAACAAAAATGAATAAATTTTTTTTTTATTTTTTTTGTAAATCCGAAAATAAGAAAAGAAAGGATAAAGAAATTTTTTATTTTTTATTTTTTTTATTTTGTAATGTTTCCCTGCAAAACAAAAGTTAGAGATAAAGAGAAACAAATTTTTTATTATTTTTTTATCCTACAAAACAAATGTTAGACATAAAGGAATTTTTTTTATCTACAAAATCGGAACGTGGATGGGGATTCGGCAAAAATGAGGGATTCGAATCTGACTCTCCGACCACCGTGTGTGGTCAGAGTTGATAGATCATGTGAGATAGAAATCGAAGGCGAAGAGATCAAGAAGATGAGATGAAAAATCGAGTTGCATGCGGATCAAGTCGTGATGGGTTTTAAAATCTAGAGAAAAGAATGATGATGGGGAAAAATGCGAAGACTAAACTACGATTAAACTAAGATAAAATGTGAAGAAAAATTTGGATCTCACCTTAGGAGTGGAAAATGGACCGTGATCGCCTCGACAAGGCCGACTCGCTGTCACCGGGCAGCTCGGAGGCTAGGTACAATTCTCGACGAAATTTTCTCTCGGAGATCGGGCTCCTCTCTCTAAAGATTGATCAAGTTGGAATGATGGAGAAGGAGCCATATAAATAGAAAAGAGATGAATTTTGAATTTTTTTGGATAAAAGATAAGAGATGAATTTTTTATTTTTTTGGTGGAAGAGATAACATGAGAGATAAAATAGAAAGATAAAATTATTTACAAAATTATCTATTTTTTTTGAATTTTCGTCACTTTATTTATTTGAATTAAAAAATGTTATTTTTTTAAGATGGTTAGTTAAAAATAGCAACTATATACATGTACTATATACATGTATGACATTATATACAAGGATAAATGGGGAAATTAGCCTCTTTTTTTAAGAATTTTATTATTTGTTTATTTTTATTTTTATTTTAATTAATTAGTAAAAAATATTTACAAATATATATACAAATACAATATGCACAAAATACAAGGGAAAATTGCACAAACCACCCCAGAAAACTGACTTTTCAACCGTAACTCCAAAAATTATGAAATCAAAGCCATTTTGAAGATAATTTAATTTAGAATTCAATGGAAATGAAATTGGTTCAATTTAATATTATATGGAGTCCGAATTAATCTTTAAATTAGTGCTTAGTGGCTTTTCCAAGAGTGGCTACTTTTATTCTGTACATGATTTAATTGTACAATCATTTTTATTATTTAGGACGCATTTTTATTTACAACTTTGGTTTTGAATGTTATTTGATTTGGGGTCAATTAATGTACAAATAAATTAGTGTCATTTTTATACATATATACACAAAATAAGTGAGAAACATACTTTTTTTGAATTTTTTGGTTGAGGACCCTATCTCCCCCTACTTTATTCCCGGTTGATCAGGTCAAGTCTTGACCTTCTCTCGGGGTTCGGGCAGCCTGTATACAGTCTTCCTTTTTTTAATTTTCTTTTCTTTATTTTTCCTTTCTTTCTTTCTTTATTTATTTTAGGTTAAAATTAGTAAGAAATGTACAATATTTACACACAAATGCAAGTTAGTAAGAATATGGAGTTAGCGTTATATGCAGGTGTTTTATAAGGAATTTTAAGCTAAAATAAATGAATAAAGATGAAGAATCGCAGATTCATCATCCCCCTATGCTTTACCTTTTCTAGTCCCTTAGCAAACACTTATTTGAAAGAATAAGTGAAGAAGAAAACGAAAGGGAAAATAAAGAAAGTAGGACAATATTGAGTACTAAACTTATCTTCATAAAATTGTAGTTTGGAGCTCTGTCGGATCTTTGGATTATTTGTGTGTCGGAACTTCTGTGAGACTTAGAATTTTAAAACCAACAGCCTTCAAGTTCTACACATCATGTCATAGTTTTTGCCCAGAAGTCATCTTAGATCGATCCTCTTCCCAAAGCATACCCTATGAACTTTGAACAATCGACTCATGTGTGTGAAAATTTTAGCTCTTCCCATCCAGAATGCCGGACTACCATGCAAATCTCCTCTCCAATAACTCGTCCTCGGGGAGTCAGGTATTTCCTTCTAAGGTCTGTCGTGCTGTGTTCACAATCGAATTGGGGGAGAAGTTAGAAGAATGAGAAAAGAACTGGAGGGTGGTTTAGTGTAGTCACCTCTCCTTGTGAAACTGGCCAGTGTAGCCGAGTCTCCACCAAGATCTGCAGGTTTTCTTGAAGCTTGGACCTTTTTGGTCAGATATTTATTTGGTAGTAGCTTCTTTGTATTTGGAGTTTTGGTGGTTCTGCTTGGATCTTGTTGTGCCCCTACGGATATAGAATCTTTTTTTCCGTACATGTTTTGGTGTCTTAGAAAAAATTGTGCCCAGCCGTCCATCCCTTTTACGAAGCTTTATTTCAACCTGTACACCGGTCTTTAGATTTCCACGCTACCAGAAAAGAAACTCATACAGTCTTCCAACATCCCGTCTGAGTTAAGCTAAGTGCATAGTGCGAGATACAAATTAATTCGCTATTCCAGAGTTGTACCCAGAATGAAGAGACCGGTTTAGACACTAAGGGTCAAATGCTGCACATTGTCATGTGGAACTCAAAGAATTAAGTCAAAGACCTGAAGCTTCTAAAATCCTATTTCTTGGTGAAGTTCCTCTAAGAATTAGGTGGATTAATGTCCAACTAAGCTCCATTCTTCAATTTTATTTCAGACATAGTTTAAATATCAATACTATCCTGAAAAATGCACATGCAGATGCAGAATATGAACAATGCAGAGAGTTTTTTTGGAAAAGAATGATGCACATGTGAAAAGAACCATTTTTTTGTAAAACAATTTTCTAATTTTGAACTTTTTATGGATTTTTTTAGGGAAAGTGCAGATGTGAAAGAAAGTTTTTTTATGCACTTTTTTTTGAATTATGCAAATTCTTATAATTTTTAGTTTTGTAGTTTTTCTAAAGGAGAAAGGGTTAGTAATATATACAAGTATATACAAGAGATTTTGTGTTTTTTTATTTTTTTTGTTTTTTTGTTTGTTTTTTTATTTTTCTCTCTCTCTCTCTCTTCCTTTTTTTTGTTTTTTTTTTGTTTTTTTTGTGTTTTGTGTTTTTTGTCTTTTTTTTGTTTTTGTTTTTGTTTTTTTGTTTTTTTGTGTGTTTTTTTGTGTTTTATTTTGTTTTTTACGTGGATTTTACAAAATATACACATAACCCCCAAATATATGTATTTAAAAGTATGAGTTATGTCTAAAGTATATATACAATATATACGACACCCCCCTATACTTAGCTCGAACTATGTCCTCATAGTGATCAGAGAGCGACAAAGGAAGACATAACTCGTGCTAAGCAAAGAAAGGTGAAAAGACTCCTATGCTACAACGACTCAAAGAAAAGATAAAATGAAGAGAAGTTGGTGATCCCCCCCTATACTTAGGATCAAGTAATCCTAAGTATAGTGGAATGTACAAAGGGGAAAACCGATGAAGAGAATGTACAGACTCACAGAGACACGATATGAACAACATCACCCCCCTATACTTAGGGTAGAGTATCCCTAAGTATAGGCAACAACAACAAGGGTGATAAACAGGACGAATATGAACAACACAAATCCTTCACCCCCCCATACTTAGGATAAAGCACATCCTAAGTATAGCATATACACACACACAGAATAGGGGTGAATGATAAAACGGGAGAAGACGGAGTGAAACGAAAGGATATACAAGAGGTGTTGAGCTTATGTATCGGATGCAAAAGGTGGAATAAAAAGATCATCGTATGATACCAAAGATATAGAATCCACAACGACAGGAATGTATCATGATCTTGATATGGCTTCAGCAACTGTCCGTTCACAACAAATGGTTGTGCATCAGATGACAACCCAGATATGACAATACTCCCATTGTCACGCACAGCTCTCACGATGAACGATCCTGACCACTTGCTTTTCAATTTTCCTGGGAATAACTTCAACTTAGCATCAAATAACCAAACTTTCTGATCAGGGGAGAAAGTCTTTCTTCGAATGTGTTTATCATGCCAGCGCTTGACTTTCTCCTTATACATAAGTGAATTATCATATGCAAAGTCTCGGAATTCCAGTAATTTATTCAAATCCAACTTCCTGTTCTTTCCTCCTTTCTCATAATCTAAATTGCATACACGGAGTGCCCATAAAGATTTGTGAATTAATTCCACTGGCAGGTGGCAAGGCTTTCCATATACCAATCTGTAGGGAGACATACCCAAAGGAGACTTGTACGCCGTCCGATAAGCCCATAGAACTGAATCAAGCATCTGAGACCAGTTCTTCCTATCTGGATGTACAAGTTTTTGCAATATCGTTTTGATCTCCCTATTTGAAATTTCTGCCAAGCCATTAGTCTGAGGGTGGTAAGGAGACACAACTCTGTGCTCAATAGCGTACTCCTTCACAAGCTTCTTTACATCTCTATTAATGAAATGGCTTCCCCCATCTGAAATCAATATTTTGGGAATACCGAACCGCGCAATAATATGGTCCTTGAGAAAGGAACACACCGTACGACTATCTGCGGTTCGGGTGGGGATAGCCTCCACCCATCGACTAACATAATCCACGACGAGCAGGATGTACTGAAATCCCTGACTGACAGGAAATGGGCCCATGAAGTCTATGCCCCAAGCATCAAAAATATCAGAAATCTGTATATATCTTAGGGGCATGGTATCTTTGGAACCAACTGTTCCTCCCATTTTCTGACAATCAATACAACCTCGAACATACTCTGTAGCATCCTTAAACAATGTAGGCCACCATAGGCCGCTCTATAAAACCTTTGTTGCCGTGCGTTTCCCTGAATGATGCCCACCAGATTCTAGCTTGTGACAGTGCTCAAGTACACTGGTGTTTTCCTCCTGAGGAATGCACCTTCTCCAGATACAATCCGCACCCTCACGAAATAGGTATGGATCCTCCCACTGGTAATAATGAATCTCTGACAGAAATCTATCTACCTTGTACTTCGGCCAATCTTGTGGAACTTTCTTAGAGACAAGATAGTTCACAATATCAGCATACCAAGGAAGCGAGTCCATAGATAAAATGGACTCATCTGGAAAGGTTTCAGAAATAGGAATCATGTTCTGCTCAGAAGTCTCTATGTCTGTGATACGGGAAAGGTGATCTACCACAACATTTTTCACTCTAGGTTTATCTCGTATCTCTAAATCAAATTCCTGGAGAAGAAGGATCCATCTGATAAGGCGTGGTTTGGCATCCTTCTTTGCCTGTAAGTATCGTACGGCAGTGTGATTCATGTATATAATCACGTGGGAACCGATGAGGTAAGATCTGAACTTTTCTAGACCAAACATAACTGCTAACATCTCCTTCTCTGTAACTGTATAATTCCGTTGTGCTTCATCCAGAGTCTTGCTAGCATAGTGTATAGCAAATGGTACCCCATCCCTTCTTTGTCCTAAGACTGCTCCAACTGTGAAATCTGATGCATCCGTCATGATCTCAAAGGGAAGATACCAATCAGGTGGCTGTAAGACAGGAGCACTAGTAACCATTTCTTTCATCTGATTGAATGCAAGGAGAACTTTCTCATCGACAACAAAATCAGTCTCCTTACATAGAAGCTCCGTCAAAGGTCCGGCGATTTTGCTGAAGTCCTTTATTAATCGCCTATAGAATCCTACGTGTCCCAAAAATGACCTCAACTGCTTCAAATTCTGCGGTGGCTCTAACTTGAAAATCACATCAATCTTAGCCGGGTCAACCTCCATACCATGTTTGGAGATGACATGGCCCAATACAATCCCATTAGTCACCATAAAATGACTCTTCTCCCACGAGAGCACTAGGTTTACCTCACAACAACGTTGAAGAACTCGATCTAAATGAGCAAGACATGTGTCAAAACTATCCCCGTAGACCGAGAAATCGTCCATGAAGACTTCAAGAAAATTACCCACCATGTCGGCGAAAACGGCCAACATACACCTTTGAAATGTAGCGGGGGCATTACACAATCCAAAGGGCATCCGTCTAAAGGCGTAAGTGCCAAACAGACAAGTGAAAGTAGTTTTCTCCTGATCCTCAGGAGCGATAGCAACTTGGTTGTATCTCGAGTACCCATTCAAGAAGCAAAAGAACTCTTTCCCTGCCAACCTCTCAATAATCTGATCAATAAAGGGCAGTGGAAAGTGATTCGTCTTGGTAGCCGAGTTCAGGCGTCGGTAATCTACACAGACACGCCATGAAGTAGGTACCCGGGTCGGAATCTCCTCACCACGGTCATTCTTTACGATCGTAATCCCAGATTTCTTTGGGACCACATGTAAAGGACTGATCCATTTGGAATCCGAAATGGGATATATAAAACCAGCATCACACCATTTCTTAATCTCCTTCATGACAACCTCCCTTAGATTTGGATTTAGACGGCGCTGGCATTTATGGGAGGGTTTACAATCATCCACTAAGGAAATCTCCTTCTCTGTAACTGCTAACATCTCCTTCTCTGTAACTGTATAATTCCGCTGTGCTTCATCCAGAGTCTTGCTAGCATAGCGTATAGCAAATGGTACCCCATCCCTTCTCTGTCCTAAGACTGCTCCAACTGCAAAATCTGATGCATCCATCATGATCTCAAAGGGAAGAGACCAATCAGGTGGTTGTAAGACAGGAGCACTACTAACCATTTCTTTCATCTGATTGAATGCAAGGAGAACTTTCTCATCGACAACAAAATCAGTCTCCTTACATAGAAGCTCCGTCAAAGGTCTGGCGATTTTTCTGAAGTCCTTCATGAATCGCCTATAGAATCCTACGTGTCCCAAAAATGACCTCAACTGCTTCAAATTCTGCGGTGGCTCTAACTTGAAAATCACATCAATCTTAGCCGGGTCAACCTCCATACCATGTTTGGAGATGACATGGCCCAATACAAACCCATTAGTCACCATAAAATGACTCTTCTCCCACGAGAGCACTAGGTTTACCTCACAGCAACGTTGAAGAACTCGGTCTAAATGAGCAACACATGTGTCAAAACTATCCCCGTAGACCGAGAAATCGTCCATGAAGACTTCAAGAAAATTACCCACCATGTCGGCGAAAACAGCCAACATACACCTTTGAAATATAGTGGGGGCATTACACAATCCAAAGGGCATCCGTCTAAAGGCGTAAGTGCCAAACAGACAAGTGAAAGTAGTTTTCTCCTGATCCTCAGGAACGATAGCAACTTGGTTGTATCTCGAGTAACCATCCAAGAAGCAAAAGAACTCTTTCCCTGCCAACCTCTCAATAATCTGATCAATAAAGGGAAGTGGAAAGTGATCCTTCTTGGTAGCTGAGTTCAGGCATCGGTAATCTGCACAGACATGCCATGAAGTAGGTACTCGGGTCGGAATCTCCTCACCACGGTCATTCTTTACGATCGTAATCCCAGATTTCTTTGGGACCACATGTAAAGGACTGATCCATTTGGAATCCGAAATGGGATATATAAAACCAGCATCACACCATTTCTTAATCTCCTTCATGACAACCTCCCTTAGATTTGGATTTAGACGGCGCTGGCATTCACGGGAGGGTTTACAATCATCCTCTAGGTAGATATGATGCGAACACAATGCTGGATTGATCCCATGGAGATCCAAGATATTCCATCCTATGGCTTTGCGGTTTCTCTCAAGAACCTCTAGCACGTGAGATTCTTGTTCAGCGGTCAACTGCGAGCTGAGGATGACCGGAAACATTTGGGGGGGACCCGCAAGGAAGGCATATTTCAACGTTGATGGTAAAACCTTGAGCTCAGGTGTGGTCTGAATCGTCTCTATGATAACCTCTGCTACTGTACTGGTAGACGGTATGTGATCTATGCTCTGTAGACTATCCACCTTGTCTTCGGCTCAGCAAATAGAATATCTGATAGATCTGCGATGAATGATCTTTGCTCAGAGAGGTATGGCTCATCAGGATGCCCCCCTGTATGAAAGGTCCGACCGAAGGAGCGAAACAACTATATTCTTATCAATGAATGGCTCAGATATCTCAGCAATAATCTCAGAAAGATGTCCCTCGTCTGTGCATAAATCAGGAAATTCAATTAATGGCTCAAATATCTAGACCTCAGAACTCTGCTCAAACTGCTCATCGGCAACTATCTCAATTGGACCACCAAGGGAACTCATGTCGATTGTGCTTTCCAGAGAGTCCTTTTGGGGAAAAGACTCATGTGTATCTATAAAATCTGTGAAAAGATCCGTCTCTTTGAATTAAGCAAGAAAATCACAGTCATCTGGTTCTGATATTGCTTTCTCTGTATCATCTGTTTCTGGTGGCGGTGATGGTTTAGGATTAGAGATCGTCTCAATTTTCACCTTGTCACTACGAGAGTGAAAGATGATCTCTCCAGTACCATAATCAACTGCTGCTTCGGCCGTTCGGAGGAACGGTCGACCTAGTATGATCGGGGTATGGAGTAGCGGTGCAGAGGTGTCCATATCAATGACAACAAAATCAACAGGGAATTTCATTCCCTGCACCGTTACAATAACGTCCTCTAAAATGCCTCTTGGCCTCTTAATCGATCTATCGACAAACTGAAGGATCATTCTGGTAGTTTTAAGAGGCCCTAACTGGAATTTAGTTAATAGAGAGGAAGGCATGAGATTAATGGAGGAACCGCTATCGAGAAGAGTACGGTCAAATTCTTGATCAAAGATATGGCAACGGATGTGAGCTGCTCCCTTGTCTTTCTTTTTCGGCGGAAGGTTGCTGATGGCATGAACTGTGGCCATGGTCAAGATGTGTTTCTCTATTTCCTTTCGTCTGTTCTTCCTTGGTTGACGCTTTTGGGTACATGCCTCTTTCATTCCCTTTTTTACTGTAGGCATGTATTCCATGGCTTTAAGTAGTGTCATCTTTAAAAAGATATTCTGTAAGATCTCAACCACTCCAGGATGAGATAGTGATGTTTTTAATTTTTGAATTTTTTTAGCTTTGAGAGCAGAAGGAAATGGCACATAATCAGAATAAACATGCAAACGTTCATTTCCTTTATTCAGAATGGAATCATCATGTACAAGAGGAAAACTAGAATCAGTCTGTATAGTATTGTCCAATCTAGGTGAAGGAAAAACAGAATCTAAAACAGAACGGGATGCTGCTGCTGGTGAAGAGGAAGAATCTGCGACTGGTATATTCTCCCTTGCTGATGGTGATCTGCATCTGTCTATTGAAGGTGGTGGTGAAGGCGGTGAAACTCCAGATGTGGGTGCTTCTATACTGGGCCTCTCGACTATTGGTGAAGGAGATGATGTAGAAGATGAAGCTCTCTCAGTCGACCGATCTCCCAACCCCAACTGCTTCGTAGGCAGTTGCAATCTCCTACCGCTCCTGAGATGAATGGTGTCAGATAAACATGTAAAATCAAGGGACATACCTGTCTCGGGGGTGGGTGTGCTTTTAGCTACCTGCTCTTTGCGTTTGAAATTATTGGGGTTGGCTTCGACCTGTGCTAGAATTAGTGTCTTGGTGGTAGTCAGGTCATCGACCCGCTGAGTCAGTTCATTCATGTTCTTCATAATCAATGCATGTTGGTCCAGTGGTGGATTGACTGAAGGGGCCTCAGGTTGCTCATTGACTGGTTGTTGTTGAGACTGATAGTGCGGAGGTTGTTGGTACCCATACGGATTCTGGTAATGAGGAGGAGGGGGGGAAGGATACTGTCCATAATATGCAGTCTGCTGCTGGTTCGGATGAGGGAAATACATGGACTGTTGTTGTAGCTGGCCTTGTCTCCAGTTTTGGAACTGAGGTGGAGACTGATACTGAGGCTGGAACTGCTGGTGCTGGTACTGGTACTGCTGCTGCGGTCTGCCTCCTTGAAGCTGGTGGGTGGGCCTCTGACCCTGCTGTGAACCCAACTGCCCTTGCCCTGATGGACGGGGCTGGTTTCGCTCACAGTCGAACCAGATACCATTCACCTCCTGAATGACAGGTGGAGGTGGAGACTGCTGCTCAGGAATGTAGGACACTTCTTGTTGGTACGGAACTATCTGATGTGCATGCTGCTGAGCTTGATCAGGTGTCTGCACGTAGTAGACATGTTGGACTGTAGATGGTCCTCTGCTATTTTGCTGAGTGGAAGGAGTCTGCTCCCTAGTAGAGGGGTCTACTGCTGCATTCGTATTGTGGACTGCACTGATTGTACTCACAAGAAGTTCCAAATGCTTTGTTATCTCGTCCAGCTTATCCAGGTTCTTCGTCCTCTGCTCGATCACATGAAGTTTATCGAGCTCCTTGGATCGCTTCTCAATAATGTCTACTTTGGATAGGTGGTCTCCAATGATAGCCAAGTCCGTGCTATCCACCTTATCCACTTCTTGTATTTCCGTCATTTTGAAATCCTTGTGGGGTACTGCAGGGGCGGTGATAGGGTGCTTCTGAAAAGCACGTGAAGAAGAAAGAGCTGCGGAACTTTCTGCCATATCCTCAAAAATTTGATAAAGGACATCTTTGTCCTTATTAAAGTGGCTTCCCCCACAAGCGGCATCTACTAGCTTCTGATTCTCAATGCTTAAACCCCCAAAGAAATTTTGTACAAGACTGGTCTTTGGAATATCATGATGGGGGCATTTCTCCGTCAGATCTTTGAAACGTTCCCACGCCTCGTGAATAGGCTCTTGGGGCATCTGGGAGAAATTAGCAATCAGTGATCGCATTTCGTTGAGTCATCCAAGTGGATAATACTTGTTCAGAAATGCAGATCTCAACTCCTCCCAAGTGGTGACAACCTTCCCCAAGTGATTTAACCAGTATAAGGCTTTTCCCATTAGGCTGAATGGAAAGGTGGTCATCTGCACTACCTCTAATGGGATGTTTCGGTAGTGTACGGTTCCACAAATGCGATCGAACTGCTGGAGGTGTATATAAGGTTCTTCATTAATATTTCCATGGAATATTGGGAGAAGAGGTAAAATAGTTGGCTTAAGCTCAAAATGCCCATGAACCGCAGGGATTTGTATCCACGAATTTGTCTGTCCTGCCCCTGGATTATAAGCATCTTTGAGTGTAGGCTTAGGCTCTACACGAGGTTCTTCTCCATTCCCACTTCCAGGGTTTCTGTTATCCCCCCTCTCCTGTCTTCTCTTTCTTGTCTTATCTCGAGAATCATCTCTCTCAATGTGGCTTGGAACTTAGCCTTCTCTGTTAACTGTGCTTGAATTGATTGAATGGAGGCTAACATGGTACTGTTGATCTCACTTTGTTCCGACATGGCTCCCTTTCCCTTTGGTGGCATTAAGTATCCGGCTTCTGACTCTGAAAATGTATATGCCACTCGATTAGTGCTTAGAATTAATGGAGTCTCAGATATGAATTCGAGATTAAAGCCAATCTCAAATAGTGGATTTACAGATGTTGTGAATTGTGAAGTGGGGAAAGAGGAATATTCATGAAGTGAGTCTCCCCAAATAGAAGGTGAACGGCTCGGAGCGTAGAATGAGTTCGCGGAGTCCGAACGAGAAATACTCCGGGCCGACATCTTCGAAATCAATAGGCAGATGCGAGAGCACGAATGTCAATGCAAGAGTGAAAGTGAATGAAGGCGCAAATTGCGCAGAAGGATCTTTAGCACTAACAAGCAAACACAATACAAACCCCCAGTTCACCAACTCAAGTCAATGTGAAGACCGTGAAGGTTCAGTCAATTCTCTTGTTGATTTTAGAATTTGGTGATAATCACAAAGTTGTACAAGCACTTAGACTGAATTATGGGATTTGGGCACTAACCTTAGTGTGTACGCGAGCAAGTTAAAACGAATACAATGAGGGGGTTACTCTCCCAAAACAATGATTTTTCCTTGTATTTTTTTAGGGTCGAGTTTTCTTTAGCAGTCCCAAATTTTAGGCAGTTGTCACTTGGTTAAGATGTTTTCAAAGAATCGCCTACCGAGTGTCCAATTTTATTTTTAACTTATGTGAGTGAAAACAAGGGAGGAGATCGGAAATGCCAATGCGCGATTAAAAACGATGATGCATGCAGGGGTTAGAGATGCGTACGTTGTCGCCAGCACTCTACATGCAAGTGATCCGCGCAGAATTTAAATACAGAAAATAAACTAACCTATATGCAAATGCAAGTAAACCGTCCTAGATGATAACTTCTATTAACGGTCAAGAACAAGTTAATTTGACTAAGTCCAAATTACGATCTACTCTATAGGCACAGAAATTCTTGTTTAGTGTGTTTGGACCTAGTTAATTACTTGGCTCAAGCAAATTAATTAAAGAAATCAATGGGTGGCTTTCGAAATCCGCGGAAAACAAAGAAAATAGAGGCGATGAAAACAAAACCGATGAGGTCCCCCAAGTGCACCGGCACTTGGAGAAACAGACCCCGCAACAAATGAATGTCCGTTTACAAGAGTTCAAATGCTAGAAAATAAAGACTCTCTCTCTCTCTCTTTTCTCTCTTTTTTTCGGCTCTTTCAATTTTCTTCTCCTCTTCTCACGCTATCCTGCGGCTTGGTGAAGAATCAAGCCGCCTCCACGTCGCTTGGGTGCTTCGGCTCTCCTAGGATCGCCTCCATCGCTCCGCAGGCCCTTGCAAGAAAAAAGACAAGAGAATGTGTAAGAAACACAATTTTCAAATATGATAAAATGAATGCAATGGATATAGACAATGAAGTAATGTGGCAAAATGTAAACAAATATTTACAACCAAGAATAGCAGGTCAAAAGAGAAACCTAACTACCCTCGCCGTGCCTCCTCGGCAACGGCGCCATTTTGTTGAGCACGATTTTCTGGGACTTTTGAAATTTCTTTTTATCTCCCCGGCAACGGCGCCATTTTGTTGTGCCGGATTTTTGTGGGATCGGAAATTTAATGGTGCAAAGGTCGTTGTTTTTATCCCAAAATCCCGTGCCAACAAAAGATTATTTTTTTATGATTTTTTTGCTACTTATTAACCTGTATAGCAGACAGGGTCGAACTCAAGGAGGCTACAATTCCCGAGGGTTATTCAATTAATAAGAAACTAATTAAAAGAAAACAGGAATCTCAAAGGACAACCATCCTTGGTTTTGTGATTTTTTTATCTTTTTATTTTTTTATTTTTTTATTTCTATTTTTTTATATTTTCTGATTTTCAAATTTTTAGTGATTTTTATTTTGCAATTTTTTTATTTTCAAAAACAACACGAGGCAATATTCATAAGATCAAAAATACGCACACCGACTCTTTTTGGATTTTTTTAATTAGTAAAAAATGCTCAGAAAAATCCAAAGAAACTATTTTTGGATTTTAAAAGTTTTGTAATATTTTTGAGAATTTTTGTAGAATTTTCAGATGTTTTTGTATTTTTCTAAAAATCAAATAGTGAGAGAATATGAAAATATGCACAGCATGGAGTAACTTGCAATTTAAAAATCTTTTCGATATTAAAACTCCTGGAAATTATTTTTAATACAAACTAGAAGCAAATATCTACAAACAGGAACTAAAATCACTATTTTTGGATTTTTGTATAAGTTTCTGTAATTTTTATAAGATTTTTGATCTTTTTCAACTTTTTTGGGTTTTATAAATAATTAATGCATGAAAATTGGTCCGAAATTAAAAGACAATGAAATACAACTACTCTAATTTTTTTGGAATTTTTGGAACAATATTTGAAATTTTATGAATTTTGGAATTTCAAACAAGGAAAATTGACATGTTTTTGATTTTTTAATAATAATAAATGAAAGAGAAATGCAATGGAAAATTTATGCTAATAAAATAATCACATCAGGAGCATAGCACTATTTTTCAAAATTTTTGGCTCACAAATAACATGTATTTCAATCAAAGAGAGCACACAAATTAATGTTCTGCAGTTGAGGGACTAGAATGTAAATTTTGTGAACGTTTTGCACTGAAATGTAAAGATTCAAAGTTTTTGTCTCAAATAAATAATAAAAATAAACAGAGAGAAAAAAATATGCAATTTTACCACTATGTCATGTGCATGTCATGTGCTCTGGAGGCTGACAGGGACTTATTGACGAATTTGAAGACTTTAGAGGGCGTAGCTGTAAATTGCCTCTTTTTTTAATTAAGGGGAGCCCTAGTTCTTCTCTTCTTTCTTCGATCACAAGCCAAACAAGAGGGAGATCAACAAGGGGCGTCGCCGCCTCCTTCTTCGTTTTTCATGCGGCTGGGCGGTGCGGAGGGAAGGCTTCAGAAGGCGGTGGAGGGACGCGGGTCTGCTGCCCGCGATGGTGGAGCGGGGTGGTCCGCGCGGAACTGGAGCGTTGATTGGCGGTGCGTAGCCGTGCGCGTCTTCAAGGAGGAGGGTCAGGCGGCGTAACCGCTGGAGACCGTCGCACGCGGAGGGCTGGAGATCGGCCGCCCTCGCAGCAGCGATGGCTGGAGAGCGGTCCCGGCGGAGGGCAGTGGGAGCGCCGGATGGAGGGCGCGGCGGCGGCGCGTCTGCGCTGAGGATGGAGGAGCGGCCCAGCCGCCCTCGCAAATTTTTTTTTGTTTTATTAGCATTTTTTATATTTTATTATGTTTTGTAAGCAGAAAACAAAAATGAATAAAAAAACTTTTTTTGTTTTTTTTGTAAATCCAAAAACAAGAAAAGAAAGGATAAAGAATTTTTTTTATTTTTTATTTTTTTATTTTGTAATGTTTCCCTGCAAAACAAAAGTTAGAGATAAAGGGAAACAAAATTTTTATTATTTTTTTATCCTGTAAAACAAATGTTTGACATAAAGGAATTTTTTTATCTACAAAATCGGAACGTGGATGGGGATTCGGCGAAAATGAGGGATTCGAATCCGACTCTCCGACCACCGTGCATGGTCGGAGTTGATAGATCGTGTGAGATAGAAATCAAAGGTGAAGAGATCAAGAAGATGAGATGAAAAATCGAGTTGCGTGCGGATCAAGTCGTGATGGATTTTAAAATCTAGAGAAAAGAATGATGATGGGGAAAAATGCGAAGACTAAACTACGATTAAACTAAGATAAAATGTGAAGAAAAATTTGGATCTCACCTTAGGAGTGGAAAATGGACCGTGATCGCCTCGACAAGGCTGACTCGCTGTCGCCGGGCGGCTCGGAGGCTAGGTACAATTCTCGACGAAATTTTCTCTCGGAGATCGGGCTCCTCTCTCTAAAGATTGATCAAGTTGGAATGATGGAGAAGGAGCCATATAAATAGAAAAGAGATGAATTTTGAATTTTGAATTTTTTTGGATAAAAGATAAGAGATGAATTTTTTATTTTTTGGTGGAAGAGATAACATGAGAGATAAAATAGAAAGATAAAATTATTTACAAAATTATCTAATTTTTTTGAATTTTCGTCACTTTATTTATTTAAATTAAAAAATGTTATTTTTTTATTTTTTTAAGATGGTTAGTTAAAAATAGCAGCTATATACATGTACTATATACATATATGACATTATATACAAGGATAAATGGGGAAATTAGCCTCTTTTTTTAAGAATTTTATTATTTATTTATTTTTATTTTTATTTTAAGTAATTTGTAAAAAATATTTATAAATATATATACAAATACAATATGCACAAAATACAATTGAAAATTGCACAAACCACCCCACAAAATCGACTTTTCAATCGTAACTCCAAAAATTATGAAATCACAGCCATTTTGAAGATAATTTAATTTAGAATTCAATGGAAATGAAATTGGTTCAATTTGATATTATATGGATCCGGTGTTAATCTTTAATTTAGTGCTTTGTGGCTTTTCCAAGTGTGGCTACTTTTATTCTGTACATGATTTAATTGTACAATCATTTTTACTGTTTAGGACGCATTTTTATTTACAACTTTAGTTTTGAATGTTATTTGATTTGGGGTCAATTAATGTACAAATAAATTAGTGTCATTTTTATACAGATATACACAAAATAAGTGAGAAACATACTTTTTTTTTGGAATTTTCTGGTTGAGGACCCTATCTCCCCCTACTTTATTCCTGGTTGATCAGGTCAAGTCTGATCTTCTCTCGGGGTTCGGGTCAGCCTGTATACAGTATTCCTTTTTTTAATTTTCTTTTCTTTTTTTCCTTTCTTTCTTTATTTATTTATTTTAGGTTAAAATTAGTAAGAAATGTACAATATTTACACACAAATGCAAGTTAGTAAGAATATGGAGTTAGTGTTATATGCAGGTGTTTTATAAGGGATTTTAAGCTAAAATAAATGAATAAAGATGGTGAATCGCAGATTCATCATCTAGTCCAAGAAGAAGTATGGATATGGGGTGGAGTGAATGGTGTAGAGGGAAATGATGGATGTAGGGGAACGATTCAAGAGAGGGTTCCCCTTAAAAGAGAGAGAAGAAGAGTAGCGGGACATGGTAGTGTACAATGGAACCAGAAGTATGGGTACAAAGACCAATGTGCCAACATCTTCTCAAGATAAAGGTGGAGAATAATTTGCGAACCTCAATATGCTTGCAATTGCAGGTACTTTGATGCATATAAGACAAACATAAAATAAACATGTAGATTCACCCACTTGACTCTTGTGAAGGCACATTAGAGTTTGGTCGCTTATCTTTTCAAATTTAATTTAGTGATAAATAATCTTTGAGCATATTAAGCGGAGCTTTGAGATTCAGGAGAGTGTCACAAATACTAACCCAAATTTTTACGGTTAGTTGCACCTACTTTTTACTAGTATGGATGTCAGTACGGACCGTAGAATGACTACCCGTATTACTTCAGGATGCTTCCTTACACAATGTCCTTTAACCACCCAATCTGCTAAGGGAGATTGTAGTTCCCTCACCGAGAAGTACCTGTCCATTTTTTAAAAATAAGTAGTCATAATGAAGCCTCCAAATTTTTCCTCTATCCTAAGTGTGTGATTCTTGTCCTTCAAAAACAATGAATGGATTTCTCTCCACCAGACATAAGAGTTAATTTTATGTTAATTTTATATGCAGTTACTTGTTTAGAAATCCTGATTTAGATTAGGGTTATGACTTGAGTCTTATGTAAGCACAAAAGAATCAGGCCTAACGTGATAGTTCTATTAGAAGAAAGAATTGATTTGAAATTTGGCTAAGTCGAACAATCTATATTACATCTAATTAGTGGAATATGTGTGGTCTAAAATTTATGGTCATAATTAAAAATAAATCTAAGCTAGCGTATGTGTACCTAATTTCTACTCCACTCAAGTTGGGACGCAACTACATGGAAGGGGTTGAAACAAATTCGACACACCACATAATGATCAATCCAACTTATTACAAAAATCAAAGTTCAGAGAGAGAAACCCTCTAAATGATGTAGGAAATAAAACTATCTCTCTCACATACGGTAAAATTGAAAATAGTCTTCTTCTTCACAGATCCTTGAATTTATATCCAAAATTGCTCCGAGTTATCTACGAAGAGAGAAAATAATGTTAGTATATGTAGTGAGAGTGAGAACTAAATTAAAATAAAATGCAAAACAAAAGAAAATGACATAGAAATTAATTTCACAAAAACTAATTATAGAAATTAATTTAAAAGCATAAACACATGTCATTACCCAACAACAATGTCATTTGATGACTCACTATTTTTACCTTTTTATTTATTATTAATTGTAATATATAAGATGAACAATGATCTATCAAAAATTACAATCTTTGAATGTTGTGTAGAATTTGTTGGTTAGTGTACAAAGGTCAAATATAGGGAATGTAGATTTTAGCTGTGTGATTTAAATTAATTTCAAAAATTAATTAAATGCTTAGTTAATTTCACTAAAGGGAATAAAGGGAAAATAAAATGATAGAAATGTCATTAAAATGCAATGCAATGTGAGAGCACATGATGTATGAATAAATGATTTAATCCTTAATTAAAATAATCAATATCCTCAAAATAATATCACAGATCAAATAATTATTTCCAAGTTTCAGGATCAATAGAATTGAATTAATAAATACTCGTATAATTGATTAGTATATTTGGCATCAAATTCCTTGTAATATACCGCTCCAGTAAAATGAATCTTACTCACATAAAATGTGAGAGAATTTTATTTTACTCAATTAAGATCAATTAAACCCCAAATTATCACACATCTCATTAGATATTCCAAGAGGGATAATCAAAACCTCAATACAATAGATCAAAGAGTTTAATCAAATAAGTGATCATATATTCGCCCTGCAAAGATTAATTCTTAAATAATAATTAAAATAATCACAAAATAAGTAATCATATTAAATATGTTCAATCAATTTCTATAGATAACGCTAGATTTTCCCATAAAAAATGGCACATAAGTGTCAATAATCAGCCTGCATAGATCAAGAAGTTCATCAAATAATATGTGATATAAATCCAAATATTATATGTCCAAGCCTATAAAATAAAAAAAATTAATGCGCCTCAAAGTGACCTATTATATGCTAAAAATGAAGTTTGAATGAGAAAGATATGCAATAAACAAATTCCAAGGACCAAAATGTAAAAAAATAAATATTACCTTCCCATGTGGGACCATGGAGAGCTTATCTACAATATAAAAAACTCACATGGTTTTTGGCACAAATTTTCTAAGGGACCATGTGTGTTGCGTGTGCTGCTTACGGGTGGGGGATCTTGTGAAATTGGCTAAAATTGTAGGAGCCTTTTTGCAATATTTCTCGAGCTCATGTGCGCAGCATGTGATGTTCATGTCCCTGAGGCATGTGGGTGGGGGGGTCCTCTAGAATATATAGCTGGAAGTCAGGGGGCATGTATCAAATATGCCCCCCACATGTTCCTCATGTGAGGGGGAGCTGAGCGACTGATGCAGGTGACACATAGGCCAAGGGCAGGGGGATTTGGCTTTGGCGAACAGAGGAGATGCTGACACACAGACGAGCTATGGTGGAGTAACAAAGGTCCACAGTAGGGCTAGTGTCTAACGGCGGTGAAGACACTCCAAGACGATGAAGGAAAGGTGATGGAAGCATGAGGCGGAGGCAAGTGGTGAGGTGGAGGTATGTGGGAGGTTGTAGCTCTAAGAGGAGGCATGTGCAGGAGAGCTGCGGTCGGAGGTGATGAAAACTGGAGGCGAATGCGAGCGTGCGGCAGGAGGAGCGATGATCCACGAGGTGAAGGAAGCATGAATGGAGGCTTTGGATGCAGAGGTCGAAGCATGGCTAAGAGATAGAAATTAGGATGGTGTCACCTAGAAGATGGAGAGGGCAAAAGCTCTATCTCCGATAATAAACTCTGTGCTTGACGGAATACCTTGTTTTATCTTGTCTACACGTGGCTGAAACCAATGAAGATGGCTGATGAAAACTTCTGGATAATTCCAATCAATTTGGATTATAAATTCTAATTATCTTATATTTATTTCCTATGGTCGTTGGATATTCATGACTACATAGAGTTGAACTATTAAAAATTTAAGGTTGTGGTCTGCATGTTGGTATATACATAAAGTATATACTTACTAATACCATGATTATAATTAAAAAATATTCATATGAATCGCAGAAATCGATGCATGTTAAAATGTATGACTATCCTAATTCTGAAAATTTCAAATCTTTAACTTTGTATTTGTATTTGAAAATGGATACTGTGATATGTAATTCGTATCCGTCATCAGTTATAGCATCAAACATATCCATATCCAATAACTAAAAGTATCACCATCCAAATATAACCATTCATAATCATAATCGAGACATCTCCCACCAATCTATTCTCATATCTGTCGAGTATGCTTTAGCCTCTAAAATCTTGTCCATACTAATCTATATCTATATCATTTCATCTGTATATGCATATTCTGGAATAAATATAGTAACAATACGTCCGTATCCGACACGGGAAAACCCTTTGGTTTAGAAAAAAATATCATGTCTGAATGTTATATTTCTTCCCTACTTAAAATAAATTTCGTACTCAAAATTTACGTACCTCAATCAACGTGAGAACAACTGTAGGTATTTCGATTGCATTTCATCTTCTCTTTCCCATGTAGCTTCTTTTATTGCATGGCTTCTCCATATAGCTTTTACCAGAGGTATCCTCTTTGTTCGAAGTTCATAAACTTTATAATCTAAAATTTGCGCTGGAATATCTTTGTAAGAAAGGTTCTCCTTTAGTTTAATCTCTTGCGGTTGTAAAACATGTGATGGGTCTATAATATATTTCCGAAAGGTAGAAACATGAAAAACATCATGTATCTTGGCTAACTCGAGTGGAAGTTGAAGACGATACACTACAATACCAATTCTTTCTGTAACTTCATGCAGACCAATGTATCGTGGGCTTAGTTTTCCCTTCTTTCCGAATCTGATTATACCCTTCCAAGGAGATACTCGTAAAAATACCTGATCGTCCACTTGAAATTGTGCGTTGAATTCTTAAAACCAAATACTATTATGAATCCGATTTTGCGGATGCATCATTAGCGAACATAGTGTGAATTCCAAGTTCCATTTCCATATTTTTGGTTTATCCAGTTTAATCCAAAACAATTTCGCCCACTCTCTTCTTCAACCTTCTTTACACATGTTCATTCCTGATTTCAATTGTTGATCAATGGGCCGATCCTTTACCTACCATGCCTGCAGTTAGGTTCTAATACATCCATGCCCCATATGAATCTTTCAGTGATATGATTTTTGCCTCAATCCCATCTTTGACTGACTGATTTCATTGGCAGATTGTTGGATCTAAAAACTTATCGGAAATTAAACCATTTCGAAAAAAAATCCTGTTATTTCCAAAGTATTTGAGGGATATAATTTGATTGGCGGATACTGAATGAATGTACTATTCAAAATTTGTTTCCGTAATACCGTGAATTTTAACAAATATCAATAACTGATATTGTGTTGCAGGCACAAGGGCGTGAAACACATACAACAAATTTGAACCAAGGCATCCACATACAAGGTTGTCTCCCTTCTCCAACCCGATGTTGTCGTCGCCACCCTATGTAGCATCTTCAATATCATCCCCCTCACTGGCATCATCCTACTGCTGTCATTTCCCCTGGTGTAACCGCCATCTCCATTAACCCCCAACGATTTGGGTCTCTGCACCTTCCATCCTTACTGCATTTGTGTGACGAAACCATCCTCACGTTCGCTCACCATCCGTTGGTGGCTTAATGCCATATCTCAACCACCATCATTGGAGAAGAATCCCCACTTCCCCATGGAGAGAGAGAGAGGAGAATGATAATAAAAACAAGTGTTCGTCTTTATCTATGAATGAGGGCATTTTTGTCTTTGACATTGAAAAGATATCGGTGGTAAGGTGTTTCTGTTGGATAAAGACTACATTGTAAGAGTAGATGGAATACCACATTGTTACTATTGAAAGTTTGGGTTGACATTGAAAGTGGGTTTCTGATTCATGAACATTTGTGTAATTTACTCTTTGTTATTATGGGAAAGAGAAACATCGATTTATAAAAACAGAAACACCCATTTATAAAACAAGTAATTGTATGTGCTCATGCTATGTAGATTCTTGTCGAAATCTCCACAAATTTCAACAGTACAGTAGGCAGATGGGACTATGCCTTTTAAATTAGATCCTTTATGATTAGCTGAAGTGCAATTGGAACGATCAAGAAGGCTTGAGCACAATAGACTTGTTGTGGTTAGAACAACGAGTAACCCTACTTGTAGTTGAGCATGTGGGAAGGAATCACATATTACTAACCAAGATGGATGGCAACCAAAATTAGCTATAACGAGCAAATGAGAAAACATAAAAACCATAAAGCACAAGCAACCACAAACACAACGATTTTTAACATGGAAACCCCAAAAATGGAAGAGGGAAAAATCATGGGGCCTTTTTGACCCAAAGTCACTCCACTATCCAGAAGTAGAGTTCGGCTGCCATGTAACTTAGGATCTTTCTCGTCGAACATCAAATATAAACTCGATGTGCCTCTCAAGTACCTCAAGATCAACTTCACCGCTTCCCAATAATCCATATATGGATTCAACATGAACATGCTCACAACGCCCACAACATATGCTATGTCAGGTTTCATGCACACCCTCGCATACATGAGATTTCCTACCACAGAATGGAAGTATAAGTTGAACATCTCGTATTTTGCCTCAAAGGTGGAAGGACATGTCTCCTTGCTCACTTTGGAAATGAGTTGCAAGAGGTATGCTAACATGGTTTGCACTTTTCATGTTGAACTGATTCGGGATGCGTTCAACGTACTTTTCTTGTGACAACCACAACATGTGCTTCTGCCTATCATGAACAATCTACATACACAATATGTGTTGTGCCTTGCCCAAATCTTTCATTTCAAATTCTTTGGAGAGTTCTCTTTTCAGCTTTGCAAGCATATTGGAATCTTGACCAACAATAAGCATATCATCCACAAAGCAACAAAATAATGAACCTACCATCAAGGAAACGTCGTATACACATGGATCTACATTGGTCCTTTTGAAGTCTTATTTCATCATGAAGGCATCAAACTGCATATACCACTGCCCCAGGGCTTGCGTCAACCCTAAAGGCTCTTTTTCAACTTACACACCATGTGCTCTTACCCCTTATCTCGATGTCCTTGTGGCTGCTCCATGTAGATTTCTTCCTGCAGGTCACCATGAAGAAACATTATCTTCACATTCATATGCTCTAGCTAAAGGTCTAGGCTAGAAACCTAGCCTAATACCACTCTCATGGAGTTCATCTTAAAAGAAGATTTCATCATAGTCAACTCCCTTCTTCTGACTAAAGCCCTTCACCACCAATCTGGTCTTGTAATGAAAATTCTTGCTACCATCATCTTTCTTTAACTTGTAGACCCACTTGTTTTTCAGTGCCTCTTACCTTCAGGAAGCTCCACAAGTTCATATGTATAATATTTCTTTAGAGATGACATCTCCCCATTCATAGCATGGCACCAATGGTTGCGCTCATGTGCTTCCTCAAAGGTACATGGCTAATTGTCATCACTCAATATCACGTACTGAGAAGCATGATAACAAAATGATGCTTGGTAAACTCTCTAAGATCTCCTAACCCGAGGTTGCGCTATCTCTTCCTATGGGTAAGGATGCTCCCCCTCCTCAGAACCCTCTGTGTTTGTGTTTGCATCACAGGGTCTTCAGTTGGCCCAGTTGCTCTAGATGCACATCTTCTCCATATGCATCATAAATTGGAGAAGAATCTATGTCATCATCACTGTCATTATTAGCAGAAATTTCCTCATCAGCAACACTGCCACTATCAACCTTAATCAAGGTTTGGTTCTCATAGAACATCTCATCTCTCTGTATGATGACAGTTTTATGCCATGGATCTCAAAGTTTATAACCATATTCTTAACCTTCATATCCAACAAAGATGCATGGCATTGCTTCGCCACCAAACATCTTTCTTTGTTCCTTTGGTTTATGCACATAAGCTTTGCACCAGAATAATCTCAGATGAGTATATGTAGGATCTTTTCCTGTCCAAATATGCTCAGGAATCTGAAAACCCTAAGGAATTGATGGAGATCGATTAATTAGGTATCAGGTGTTCTATATTACCTCAACCCAAAATGTCTTTGGCAGCTTTCCAGTCCTTGGCACAAAATGTACTCTCTCCAGAATGGTCTTGTTAATCTTCTCAGCCACACCATTGTGTTGTGGTGTGCCAAGCTATGTCCTTTCATGCCTAATTCCATGCTCATTGGAGTTACTACAAAATTCATGAGAAATGTACTTTCCTCCATTGTTACTGCGTAGATATTTCAACAATTTTCTTGTCTCATGCTCTCTCTTGGCATGAAATCTTTTAAAGTAATCAAAAACTTGATCCTTCATCTTCATCGTATAAGAACACACCTTCCTTGAAGCATCAACAATGAATGTCAACGACCATATACATCAGAATGTACCAACTGTAGTACTTGTGCCTTCACCTTTGATCTAACTCTAAAGGGTGTTCTATTGCTCTTCCTGTGGATTAATGCGTTGTAGTTGAGCAATCTAGGATTAATAAAAAATTGCTTAAATGATTAATTAATTAAAACAAAAGTGATCAAATTTATTTTACTTTATTTTACTTGAGCAAGCCCAAGGTCGAACTCAAGGAGACAACTATCTCCTTAGGATGATTTTCAGACACTTTAGAGACTAGATTTTAGAGGAGGATATTTTTGATATTTTTTATGCATGGTGAATGTAATGCAAAATGTGAATAAACTAGATTCCTGCAGAAAATCAAACTACTTATCTAGTTTAATTTGGATGTTGCACAATGTGAATGAACTAGAATCCTACATAAAAACAGAATACTTAGGTAATTTAATTTTGATGTTAAATGATTCCAAATTCGCCAAGAAGTAATTTTCAAAACCTTATGCAGTAATTTTAGCAGAAACACATTTTTGTATATTTTTACGTCATAATATGCATGCACGAAAAATAGATCTTTTTAGAGGGTTTTATGCAAATTTCATGTAAATAATATGCAAAAATAATGAAAATTGGATAGAAGGTTAAATGTGATGAACTGAAATAAAGTTAACCTAGATGCATCTAGATGTATCTTGTTAATAAGTATCTAGGAAAAATCTTAAATCATAAAAATATTAAGTTTTATATGGAGTTAAGATTTAATTCCTAAAATCACTAATTTCTTTATGTTGGGAAAATGAGAAGACTTGTTTTTTCTTTGAGCCCTAGGCTCTCATATATAGGAAGAGACCTATGAGCAAATTACATAAAGTAGATATAGGGAAAAGGAAATAGATAAAAGATACATAAGCATAAATTATATCTATACACCTCCCTCAAGATGGAGCATAGATATCTATCATGCTCATCTTGGATGAACACTTCTGGAAGGACTCTCTAAGTAAGGCTTTGGTGAAAATAGTCTGCCATTTGATCCCCTTAGCTGAAATGGGATGTAGAAATGAAGCTCTTCTGGATCATGTCACGTATATAATGGAAATCATCCGCAATGTGCTTTGTGCTCTCGTGGAATGCAGGATTATCTATTAATATAACTAAAGCTGGGTTTCCCCAGCCTCTTTCACTGTGCTGACACGTGGAGGCCAAATTTCTTCCCATTCTCTTTCGAGTTCACCCCACGCGTACTCTCTCCCTCTTCATGTACTTAACGCTCTCCATATCTATACGTTCTTCCCGGATCCCTCCCAATTTTCTGACACGTTATGCGTTCTTGCGAGACATCTCACATGAGCTTTTGTTCCCATCTCCCCATCATTTGTTTGATAGGTGCCAATTTCTATCGAAATTTCCCCCTCCATTCGGTACCGTCCTCACTCCCATTCCCTTTACTATAGAACAGTCGAGAGCATTGCCTCCCATTCGAGCATCTCTTCGGCTTTCACTCTCCCTTCATCGAAAAGCATCTTCCCCTCTCCTGAAGGTAAGGGTAAACTGCATGCTGAGAGAGGCGAGGATGGTGCCGTCGAGGAGGTTGTTGATGGCGAGGTTGATACGGATGAGGTTGTTGACGGTGAAGAGGGAGACATAGATGGAGCAGGTAAAGTAGATGACGCCATGCCATGAAGACGGTGAGTCGAAGGTGTTCCAGTTCAGGTTGGAGCGGCGGTCCATGATACCTTCCCCTCCATCGTCCTCGTCAACCTCTCCTCCATGTGCATCTCTACCTCCACTTCATCAGGTTTGTGCTTATGTCGAGAACAGCAACTCTTTCCAGATGATTGCACCATCTACTCTAGAAGGGTGGATCGGATCGCATTTGCATATGAAAGCTAAGTGCATCTCGAGGTGTTGTCGTCCTTCGTAACTCCGGATGCTTGATGATGACTCGATTTCGACTTTTAGATGCTTGGGTTGAAGAAGAGACATATATAAGAGCTTCGGTCAATTTAGAGTACCTGAAAGTATTGGGTTGGCTCGAGGTACGAAAACCGCAACTTGGATTACGTGGCCCCCTAAAACACCTCCCTCTTTTTCTCACCCCCATGTGCCTCCTCTAATCCGGTAAGCAGTAGCCGACCCACCATTACCAGCAGCAAACCTGACCATTTGAATGCGTTTCTCTGAAAAAAGTTGCAGGTTTTTAGCTACCAACCTCAGAAGTCTATCACCCCACACTCAAAGCCCTTACAATTCTCATCTTTTTGGTTAAAGATTGGCAATGTCTTTTGCAGTGAAACCATTTGTGGAAATGCACCACTGGGTGTGGTGTGGTTTGTTGTAAGCTGATATGCGACAATATTTCTTGGCCATTATTTTTCTACCAACATCAAGAAATTGATCATCCGACACTCCGAGCCATCCAAGAGCCCACCTTTTTGGGTGATGTGGGGTAAATGCGTTGGAGGAAGGACATGCACCACTGGCGTGGTGTGGTGGGGATTATATCTTTGACTAATGTTCCACATATCCTTCAAATTTCGCTCAAATTCGAGGGCATTTGCTATTTTATCTTAATGGTCAAATGTTCGAGCAATATTTTTACAACTTAAATCCCATTTTAAAAAGAATTGAACTTTTGATAATTAAAAAATAGCAAAATCCTTCATATATGAGTGAAATTTGGAAGATATCTAGAGCATTAGTCGAAGATGTAATCCATATAGTTTGGATTTTGAAAATCGAAATCGCAAAAAAGAGAGAGACCATTACAACATCTCTATCGTAAACCCCATTATAGTAGAGGATCCTCTTCCTCTACGATTATGTGTTTGGATCCTTTGAGCCTATGAAGGAACTCATTTTTGCAGTTGTCGCACAAATTTCAACGGTTCCATTCCTCTTGCTCCCGGAGATGGTCACATCCAAGAGGAGTTTGAGCTGGTATTTTTTCTTGATATAGTGATATGTAGTCAGTTGTTCTTTCATAATTTACGATAATTGTAGGAAGTTTTTGTTGTTTTACTTCCTAACATTCTTCATGACAAGTACTCTAGATGTCGAGTTTACAATACCTAAGTCAAATACGTGTAACATGTCGTCACTAAGGAGGGTATCACGTTGGAAGAAACTGACTAATTCCATTCTTTCTTGACTTTCCCCATGATATTTGGAAGGCGCGCATAATTTTTAGGATCCGCAGATTATTACTGAAAATTCATTAGGAGTTGCATCACTATGAATGCACCTTTCGTTACACTACTCAAGTTGGACTCTTTTTACAAATGGGTATATATGTCTATGAGTTATATTTGCATCTTCCTGATCTACGTGTCTATAAAAAATTAAAGGGGTACTTGAAATAAAATAGTTATGGAATGCAAAATTGCATAATGGTCTCTTATGTTATTATGATAAATATGCAATTAGAGTACTATACGTATTTATATACATAAAAATATTTGAGAAAATAACATTGTCCAATATATTCACTGCAAGATAATTTTGTTACTATAAATTTATATTTGGTAGATTTATCTGTTTCTACTCTGATCTTTTTTTATCAAAATTTGCATAAATTCTACAATATTCTTCGCTATGAGAAAATTGACGGATGGTGATGAATAATTTGAATATTCTTTACCATATTCGTATGTTAAATATATAACAATGAATATTATTCGTTACATAGTTGCTTTTGTTCTTATAATTAGCAATGAATATCATATTTATTGACAAAGAATCATATAATGATGTTTTATTCACTTACCTATTTGCTAAATTTTGTACAATCATTGCTAAAATGAATAACTAGAAAAAAAGGTCAATGGAAAATTGTTGTTATATGATTTGTTGCTTGGAAATGATATAATAATCTTTGCGAATTTAAAACTGATAAAGTAATAATTTTATTCATTATAATATATTTAACTATGAAAGATATGGCAATGAATGTTAAATAAATTATTTTGTTAGATCAACTTTATTGTAGTAATTGCCCATGTTAATGTTAATTTACATCTGCCTTCAGATTTCAAATGGGTTGTGTATATTAAATAATTTTTTGGTTACCAACATGCAAATAGTCATTCAATGTTGAGGCTCTCGCATTTTCTCTGTTCGAAAAAAAGAAAATTTCACATAGTAATATAAATACTTTAACTACCATTAACTGCATATTTGTACATAATATTTACAGTTCTTGCAACAAAACCATGAACGTGTATGCATGAAACACCGCACATGTCTTACTGAGGGCGTACGATGTCAAATATAAGTTCCATGATCTTCCACAAGTTTACAATTGTGCCTAGCGTGACGTCAAGAGGTTTGATCATATTATATTTTGTAAAACTTTTTTTAAATTTAAAACTATATAGCATATGTATATCTCTCCACTACAACGTCAAAAAAATGTGACAAGAAGTTTTTTTTCTTCTCAGAAATATCCACATTATAATATATGATATGATATGATATGACTATATGATATGATATAGTATCTACATTATAAATTATGTCTATGTACTGCGATTTAAAATCATCTCAATCCAAAATAATGTAGTATATGATATGACTAGAATCATCATATTAACATTATCACTTTGTTAATTATCTATTGCAAAAATGTTCAATAGAAAAACGTTAATTATTTTGTAACATCTGCTTTTAGGCAATTTATTTATAATGAATATTGGATCAAACATATCTGAAATTTAAACATAATTTGGTTAATATCATTACAACTACTTACAGCAGCAGTCTTATGTATGAATAGATTGTCTGCACCGCAGCGTAGCGCGGGTCAAGACTATATGTAGATCTGTCAGGACTACTTTAATCCACATCACTTATGTACATGCTTGTGCCATAGCTCTATACTCAGATTCAACACTAGATCTGGCAACAACGGTTTTCTTCTTACTTTTCCATGAGACAAGTGAATCTTCATAACAACCTGATGTGGACTTCCTGTTCTTGGGGCACCATGCATAGTACGTATCTACACATGCTGAGATAATAGTAGTACCACCCTTTTTAAATAGCAGCCTCACAGCTGGAGATGATTTAAGGTACTTTATTATCATTTGTATAGCAACCATATGTACATGACGAGGTTGTTCCATGAACTGGCTCACCTGTTTGACTGCAAATGAAATATCAAGTCTCGTAATGGTAACATAAAGAAGCTTTCCCAATAGTTCCATGTGTCTTCTCCTGTCAACCTGATAAGTATCATCATCATACAACTTCTTGCTTTAATCCATGGGTGTAGTAGTGGGTCGACATCCAACCATACCCGTGTCACTTAGCAAGTCAGAGACAATTTCTCCCAATCATCACAAGCCTGTGTTGATTTCTGGCAAACTCCAATCCCAGAAAGAATCTAAGAGCTCCTAGATCCTTAGTAACAAATTCACGACGCATAAATTCTTTCACTCTTTTTATTCCCTGCATATCATCTCCTGTAATAAGTATATCATATTCACATACCATAATAACAGTCGTACCTCTGGACGTTCTCTGTACAAAAAGAGAATGATCTGCATTCGACCATTTGAACACTAGCTTCACAAAAATCTGAGATCTTATGGAATCGAGATCTCTGGCTCTGCATAAGGTCATAGATTGCCTTATGAAGTATTCACAGGTCCCGTCGGCTGTTGTATGTAAACTTCCTGAATATCACCATACAAAAAGGCATTCTTGACATCCAACTAAAACAGGAGCCAATCTCGAACCACAACAATAGATACAAGAATCCGTAAGGTAGAATGACGAGCAACTAGAGAGAATGTGTCAAGATAATCCACCCCATATGTCTGAATAAACCGCAGGCAACCAGTCGAGCCATGTACCTATCAATGCTATCATATGCATTTTGCTTTATTGTAAATACCCATTTGTAACTTACTATAGACGCCCCAGTGATGGATTGACAAGGCTCCAAGTACCTCTCGACTGAAGGGTCGCCATCTCTTCCTCCATAGTTAGACATCATCTACTATCAGTCAATGCCTCCTGGTACATCCATGGTATGTCTACAGATGCTCAAAGGTGACAAGAGAAGCAATCGGATATGAAGCACATGAACACTTCTGCTTCCTAAGAGCAATAGGAAAATAAAGTTCTGCACCATCTCTTCCACGTGCTTGATCATCCCCTTCCTGAAATAACCCCTGCTGAGAAACACCGTTAGACTCATCAAGAAGTAATTTGTCAGAACAAACCTGGGGCATGTTGGATGATTGACCATGATCATGAGAAGGGGTTGGTCGTCGACTGTAGTGATATGGTAGAGAAGGAACGAGAACAATGAGAGGAGGTAGTGCTGGTGGAGACGGTGGTGGAGTTGGCGGTGGAGGTGATGGTGGGTACATGTGTGGAGGTGGAATATAGTCTTCCTCATCTGAATTTGATGGTGTGAACCCATCACCTGTAGGTGAAAAGTACATGACTGACTCAAAAAATGTGACATTTGCACTAACATAATACCTCCCGCGTAATGGATCATAGAAACGATAACCTTTTTCAGTCCTGGAATACCCTATAAAAACATATTTGACAGCCCTAGGAGAGAGCTGATGATTACAATATCTACAGTTATAACATGCTTAAAATTATGTGAAGTACACTGTAATGATTGATTCATATACTTCAAACTCGCATAATTTACATCTTATTTATTTCATGCACACAACAAATAAAACCACTTAATACATGATCTTTATTTAAACATCTAGTTATATTACTTATATAATAAGATTGCATTCATCACTAAATAGAACTTATGACAATTACATTTATAACTCAAATAACTCATGAAAAAAAGGGAGAAATTAAAATCTCATTATGAATATACATAAGAGAGAGAAAGATCATTAAAATAAATCCAACATAATTGGCTTGTTCAACTTAGCTCTACAATTACCCTTTATATTAGAATGAAATGGGGAGGATATACTATGAAATTTGTCCATCCCACTCTCCATGAAGGCACGTAAATGCACTCTCCTTAAATTCTCTCTCTCTCTCTACTTTTTGGAGCCTCATGCACGTTGCATTCCCCATGCAAAACATAATGCACCCACCTTTTTTCCCATGCAAGATCACGAGAATGTACAGAGCATGCCATTATTTTTAATTATATGCGATGCATGTATACCCTCAAATTTGAGGAAGAGGATCCTCTGCTGTAGAAGATTTTGCAGCAGAGGTGTTGTAAACTCAAATTTTTTTGTGATTTAGATTCTATAATCCAACCTTATATATTGAATCTTAGGTTAATAATATATATATCCTCCAAATTTCGTTTAAATCCAACATTATTTGCTATTTTATCTTAATAGTTCAAGATTCGGATATTTTTTAAATGGAGTTCAAGTTGCTTAGATCTTGACCGGTTGTTTGATCATTAAGATAAAATAGCAAATAATGTCGGATTTAGACGAAATTTGAAGGATATATAGATTATTAACCTAAGATTCAATCTATAAGGTTGGATTTTAGAATCTAAATCACAAAAAAAATATTTGAGTTTACAGCACCTCTGCTGCAAAATCTTCTACAGCAGAGGATCCTCTTCCCAAATTTGAACTTAACATTTTTTCCTCACAGGGTGTACCATGCAAACTCCCGAGGCTTGTCTCCTCGTCTCCTCCACTGCACCATGAACAAACGCCACCGCATCCAGTCCCGAGGAGGCTCCCGTCCTCTTCTTCACGTAATCAATCTATAAAAAGGGAGGGGCAAGGACATCGTCAGGGGTCGAAAAAAAACATCACCATCTCCCTGTGGAGTTTTGGAGGAGAACCCAACGTCCCCCTTCGCGTCTTCCTACGTGTGCTGCCATCGCACGCACGCCTCCTCCAACTGTGCTGCTACTGTCCCGCTGCGCGTCTCTGCTCCAGCCCCGCGCCCCATCTCCAGTTCACACGCCGCAGTGTGCGACCATCTCGAGCGAGCCCTCGTCGGGCACCTTTTTCCACCGGCCACCGCACTCTCACCGCGCGCATTCTGTGTCCGTGCACGCGGCCTCCGACCGTCACTGCCATCCACCGAGCTCCGGGTTGCCTGGCGATACCTCCTTCCTAGCATCCGCTTTTTGCGGATTTTCTCCAATGCAGGAGCTCAACAAACTAAGCAGACTTCCTTTTTCTCTACTTCTCTATCCTTAGTTTTTAAATTTCATGATCCGTAAACTCAGTAGTAATTATGTTAAGTCTTTGATTGAGAAATAATCTATTTTTTTTTCAAACCCCATATTTGCATTTTGGTCATTGAGTTTTCATTTTCTCATTATGATCCTTGGAATAGGACTGTTTCACTATTTCTGAAAATTTTCCCGTTTCTAATGCAAAGTATCACATTCTGAGATATCCGTGGAATTTATACATTTCCCCTGCTAATTCAGAATACTATTTTTTAATGTGTGTTTCAGCCCTCCAAAATTTGAGTTAGTTGCACATATGTCCCTAGAATCTTGTGGTGAACTTTATAACTATAGAAAATGACGATAGTGCACTCTATTTGAGTTCAAATCTAGTCAAAACTACATCCAAGAAAAATGCAAACTTGCCTTGTCCCTGTGGATTCGAACCTCAACTTGCTCTTTACATTTATTTATGTCATCTTGTGCAAGTAGTTGTAATATATTTGTTTGATCTCGATTATTCGCGGTTCACAACGACTTCATAACATTACCATCTTAAACTGCAGAAAATCTAGTCAGCATTTTGGCGCCGTGCGGGGGACTAGGCAACATTTGTAATTTTTCTTCACTTCCAACTTGTTTCAAATATCTAATCCGTACAGGTACTTAGGCTTCAAAAAGAAAAAAAACTTGTCTTTTCATGCATTTTGTTTTAGCAACCTTGTAATTTGAAAAAAAATTTCTCTCCCCTCTTTCTTGGAAAAGCTCACCATCAAGAGGACAAAATATTACGGATTAGCGCCAGAAGAGCAGGCACTGTGAGTTTTTTTTTCTCTTAGGCATCTTAGGTTTTTAAAATTTCTTTCATTTGTTTGTGCTTCGAATTAAACCGAAAAAATTAAGAAAGAGTTCTTGATTTCATCATCTCTGTGGTCTTCTCCCTCTGATAATCTAATTCAAAGACTACCAAATTGTGTACTGCTCATTTAAAAAGATAAGCTTGAAAGGCCACCACAGTGGCCCGAGCAGAAAGCGGAAAAAATTGATTGCTTGTTTTCATGCACGTGTATGACACAAAAAGCACGAGCAAATAGAACCCTTGGATAGAGACAAAAATCCCTGGTGCTACATGGGATTGCAGAGAGAAATCGTAACTCCTCGACGCGTTGGGCACAGGTTCTTGTGGGAAGAGCAGATCTAATGATCTGAGTACCGCACCCTGGATCCCCAACCGGATTAGGACATCGATTTCTCACAATCTTCCACACCCACCTCATCCTTAAGGACTCTAATTTCTCTGAAAACTTTTGTTGAATCACTAAATTAAAATCGAAAGATAACCGCTTCCGTGGCAATTTTTTTGCGAGTTGGTGAATCAACAAATTGTCTGTGTATCGTGCTGTGTATGCTAGGTCGTAGGTCTCTGAAAAATCCATTACAACAACCATTAGAATACGGCCCGATTTATAGAAGAAAATCCAACCCATCTCCTTCAACTGAGGAACCTGAGAATTCATCTAACCTAGGAAACATGGGTGAAGAAAGATCAAACCCTATGGATCTCATCTTGCATCAACTACAACTGCTGAGAGAAGAAAATGTCACAATCCGCCACACCATAGCGCCTCTCATCCACCCACCGCCCATAAGCACACATTACAAGCCGTCTGCAGAGTACTTAGTTCATTGGGTCCAAATCCCGCCTGAATTAGGAGACTTTGAGATTAAACCCGCCCTCTCCTTAATCCCAAAATACTATGGAAATGACTCTGAAGATCCCTTCCTCCATATCCAAGATTTCCAATCTGCTTGTGACACCATGAGTATCCCTGGGGTAGAAAAAGAATACATCTACATGAAAGCCTTTACCCACTCAATCAAAGACAAAGCACTACAATGGCTCCGAAATTATGGAACCTCACTCACCTCTTGGGACTCCTTAAGAGAGGCATTCATCAAGAAATACTTCCCAATAGGAAAGACAAATGCCCTGAGACAAGCTATATCATCATTCACTCAGAAAAATAGAGAGCCCATTCACGAAGCCTGGGAGCGATTTAAGGAATTACAAAGGAAATGCCCTCATCATGCAATCCCCAAATAGAAATTGGTTCAGATATTTTATGAGGGCATAGATACATCATTTAAGAGAGTGATTGATTGCTCCTGCGATGGAAACTACATTAGCCGTGATGAGCATTTCGTTTGGAAATTATTTCAAAATATGGCTGACAATTCGGTGAATAGTTCATCAATTGAACAATACGGTGGAAACACGAGGACAGTCAATATCATTGATCATGAGAGATCTAGCAATGAGAATCCAGACAAATGGGAAACCCTTTCAAAACAAATGAGCCTCATGACTCAAGCTATACAAAAATTGGCCATAAATAACCCCCACCAACCAAGAAGTTAACCACACCATATTCACCATAATCAAGACATAAATCCGGAGACTGCGAATTGGGTGCAGAGAAATCAAGGAGGAGGATATTCAAATAACCACAACACATGGATAGAGAAACCAAATTCTGGGTGGAATGGACAAAACAAGTATCATTTTCAAAATCACACCCAACCCAGACAACCGATAGCACCGCCTGTGACTCAACCCTCCACCACTGCGGTAAATTTCGACGCCTTGGCTCAGGCAATACAACAACTAGCTATAGCTCAACAAGAGGCCACTGAAGCCCAACTAAAAGTCAACTCTAAGAATGCCCGTCAATTCGCCGAGATCAGATCGTACATCCCAGCCTTATCACCTCAACCGCTGCCCTATCCAAACACCAATAAGGCTAGCTCATCTGGAGTACTTCAAACTCCTCCAGCTGTCGGATCTTTCACCTCACCACCTGGTTTCCAAAACCCGAATCAAGGATTTTTTACACCTTTTAAGACAAACCAAGGAAACCCACAACAAGCGCCTAGAAATCAAGTATATTTCAAAACCCCACCCCATCCAAACCAGTCTGCTAATGTTGTCACTTTGAGAAATGGGAAAACAACTTATGCCTACACCAGACCACTAGCTTCTGAGGATCAAATTGAAATTGAGGAAGAGTTTGATGATGGAGAGAAATCAACTGAAACAACCATGTTGCCTCCTTCCTCCCCAACCATAACCATCCCCTTTCCCGGAGCTCTTCATCGAAGAAAACCACGATCATCCACCATCGATCTAGAGTTAGAAAAACTATTTTTGGACATCGTCATTGAAATCCCGCTCTTGAAAGCCTTCGAACAAGTTCCAGCCTTCTCCCGATTTTTGAAGGACAAATGCACACCAAAACGAACATCCAAAGGAAAAAGTAAAAAGGGCAATGAAGATATTGAGAGACATGTGCTCCCTCGAGCAACAACCAATGCCATCTCCCAATTCTTACCCACCAAAAAGAAAGACCCATGAGCTCCTCTAGTTAGATGCACAATTGGCAAATTGACCTTTGATCACACTCTGCTAGATAATGGCGCTTCCATCAATCTTCTCCCGACTGCTATTCTGGAGCAATTTGACCTAGAAAAACTGAAACATGTCTCAATGACTTTGCAAATGGCTGATCGATCTGTGAAAAGACCAAAAGTACTTCTTGAGGATGTGATAGTTGATGTTCAAGGTCATAAATTCCCGGTTGATTTTGTTGTGATGGATATGGATCAAGCAAATATATTGAGTGAGACACCAATCATACTAGGACGACCATTTTTGGCCACTGCTAAAGCTCATTTTGATTATGAGGTTGGAAGAGTTGAATCTAAAATCAATGGTCAAGTCATTCCGGTAAACCTGGTCACCCCTACTCCCACTGAATCTGAGATCGAAGAATGTGGTTGGATAGAAAGATGTGCTGTTCTGAACATTCAAAAAGTCTTTGCCCCCATCCATCGCACCAAGGATCCTTTATAGGTTAGTCTGAACACCTCTAGATCCACTTACAAAAACACTTCTCATGAAATTGCCCCATACAATCTGAATCTCGCACTGGAAGCTCCACCATGCCCTCTCACTGGACAAGAAATTGACGAGCTTGATAATGCCTGAGACACATTAGACTCTGAACTTACATTGACATCAACCATGATCATGCCCATGATGGAACCACCATTTGAGACTATTTCTGTAATAGACTCAGGAAACACTACAACTCTGACTTCATCGACAACCACTGTTGAATTAAAACCACTACCCAAAGATCTGAAGTATGCTTATTTGGATGATGCTCACACTCTACAAGTCATTATCAATGCCAACCTAAATCATATGCAAGAGAGACAACTAATGGAGGTTTTGAAAAAGAATTCTCAGGCTATTGGTTGGAAAATAACTGATTTGAAAGGAATAAGCCCGACATTCTGTATACACCACATATATTTGGAAAATGACAGTAAACCCTCTCGAGAAATGCAAAGATGGTTGAATCCTAATCTACGAGAGGTTGTGAAGAATGAAATATACAAGTGGTCGAGAGCCGGCATCATTTATCCGATAGCCGATAGTCCTTGGATTAGTCCCCTCCAGGTTGTCCCCAAGAAAGCTGGATTAACAATTGTGAAAAATGAGAAAGGAGATGATATCCCTACTCGAGTGGCAACATCCTGGAGAGTCTGTGTCGATTATAGAAAACTCAATAAGGCTACACGAAAAGACCAATTTCCACTACCATTCAATGATCAAATAATTGAGAAGCTAGCCGGAAAAGAATTCTTTTGCTTTCTTGATGGATATTCCGATTATAACCAAGTAGCCATAGTACCAGAGGATCAAGACAAAACCATTTTCACGTGTCTATTTGGAACATATGCCTTTCGTCGCATGCCTTTTGGACTATGTAATGCTCCAGCAACATTTCAAAGATGCATGATGGGAATTTTCACTGATATGATCGGCAATTTTATGGAAGTATTTATGGATGATTTCTCTATTTTTGGAGACTCTTTTGAGGAAACACTAGGATTTTTGATAGAGTCCTCAAGAAATGCATCGAAGTGAACTTGATATTATCTTGGGAGAAATCACATTTTATGGTGAAACAAGAGATTGTGTTAGGACATGTTGTGTCAAAGAAAGGGATGGAAGTGAATCCATCAAAAATTGAGACAATCACTCATTTAGGTCCACCAGTGAACATCAAGGGTGTAAGGTCCTTCCTAGGTCATGTCGGCTTTTACCGCCGCTTCATCAAGGACTTTTCAAAAATTTCCCGCCCTCTCACCAAACTACTTGAAAAGGACCAAGATTTCACATTCACCGAGGAAGCATACAAGTCCTTCAACACACTAAGGAAAATCATCACTGAAGCACCCATACTACAACCCCTTGATTGGAACTGCGAATTTGAAATCATGTGTGACGCTTCCGATTATGCCGTTGGGGCAGTATTGGGTCAAAAGAAAGATGGAAAACCCTATGCTTTTCACTATGCCAGCAAGACCCTGGATGATGCTCAAAGGAACTACACTGTGACTGAGAAAGAACTACTGGCTGTGGTATTTTCACTAGAGAAGTTTCGATCTTACATCTTAGGGTCCCATATCATAATCTACACAGACCACTCTGCTCTCAAATACCTCTTCACAAAAAAAAGATGCCAAGTGTTGTTGCTGCAAGAATTTGATCTAGAAATCCGGGACAAAGCAGGAGCAAAGAATGTCGTAGCTGATCACTTATCAAGGCTCCCCGCATCATCACCAACTGATATGTGGTCCTAATTTCTGAAAGTTTTCCTGATGAGAATATAATGTCTGTCTCTCAACTCCCTTGGTATGCGGACATCGTCAATTACCTTGTCACTTCCACATTTCCTGATGATTGGCCAAAACATAAGAAAGATAAAACCAAAGCCCAAGCCCGATACTATCACTGGGAATACCCTTTGCTCTTCAAAGAATGTACTGATTTAATATGGAGACGATGCATATCTGAAACTGAAGTCAACGATGTCCTAACTCACTGCCACACTTCTGGGTATGGATGACACCACTCAGGGAAGCACACAGCCGCTAAAGTCTTACAATGCGGTTTCTACTAGCCCACATTCTTTAAAGATGCCCATCATTTTGCTCAATCTTGTCCTACCTATCAGACTAATGGAACAATGACCCGTCGTAATATGATGCCCCTCCAACCCTTGCATATAGTCGAGATCTTTGATACTTGGGGAATAGACTTTATGGGACCTTTGACCACATCACATGGTTACCAACACATTCTTCTCGCTGTTGATTACGTCTCTCGTTGGGTAGAAGTCATTCCCACTCGTGTTGTTGATAGCACAACCGTTGTCAAGTTCTTGAATGACCTATTCTCTCGATTTGGATTGCCAAAGGTGGTCATTAGTGATGGAGGCACCCACTTTCTGAATGCTTCAGTCAAGAATTTACTCAAGAAAAATAGAGTCGAACACCGTGTCTCAACTGCTGATAACAGGTCCGATCACTAGGGTATAAGGTACAGAAATAGGTCGTTGTGACCCCAAGCGATCAGACCATGTCTATCAAGAAATATCGAACCACTAATAGAAATAAAATCAATCCAACACTCAAATAGCGGTCCTGCTATGAGATTTACCTGGTATAGCACCCAGGGTCGAACACAAGGAGCACGGATTGGCTAAAAAGCCTACGAAGTAGTCAAAAAATCAGAGAAAAAGGGAAAACATGTTTTAGTGGTTTTTAATTGTTTTTAAATTTTTTTGGATTTTTAATATGTGAAGAAAATGAGAAAGACTAAAAGCAATCACACTTCAACAAATTATTTAATGCATCAAAAACCAAGCAAAAATTCAGACAAAAATATTTTTATGTTTTTTATGTTTTTTTAATGTTTTTCATGAATTTTTGGAATTTTTCTGATGTGTATTTTATTTTCTAAAAAGCAAACAGTAGCAAGGATGCAAGGTACTGTCCAGCCATGCCCAAAATCCCTAGATAAAATATCTAAGGACCTCAAGAGGACCTGGAGGTATTTTTCCTGTAAACTAGGTAAAACAAGGAAAATTTGAGTACCAAAATTATTGTTTTTGGGTTTTTGACGTATTTATTAGAATTTTTATGAGTTTTTTAGGGTTTTTAAGTTTTTATGGGTTTTCAGTGATAAAAATTAGCCAAAATTGGCTAGAAAATCAAAGAACACAAAATCAACAGTACCTAATTTTTATAGAATTTTTAGGGGAGTTTTTATATTTTTTTGTGATTTTTAAAACTGAACAGTGCCAAAAATAGATGTTTTTGAATTTTTAAAAATAGCAAACAAGATCAGAAATGTCCTCAAAAATCTACAAAAATCTTACACCATGGCAGGAGCCATGTGTCAAATTTTCGTTGGATTTGGAGGTGATTTGATATTTTATTCAAAAATGACAAGAGGGCACTGTGCACAGGGACCAAAGTGCAAATACCCGAAGATCTGGGGGTCCAGGTGCAATTAACCTAGCAACGCACGCGTGTGGCGCGTGCCTGGGGCACTCAGGGACCTTTTGGTAAGAAAAACAAGTCCGAGGACCTTTTGGTAACTCGTACCAAAAAGTCCAAGGGCTGTATTGCAATTAACCCACAAAATCGGCGCACATGCGTAATTAAACACTCACAGGGGCATATATGTAATTACCAAAAAGTTTTCATTCAATAACAAACATCCAGAACTACAGGACTAGAGTTGCAAATACACCAAATATACACGTGACGACGCACGTGGCTCACACAAACAGGGGTATAAATGCAAATAAACTAAAGGATAAGGTCCAATGTGTAAATAACCCAACGTAAATAAAAGACGCAAAATATTTACAGGACTGAAACGTAAAGCATAAACTAAGAGGGGGCCTACGGTAATTTACCCCTTTATTACGTCGACGGCTGGATGATGGACGCGTGGCTGATCTAACGGTCCTAGACGACGGACGTCTCTCTCTCCTTCCGCACGTGGCCTGATCGACGTCTCACAGGAGGGCACGTGGAAGATCTGACGGCCTCGGGTGCTGGTGCCTCTCTCTCTCTGCGCTAACGGTCCAGATCGTCCCTCTGACTGATCAAGCGGTGGCTGCTCCTCGATGGATGGATGGTCACGATGGAAACTGGAGCGCTGAGGGCGATCGGACGGCTGGCGAGGACCCTCGAAGAACAGGTGGCCGGCGAGTTTCGCCGGCCTCGTGCGAGCACGGTGGTCCTCCTCAGCTGCCTCTGAAAGTCGGACCAGGTCCGCAATGAAGTCCCGCAGCTGGTGGTGCCCTCCGATGGCCCAGCCGAGCCCTGGAGGGGCTCCGGCGAGGTCGGCGGAGGGAAGCTCCTGGCCTGGATGTAGGGAAGCCTCAGATGGCCTCCTCCGGACCTGCAAAGTGGGTCAGAAGCTTCGCGGGTCGAGGGCAAAGTGCCTCGACCCGATGAGGCGGCGTGAAGGTGGTCGATGCGTCGGGATGAGCGAGCTCCGGCGAGCGACGGACGGTGGAGCTCGAACCCCTGCTCCTGTGCGAGCTGGGTTGAACGAAGGGGCGGAGAAGGCGCGTGGAGGAAAGGCGATGGTGAACGTGGGTTCCGATGATCGAAAAGGTATGCGAGATGGCCGGAATCGACGGAACTCGGCGGAGCTACGATTTGGGGATAACTCGAAATTAAGCGAAATGGGAAAGCTAGAAGGTTACCTGGGCGGTGTGGTAGACTAGGCTGGAGCTGAGGTAGCTCCCGGTCGTGGCCTCGAAGGTCGTCTGGTCCTGAGGCTCGAGCTCCTGCACAGGGCGGAGCACGGCGGCGCGCAGTCGCCGGATCAGTGGAAACCGGCCCCTCTCCTCGCTGCGACACGGGCAATCGAGAGCTGTCACCTCAGGGACTGCTGTGGAGGTCACGGGATGAAGGGTGGAGAGCCAAAGATGGCGGAATTTGGTGGCGGAGCTCGAGATTTATATGGGTGCCGACCCGACTAGGGTTGGTCGGGTAGGGCAGCATGAAGCGCGGATCCCGAGGCAAGGGCTCCGGCGAGCATGTCGGATGCAAGGAGAAGAAGTAGGACCCGGGGTTTGCGGAGATGGCGAGCTGATCGAGCGCGGAAAAAGGGAAGAAATCGGGTCAGGCGCGAGATCCGCGGGAGAGGACGGTCCGCGGAGGGAGTTGACCGGAGGTCAACATCTCCGTGGACCAATCAGAAGCTGCCACGTGGAAAAGATTTGAAGCTCAAAAATAAGGCAGCAAATGGCCGATTTTGCAAAAACCCAAAACATGAAATATTTTTCTTTTATTTTTTTCTATTTTTTGGTGATTTTTAATTAATTTTTGGAAATAAAAATGGGCCATATACATAATATGTACTAGATATAGGTATATGTACATAATTAGGTTTTTTTAATTTTTGATTTTTAAATTATTATTTTTGTGCAATTTTATCCCTATTTTATATTTTATTTATTTACATTATAAAATAAGAAATAAAAGGGTGTTTTTATTTGGTTTTTATTATTTATGTATATGGGTAAAATAAATAGATTTGTACAACTATATACATGGCATTTTTACAATATATTTTTGTAATTTTAATTTTGTTATTTTTATTTGATTTTTGTTTTGATTCTTTTTGTTTTATTTACTTGCAATATATAGCATAGAGTATTTACAAAAAGTTTAGAAAATGATTTTATTTATTTACAAGGTTAAATAAATAAAGAAGCATGGTCTATGTACATGGTGAAAGGGTCTTTTTGATCTTTTTAATTTTTACCTTTTTGTTTTGTTTTTATCTTTTATAACTATGTACAAATATTCACAGATGTATTTTTGGTTAGGAAAATATTTTGTTATTTGATTTACATAATTATTTACACATGAGCTCCTATCTCCCTCTACTGTGGCTTTTATGCGGTCAGGCCCATGCTGAGCCCTCCCTTGGGTTAGGTTGCTCAATATTTATTCTAAATATTTCCCTCTTTTTCTTTTTTAATCTTTATTCTTTTATTTTTGCACAAAAACATGCTAATTATATGTTTTTACACAATGCATGCTTTTGATAGTTATTGATATTTACATATATCTACATGTATTTGCAAAGGTTTTTGTAGCTAAAATATAAGAATAAAGAGTGATGAATGGGTATTCATCACCCCCCTATACTTAACTTTGCTAGTCCCTTAGCAAACACTTATTTGAAAAAGAAGTGAAAAAGAAAGAAAAAGAAAAAGAAAAAGAGGATGTACATGGATCAAGGTTGAATTATTAAACTTTCCTTCATTAAATTAGGATATGGAGCTTGATCAGATCTTTGGATTATTAATGTGTCAGAACCTTATTTGGACTTAAGCTTAAAACCCAACAGCCTCTAAGTTCCACCAATCTATGGACAAGACTCCTCAATAAACCAGATCAGAACAAGTCTACATACACAAACTCTAATGACCATGAATCTTTCCATGCGGTGTAAGTGATATGTGGCTCCCCTCCTCAGAAGTAACAAAGAAACAACCTCCCTCAACCTGGTAACTCTAATGCCTTGGTCTAGCAACTCTTTCCTCGAGAAGCGGGGTATTCCCTTCTAAGTTCAAGTGCAACCGGCTCAAGAAGAGGGGGAAGAAGTATAGAGTTTTGGAAGCCTAGCCAGTGTAGCTAAGTCTTCCGCTGCAAGCTTCATGAGATGTAACATGGATACCATAAGCTTTTGCTTTATTTGACTATATACACTCCGGTGGGGTTATTAAATTTTCAATCCGACCCACCACTTTTTTGGAGTTCTTTTTGCATTTTTGCATTTTTTTCAAGGATTTCTATACAGCATATCTACATGGTGCAGCATATATACAAGAAATTTCCTCTTGAGCCAGTAGACTATCCCTCTTTTGAAGCTTTATTGCAACCCACAGCTTCTGTCTTTAGCCTTCATCACCACTAGACCAAGTTGAGACGCACTTCCTTCACTAGAAGAAGAAGAGAGGTTCCGCCTAGAAGTACTACCCTCATATGCTACCCCAAGCCAAAAGAAACTGCCTCCTCACCACCTCATCCGTGGAGAGCCATGTGTAAAGTGCAGGTGCAAGTCAAGCCATTGTCTCTAAGAGTAATGCGTGTGTTGTTAAGTGCTCTACTTAAGCTCATCAAGATGACATATGCTCATAGCCTAGTGGACTCAAAGAATTAAGTCCTTATGGACCTGAAAAGCCTTAACCCTAAGTCCTATAAGGTTCCTCTTAAAGTTAAGTGGATTAAGATCTTTTTCAAGCTCCATTTCTCAATTTAATTCCAGGCTTAGTTTAAATGTCAACTCTCATCCAGGAAAAACCATATACATATATGTACCCAAGATGCTATTTACAAATATTTTACAATCATGCAAAATTTTTGAAAAATGTTTTGAAATCATGGATGAATGATGCATGAGGTGCAAGTTTTGCAAAAAGATATTTACAAACATTTACACAAGATTTTTGCAAACTTTTGATTTTCAAAACATTTTGGAAAAATTTTGTACTATGTACATAATTTTGATACAAAAATATTTACACAAACTTTACACCAAAGATTTTTGAAATCATTTTACAAAAATACTTTGTACACTAGCTATGTATGTGCATATAAAAGAAGTTTATGTACATGAAAATTTTTAAATTTTTGTGATTTTTAGCCATTTTATTTATTAACACACTCACACAAAGTACGAGTTATAGCTAAAGTATATATGAAATATATACACACCCCCCTATACTTAGCTCGAACGATGTCCTCAGAGTGATCAAGAGCGATGAAGAAGACATAACTCGTGCTTAGTAAAAGGGGCGTGAAAAGGAATGGCTAAGTACAGGAACGAATAAATGAATAGAATGAGAGGAACTCGGTGGTTTCCCCCTATACTTAGGATTAACTAATCCTAAGTATAGCAAGCTGTACATGAAGGGAAATCCGAGTGAAGAATATACAGAATCTGCCCCCCCTATACTTAGGGTAAAATATCCCTAAGTATAGGCAGCAAAACAGGGGCAGAAAGAATAAAAAGAATACCCGCAGGTCCTACATCCCCCCTATACTTAGGGTAAAGTACACCCTAAGTATAGCATAATCATAAGATGAGAAAAGGGATGTGGGACTAAAGAATAGAATGATATGGACAACTGGATCTATACAAGGCGGAGGAACAGTGAAAATCAGGCGTGAGATGCAAAAGATGTGAGTCAAGAGACCACATCTCACGCAAAATGAATAGGGGCAACAATAACGTCCCGCGGCTCATGATCTAGAAATGGCTTGAGCCGCTGGCCGTTCACTCGAAAGGTACTCTCAGAAGACAACTCGGATATATCAATACTACCATTGCCGTGCACCTTTCTGACGAGAAAAGGTCCCTTCCATTTGCTCTGTAGCTTCCCTGGAAATAATCTAAGCCTCGCATCAAATAGCCATACTCTTTGTCCAATCTCAAAATGCTTGTGGCTGATATGAGAATCATGCCACTCCTTGACTTTCTCCTTATAGTGTAGGCTGCTTGAGAAAGCTGCATCTCTAAGCTCCTCCAGGGCAGCTAACTCTGCCCTCCTCTGGTCTCCCATACCATCTGGATCCATCAAAATATCTGTAACTGCCCAAAGTGACTTGTGCCTCAGCTCAACAGGTAAATGGCACGGCTTGCCATATACGAGGCGAAAGGGAGATGTGCCCAAAGGTATCTTGAAAGACGTCCGATATGCCCACAAGACCGAGTCCAAAAGCTGTGACCAATTCTTTCGGTCAGGGCAGACGACTTTCTGCAAAATATTCTTGATCTCCCTATTCGACACCTCAGCTAGACCATTCGTCTGTGGATGGTAAGGTGTGGCAACACGATGGTCTATGCCGAACTCGCTAGCAAGGGCCTTCACCTGGTCGTTGATGAAATGAGACCCCCCATCAGAAATAAGAACTCGTGGAACCCCGAACCGCGTGATGATATGTTTCCTCAAAAATCTGCAAACTGTCCTCGCATCAGCGGCTCGGGCGGGGATAGCCTCAACCCAACGACTAACATAATCAACGGCCAACAGAATGTACTCAAATCCCTGACTCTTAGGGAATGGACCCATGAAATCGATGCCCCATGCGTCAAAAACCTCACAGAAGTGAATGGGCTGCATCGGCATCATATCACGCTGTCCACAAGTGCCCATCCTCTGACAGTCAGTACACCTCTTCACGAACTCATCAGAGTCCTTGAAGAGGGTAGGCCACCACAAGCCGGATTGGAGTACCTTCTGTGTCGTTCTCCTCCCAGAATGATGTCCTCCTGCCTCAAGCTTGTGGCAGTAAGTGAGGACGCTATGGTGTTCCTCCTGAGGAATACACCGACGCCAGACGCTATCCCCTCCTTCGTGGTAAAGGATGGGATCCTCCCAGTGGTAGGACTTGGCCCTCGCAAGGAAGGTCTCAAGCCTCTGCCTGGGCCAATCTTGTGGGACTTTCCCTGCAACGAGAAAGTTCACAATATCGGCATACCACGGGAGTGAGGCGATAGCAAGGATCGCCTCATCTGGGAAGGTATCTCGAATGGGATCTATCTGCTCAGAATCCTCAGGCTGCTCTAGTCGGGAAAGATGATCCTCCACCACATTCTTGACTCCAGGCTTATCCTTGATCTCAATGTCGAACTCCTGGAGTAGAAGGATCCATCTAGTCAGTCTGGCCTTGGCATCCTTCTTTGCCATGAGGTACATGATGGCGGTGTGATCTGTAAACAAAGTCACTCTAGATCCAATGATATACAATCTGAACTTATCTAGGGCAAACACTACTGCTAGCATCTCCTTCTCTGTGACCGTATAATTCCGCTGGGCGGAATCCAATGTGCGGCTAGCATAGTGTATGGCAAATGGCACTCCATCCCTCCTCTGTCCCAGCACTGCCCCCACGGCAAAATCGGAGGCGTCCGTCATGATCTCAAATGGGAGAGACCAATCAGGCGGCTGGAGGACAGGAGCCTCAATAACATGCTGCTGGAGAGTAGCAAAGGACGAGAGACACTTGTCATCGACAAGGAACTCGGTGTCTTTCGTCAAGAGGTCAGTCAACGGTCGGGCAATCTTGCTGAAATCCTGAATGAACCTCCTATAAAATCCAACGTGCCCCAGGAATGACCGTAGCTGCCTCAAATTGGACGGCGGTGTGAGTTTTCTAATGACATCAACCTTGGCCGGATCAACCTCCATGCCCCTGTTGGAGATGATGTGGCCAAGCACCATCCCTTGAGTCACCATGAAGTGACTCTTCTCCCATGACAGAACCAAATGAAACTCGATACATCGCTGGAGTACCCGATCTAGGCAGTCAAGACAAGAATCGAATCCGTCACTGTAGACCGAGAAATCGTCCATGAAGACCTCCAAACACTCCCCTACCATGTCCGAAAAAATCGACAGCATGCACCTCTGAAAAGTCGCACGGGCATTGCATAGCCCAAATGGCATGCGTCGGAAAGCATATTGCCGAAGGGACAGGTAAAGGTGGTCTTCTCCTGATCCTCAGGAGCGATGGCCACTTGGTTGTAGCCCGAGTACCCATCCAGGAAACAATAATGGCTCTTCCCTGCCAGTCTCTCAATGATCTGGTCAATAAAAGGCAGGGGGAAATGGTCCTTCTTGGTGGCTTGGTTGAGTCTCCTGTAGTCAACACAAACCCTCCAAGAGGTGGGTACTCGTGTAGCGATCTCCTCTCCCGACTCACTGATCACAGTCGTGATGCCCGTCTTCTTGGGCACCACATGCAAGGGGCTGACCCACTTGGAGTCGGAAATGGGATAAATAAAATCTGCACTCCACCATTTTGATATTTCTTTCATCACGACCTCTCTCAGGTTGGGGTTCAGTCGCCGCTGGAACTCACGCGACGGCTTCGCCCCCTCCTCAAGGTAGATATGGTGGGAGCACACTGCTGGACTAATCCCATGGAGATCCGCTACGCTCCATCCGATCGCCTTGCGGTTCTTTTCAAGAACCCCCATCAAACGGGATTCTTGCTCTCCAGTCAACTCGGCGGAGATGATGACTGGGTACATCTCTGGATCGCCCGCAAGGAATCGATACTTCAGCGAAGTAGGGAGCGGCTTCCGTTCTGGAATGCTGGGTGCTGGCAAATCTGGCTGTGGAAGGAACTGAGTGAAAGCTGCTAAGTCTGCCAAATCTGCCTGGGAAAGTGAAAGCGTACTCTCGCAAACTGGATTGGGAGAAGGCTGCTCAACTGCATTGTCTCTGCTCGGCTCTGCATCTGCCTCCTCCTCATCTATAGGTTCAGGTGAACTCAGGTCTGGCATCTGATCATAGCAATCGGCCCAATCAGACTCTGAATCCGAGGGATCTGCATCAATCGCGGTGGCATCAGTACCACCGGAAAACAAGGTGGCCTCAGCACCACCATCACTGAACATCGTGTCGTGATCAAGGACCGGCTCTGTTGCCTCTATGGTATCCTGAACCAGGGCTGTGCTCTCCAAACTCTCCTCTGCTATCATCTCGGCATCAGATGTATCTGAATATGAGAGGATGGTCTGTGCTACAGGATCTGCCCAAGCTGCCTCATCGTCTGTGATCACAAAATCACAGTCCTGGTGGATGTCTGGCTCTGTGTCTGTCGGCTGCTCTGAATCGGTACTCGCATCTGAGCGGGCTCTATCTCTAGCTCTATAGTCCTCGACCGTATCTATTTGTATACTCTCGCCCTCGACGCGAAAGTACACCTTCCCGCTATCATGATCGGTCACTGCCTTGGCTGTGGCCAAGAACGGACGACCAAGGATGATGGGGGTATCGGCCACTGACTCAGGGATCTCCATGTCCAACACTACGAAGTCCACGGAGAATTTCAGGCCCTGAATCGTGACGATAACATCTCGTAATAACCCCTTCGGCCTCTTGACAGATCGATCAACGAACTGAAGGACTGTCCTGCTCTGTCGAAGAGTGCCCAACTCGAAGCGGTCGAGAAGGGTTGCCGGAAGAAGGTTGATCGACGATCCGCTATCTAATAGAGTACGGTCGAACCTCTGCTCACTGATCTGGCATCTGACATACGGGGCCCCTGAATCTGGCCTCTTGGCTGGCAGTCGGTTCTGGATCGCAAAACACGTGGCTTTCGTCAGCACATGGATCTCGGAAGTGTGGTTCCTCCTCCTCCTCCTGACTGTAGTCCTGTCTCTCAAAGATCGCTGGAGAAGGGGGATGTGCTGCAAAGCCTCCTGGAGAGTCAGCTGGATGTGGAATCGATCGATCATGCTCTGGCTGAACTCCTCAAGCTCTCTCTTTTATGGATCATCTTTTTTCTTCCCCTTCCCCATCTGAAGGGCTCTAGGGAAGGGGATCACAGGGTCCTTCTCAGATGAAGGACTAGGAAAAGGTCTAGACGGTTCAAGGACCGGATCCACACATACATCATGCACCACAGTGGGACCAGAAGAAAGTAAACCTTTTCCTTTATTCATAACAGAGTTCTGAGATACAGGAATGCGAGGAAAGACAACATCTCTATCTGTACAAACACCGGTGGCCTCAGTACCACCATGGGCTGGCTCTGCTGCTGCTGCTGGTAGTAGACGTCTCGCGGTATCAGTACCGCGGGCTGGCTCGGCTCTACTGGTACCACCTCCCTCGAGTGTGTGGAAGCGGCGGCCATAACCCTCAGTACCGCCGGTAGGATCAGCATCCTTGGTGGCATCAGTGCCACCATCATCATCTGGAGCGGCCTCAGTACCGCTCTCCTCCTCATGTGGCGCCTCTGAAGTATCCTCGTGGTGAAGCTCAGATGAGGCGCCGCCGCCTGCTGGAGTCCTACCGCTCCTAAGTGTGACAAAATCAGCATCAAATAGATCCGAAGATGTATCATCAAATGGGTCACTAGGAGTGGCTAACTCAGTATGTACTACCTGCTCAGATTTCCTCTTGAGATTGTTCGGGTTAGGCTCGATCTGGGCAGGAATGGCGGCCTTCCCTCTCACCAAGTCCCGCATCTCCTGGCGGAACTCGTCCATCTCCCGTCTGAATGTGGCCTGCTGGTCCGTGAGGAGGCGGGCGATGTCATCCAAAGCGGGGCTCTCGTGGGAGTACGACGAGTAGCCTCTCTGTGGGTGAGGCTGCTGGATCTGCTGTTGATGGTGCTGGTAAGAGGGATATGAGGACGGGTGCTGCTGCTGAACTGGGTGAGCCTGCTGCTCACGCCTCCACGACTGTCCCTGCTGCTGATAGGGACGAGGACCGAAGGATGATGGCTGGTGTTGCTGCTGCGACTGGTGCTTGTCTCTCTGTTGGGAGTACTTCCCTCCCTGTCCTGACGGCTGCTGCTGGGGCTGGGCACCACCACTCCCCCACCTGAATCCGGTATGGTCTCGTCGGATCCCAGGCTGGGGGCGGTCATACCAAATCCCGTTGACATCCATCAACGGCTCTGCATCATAGGGGTCTGGCGGCAGTACTGCCAGAGGCTGATCCGGCTGGTAGACCACCATCTGCATCTCTGGAGATGGTGGTGACTGGTAGGTGGGCTGCGGCTGCTGGTACGGCTCCGCCTGTACAAGGTGAACCTGTCTAGGCTGCTGCGAGGAGCTGGAGCGCTGGGACGAGCTGCTGCTGCCGCCGGTATCGCCTCGCGACAGAAGACGGGGCTGTGAAGCCGTCTGTGTCTCCTGGAGACACATGAGTTGGGTCTTCATGTCGCTCAGAACCTGTGCCATCTGTTCCATCTGAGTGATGCTCTGGCACTGCTTTTTCTCGATCAGCTCCATGCGGTCCAACTTCTCGCTGATAATACCCATGTCCGCAGCAGATGACTCTGCCTGTGCTGCTGCGACTGCGGACGAACTGGATGGACTTGCATCTACCCGTGCTATCCGCTGGTACTGCACGGGTCCTGGCTGCTGTGGCTGGGGTCTCTAAGTATACAATCTGGTCTGAGGCATCACCATGTAGTTCTCGTACATCTCCTCGTAGATGGCCCAGACCTGATCGTGGTCCTTGGCAAAGTAGGACCCGCCGCAAGAAGCGTTCACCAGACCCTGAAGCTCTGGCGTCAACCCGCTGAAAAAGCTCTGAACTAGGTTCGGCTTGGATATGTCGTGGTGCGGGCATCTGTCTAGGAGCTCTCGAAACCTCTCCCATGCCTCGTGAAACTGCTCGTTGGGGAACATGGAGAAGTTTCTGATCAGGGCCCTCGCTGCATTCGTCCGCCCGAGTGGATAGTACTTTTTAAAGTACTCGGTGCGGAGCTGCTCCCAGGTGTAGACAAACTTCCCGAGATGCTTCAGCCAGGTGGCTGCTCTATCTACCAGTGAAAACGGGAAGGCTATCATCCGGATCGTATCCTGATCGTGGACAGTACTGCAAATCATCAGAAACTCCTGGAGGTGGAGATGGGGCTCCTCAGTGGCAAGTCCGTGGAAACGAGGCAGCAACTGCAAGGTGTTCGGGGGGAACTTGAAGTCCCGCATGATCGCCGGCACTACTACCCAGTGATGCATCAGAGTCGATCCGGGGTTGTGCAACTCCCGCATCGGTCGTGGTGGTCCTCCTGCCACGGCAGCTGCTGCCGCGGCGGCTGCGGCTGCTGCTGCTGCTGCGGCTGCAGCCTCTGCATCAGGCATCTCCTCAGGCTCGCTCGGTATCTCCTCAGGCTCGCTCTGCTGGCCTCGCTCTGCTCTGAGCCTCTCCAACTCTCGCCTCATCTCTATCATGAATGCCCCCTGATCACGTAACTGCTGCTGTACTGTCTCGAGTGATGCGATCAGGGTGGAGTTGATCGCCCCCTGGTCTAGAACAAAATGCTGGTCTCCTCGTGGACCTCCGGGGTGATCCTCTGAACTGCCGGCCATAGCGACGTCTGCAAAATCAAATGAGCCCAACTCAGGTGCTGTCAAATCTGCTAATCTCTCCTCGGGCTCATGTCTCTCAATACCAGAAGAATGGGGGTCGAGGGGGAACAGGGCGGAATCGTACTCGGGCTCGGAGAGCTGGTCTTGGCTCTCGCGGGCCAACCTAGATGATCGGGTAGACGTGCCCGAAAGCGGTGCAGCCAGAGGCTGCCTAAGAGACCGTCTACCCATCATCTTGATCTGGCAAGTAGTGCGGATGAGATCTGGAGTCAACTATGATAAAAAACAAACCCCCGGTTCACCAACGCACCGCGAGCTGAAGACCGTGAAAGTTCGGTCAAATTATCTTGTCTATTTTATTTTGGTGAACACACAAAATATCAGAGCGCTTACGTGACCTGTTAGGATATCCGATGCTATCCCAACCGACTGGCCCGCACGGAAAAGTCGGTAATCAGTCGGGTCTAGCACCGGGAGGCTCTACCTAGGGTGCGGGTCACTCTCTCGCGCATCCAAACCATACAATGAGGGGGTTGCTCTCCCCAAGACAAAGTTTTTAGGGTGAGAGGTTTTTAAGGTCAATAGTTTTAGCCAGTCCCAATTTTATAGTTTTTCTTTTTAATTTTTTTCAAAGCAATCAAAGGGCCTAACGAATTTTTCGGTTCTCTTGATTATTTAATCCGAAAATAGGGGGGAGAAGATGAAAAAGCCAATGCGCGAGGAATCAATGATACATGCTGAGATAGAAATGCGTACCTTATCTCCAGCACTCTACATGCAAGTGATCCGCGCAGAATTTAAAGACAGGAAATAAACTACCTAAATGATGCAAGCGGAAAAGCCGAGTCCTAGATGAGCAATTTCTAGCGCAGAACCGTCTAACTCAGTCACTCGCCCTCGATCCAAAGAGTCCGGTCTAGACCCACCCCTCCTCTTCTCGACAGGTCGAGTTCAGGAGTAGCGCTTGACGGGGCAGGCTCGCGGCGCGTAGGCTCTCAGGAAATCGACTAAGTTATTTTTATTATTTATTATTATTAGTAGGTCCAATTACGTTCTATGGGAACAGATAAGCAGTTAGGTGTTTGGATCCTACTAATTACGGCACAAGCACCAGAAATTCCTAAGACTAGGGGCTCGAGAAAAAACCGCGTAAACACCGGAAAGGCAGTAAAAAAGTAGAAGAAAACCGCGTCAAAAACCGCGAAAATCTCCTAAGGGTCCCCCGAGCACACCGGTGTTCGGCGAAACAGACCCGCTAAGTGTCAAGCACAGTCTCTGAGTGTACCTGTATTATTACAACAATAAAATAGTCCTAAACTATCCTCACCCACTCGACTCTCTCTCTCGCTCTCTCCTGCTGCTCGATGAAGAAACGAGCCGCCTCCGCTTCGCTCGGGGGCCCCAGCGCTCCTAGGAATGCCGCCCTCGCTCCTCGGGCCCTCGCAAGAAACAGAGAGAAAAGTGGTCAGTCCAGAATTATTATCAGAGAATATGAGAAAAATATATCTACAAAAATTCTATACAAAAAGCCGCGAAACTCGAAAAGCCGCGGAAAAAGCTAAAAGTGACTACTAAGCCGTGCTCCCCGGCAACGGCGCCATTCTGATAACAGGTCCGATCACTAGGGTATAAGGTACAGAAATAGGTCGTTGTGACCCCAAGCGATCAGACCATGTCTATCAAGAAATATCGAACCACTAATAGAAATAAAATCAATCCAACACTCAAATAGCGGTCCTGCTATGAGATTTACCTGGTATAGCACCCAGGGTCGAACACAAGGAGCACGGATTGGCTAAAAAGCCTACGAAGTAGTCAAAAAATCAGAGAAAAAGGGAAAACATGTTTTAGTGGTTTTAAATTGTTTTTAAATTTTTTTGGATTTTTAATATGTGAAGAAAATGAGAAAGACTAAAAGTAATCACACTTCAACAAATTATTTAATGCATCAAAAACCAAGCAAAAATTCAGACAAAAATATTTTTATGTTTTTTATGTTTTTTTAATGTTTTTGATGAATTTTTGGAATTTTTCTAATGTGTATTTTATTTTCTAAAAAGCAAACAGTAGCAAGGATGCAAGGTACTGTCCAGCCAGGCCTAAAATCCCTAGATAAAATATCTAAGGACCTCAAGAGGACCTGGAGGTATTTTTCCTGTAAACTAGGTAAAACAAGGAAATTTTGAGTACCAAAATTATTGTTTTTGGATTTTTAACGTATTTATTAGAATTTTTATGAGTTTTTGAGGGTTTTTAAGTTTTTATGGGTTTTCAGTGATAAAAATTAGCCAAAATTGGCTAGAAAATCAAAGAACACAAAAACAACAGTACCTAATTTTTATAGAATTTTTAGGGGAGTTTTTATATTTTTTTGTGATTTTTAAAACTGAACAGTGCCAAAAATAGATGTTTTTGAATTTTTAAAAATAGCAAACAAGATCAGAAATGTCCTCAAAAATCTACAAAAATCTTACACCATGGCAGGAGCCATGTATCAAATTTTCGTTGGATTTGGAGGTGATTTGATATTTTATTCAAAAATGACAAGAGGGCACTGTGCACAGGGACCAAAGTGCAAATACCCGAAGATCTGGGGGTCCAGGTGCAATTAACCCAGCAACGCACGCGCGTGGCGCGTGCCTGGGGCACTCAGGGACCTTTTGGTAAGAAAAACAAGTCCGAGGACCTTTTGGTAACTCATACCAAAAAGTCCAAGGGCTGTATTGCAATTAACCCACAAAATCGGCGCACATGCGTAATTAAACACTCACAGGGGCATATATGCAATTACCAAAAAGTTTTCATTCAATAACAAACATCCAGAACTACAGGACTAGAGTTGCAAATACACCAAATATACACGTGACGACGCACGTGGCTCACACAAACAGGGGTATAAATGCAAATAAACTAAAGGATAAGGTCCAATGTGCAAATAAACCAACGTAAATAAAAGACGCAAAATATTTACAGGACTGAAACGTAAAGCATAAACTAAGAGGGGGCCTACGGTAATTTACCCCTTTATTACGTCGACGGCTGGATGATGGACGCGTGGCTGATCTAACGGTCCTGGACGATGGACGTCTCTCTCTCCTTCCGCACGTGGCCTGATCGACGTCTCACAGGAGGGCACGTGGAAGATCTGACGGCCTCGGGTGCTGGTGCCTCTCTCTCTGCGCTAACGATCCAGATCGTCCCTCTGACTGATCAAGCGGTGGCTGCTCCTCGATGGATGGATGGTCACGATGGAAACTGGAGCGCTGAGGGCGATCGGACGGCTGGCGAGGACCCTCGAAGAACAGGTGGCCGGCGAGTTTCGCCGGCCTCGTGCGAGCACGGTGGTCCTCCTCAGCTGCCTCTGAAGGTCGGACTAGGTCCGCAATGAAGTCCCGCAGCTGGTGGTGCCCTCCGAAGGCCCAGCCGAGCCCTGGAGGGGCTCCGGCGAGGTCGGCGGAGGGAAGCTCCTGGCCTGGATGTAGGGAAGCCTCAGATGGCCTCCTCCGGACCTGCAAAGTGGGTCAGAAGCTTCGCGGGTCGAGGGCAAAGTGCCTCGACCCGATGAGGCGGCGTGAAGGTGGTCGATGCGTCGGGATGAGCGAGCTCCGGCGAGCGACGGACGGTGGAGCTCGAACCCCTGCTCCTGTGCGAGCTGGGTTGAACGAAGGGGCGGAGAAGGCGCGTGGAGAAAAGGCGATGGTGAACGTGGGTTCCGATGATCGAAAAGGTATGCGAGATGGCCGGAATCGACGGAACTCGGCGGAGCTACGATTTGGGGATAACTCGAAATTAAGCGAAATGGGAAAGCTAGAAGGTTACCTGGGCGGTGTGGTAGACTAGGCTGGAGCTGAGGTAGCTCTCGGTCGTGGCCTCGAAGGTCGTCTGGTCCTGAGGCTCGAGCTCCTGCACAGGGCGGAGCACGGCGGCGCGCAGTCGCCGGATCAGTGGAAACCGGCCCCTCTCCTCGCTGCGACACGGGCAATCGAGAGCTGTCACCTCAGGGACTGCTGTGGAGGTCACGGGATGAAGGGTGGAGAGCCAAAGATGGCGGAATTTGGTGGCGGAGCTTGAGATTTATATGGGTGCCGACCCGACTAGGGTTGGTCGGGTAGGGCAGCATGAAGCGCGGATCCCGAGGCAAGGGCTCCGGCGAGCATGTCGGATGCAAGGAGAAGAAGTAGGACCCGGGGTTTGCGGAGATGGCGAGCGGATCGAGCGCGGAAAAAGGGAAGAAATCGGGTTGGGCGCGAGATCCGCGGGAGAGGACGGTCCGCGGAGGGAGTTGACCGGAGGTCAACATCTCCGTGGACCAATCAGAAGCTGCCACGTGGAAAAGATTTGAAGCTCAAAAATAAGGCAGCAAATGGCCGATTTTGCAAAAACCCAAAACATGAAATATTTTTCTTTTATTTTTTTCTATTTTTTGGTGATTTTTAATTAATTTTTGGAAATAAAAATGGGCTATATACATAATATGTACTAGATATAGGTATATGTACATAATTAGGTTTTTTTAATTTTTGATTTTTAAATTATTATTTTTGTGCAATTTTATCCCTATTTTATATTTTATTTATTTACATTATAAAATAAGAAATAAAAGGGTGTTTTTATTTGGTTTTTATTATTTATGTATATGGGTAAAATAAATAGATATGTACAACTATATACATGGCATTTTTACAATATATTTTTGTAATTTTAATTTTGTTATTTTTATTTGATTTTTTTTATTCTTTTTGTTTTATTTACTTGCAATATATAGCATAGAGTATTTACAAAAAGTTTAGAAAATGATTTTATTTATTTACAAGGTTAAATAAAAAAAGAAGCATGGTCTATGTACATGGTGAAAGGGTCTTTTTGATCTTTTTAATTTTTACCTTTTTGTTTTGTTTTTATATTTTATAACTATGTACAAATATTCACAGATGTATTTTTGGTGAGGAAAATATTTTGTTATTTGATTTACATAATTATTTACACATGAGCTCCTATCTCCCTCTACTGTGGCTTTTATGCGGTCAGGCCCATGCTGAGCCCTCCCTTGGGTTAGGTTGCTCAATATTTATTCTAAATATTTCCCTCTTTTTCTTTTTTAATCTTTATTCTTTTATTTTTGCACAAAAACATGCTAATTATAGGTTTTTACACAATGCATGCTTTTGATAATTATTGATATTTACATATATCTACATGTATTTGCAAAGGTTTTTGTAGCTAAAATACAAGAATAAAGAGTGATGAATGGGTATTCATCAACTGCCTATCACCCACAGACTAATGGAATGGCCGAGCTGTCAAACCGAGAAATCAAGACCATCCACCAGAAAATTGTTCGCTCTAATCGTAAAGACTGATCCCAACACTTACCCTCTGCTCTCTGGGCCTACCGCACCGCTTTCCGCATACCCTTTGATATGAGCCCATTTCGGTTAGTCTATGGAAAGCCGTGTCACCTACCTGTAGAGGTCCACCACAAATCACTTTGGGCAATCAAGAAATGCCATTTGGATTATGATGAGGCTGGGAAGAGATGACTATTGGACTTATCTGAACATGAAGAATTAATATCACAAGCCTATGATAACAACCTGCTATACAAAGAGAAAATCAAGTTTTGGCACGATGCCAACATTTCGAGGAAAACATTTAAGGAAAATCAAAAAGTGTGGCTATTTGATGCAAAACTAAAGTTATTTCCAGGAAAACTGAGATCAAAATGGAAAGGACCATACATTGTGACTCAAGAATTCGATGGCTCGATAGAAATTTCTGACCCAAACACTAAAGCTACTTTCAGAGTCAATGGTCAAAGACTAAAACCCGTTGTTGAACCATCTGGTCTTATGCCTGTTTGCACAACATACCTTCTGCAGGAAAAATAACCACCACATTGCCTAGCTGAGGCGTTAAATCATGCACTCTCGTGAGCCTCTCCTCACAGGTATCTTTTTCGTCTTAATGTCTTGCATGTTTATTTTCACTGCATTGCATTAGATAAGTATGGGGGTCCACCTCCACACTTCACAAAAAAAATACTTTTTACATTTCACGTCCCTTCTGAGCATCCTATTACACCTTGTTTTCACCATGAGGACATGGTTTCTGATAAGTATGGGGGGTGTCTGTATAATTTTCAAAATTGCATACTATTCAAAACAAAAAAAACTTCAAAATTTTTGCAAAATTTCTCCTAAAAAATAATATATTTTCAAAAAGCAAGAAAACCACAAAAAATACATCCTTCCTAGTTTTATCCTATTTTGAGAAATCAGATCTTCACTGCGTAAATCATAGACTGAGGTTGAGTTGACCCTAATCCACTTAACTTCATCTTAATTTCACTAGGCATGAGTTTTTAAGCTTTCTTTAGGTCCATATGGACTTTATTCTCTCAGTTCCACTAACTCTACTGGTGAATGAATATCTGTATCTAACTAGACCACCTGAGAAACTAGTAGCACTCTTAAACTCTTCAGTGGATATTAAGCATCTGCACATTGCACTTAGCTTGATTGAGTTTATTTTACGAGATACAATTACAATCTAGTTGAGGTGAGGAGTTGTCCTCTTGGTTCTGCCAATGCCTGAACCTTATCTATAGCTAATGAAGGAACTTGACTCAGGAGCAACATGATCTCTCTAGTCTAAGTATGTCAGTAAATAAGCCAGTATCGTGCCTTCAAAGTCAATATTAAGTCGTTACTACCTTTTGATGTCAAAACCCAAGACAAAAACACCACAAACAGGCATATCACAATACAAATGCCAAAAATCACCAATCATGCAAAGATACGCAAAGCAAAAGCAAAGAAGACCACCAAATAACCCTTCTCCACCAAAAAGCTGTGGTAACAGCCCAATGATGCTACCTAAATTTTTAAAAGAGGCCCAAAGAGGCCCATGGTTATGCTATGCAAAAAGAAAAGAATGAGAGCAACAGACCAAAGCGGTCTACGGAAAACCCCGAAAGTTAAGTCCCATTTTCCGAAGAAGTATGACATATTTCTTTATGCTGACATACTTGGGTGAAAAGAGAATATGCCTGAATTCAGGTGAGGACTGAGGCTATATGACTAGGGAATCATTCGGTACCTTGATAGATTGTGTTGTTAGCTCGTTCTCTTGACTCACAAAAGCTAAAACATCACTAACACTGTTTATATCCACTCAAGGTCAAAGGAAATACATGTTTCTTAGGGATGAGCTGACTTGATCGACCTTTTGAAACCATGTCTGATTTTGTTGGAACAGAGAGGCTGTTAAAACTACAAAACTCGAGTCAAGTTGACAATTCGAACAAATCATTAATCCATAGGTCAACTCTACTGAAGTTTGTGTATTTGTATGGTTAGGAACTGGAAACTCAAAGACTTTGTGGGAGTATCTGCTGCAAACCCTCACCCAACCTATCTTGGCTATTACCCTATTCTTCATTTTTACTTATCTTATTCTTGCTCGGGACTAGCAAGATTTAAGTATGGGGGTGTGATGATTACAATATCTACAGTTATAACATGCTTAAAATTATGTGAAGTACACTGTAATGATTGATTCATATACTTCAAATTCGCATAATTTACATCTTATTTATTTCATGCACACAACAAAGAAAACCACTTAATGCATGATCTTTATTTAAACATCTAGTTATATTACTTATATAATAAGATTGCATTCATCACTAAATAGAACTTATGACAATTACATTTATAACTCAAATAACTCATGAAAAAAGGGAGAAATTAAAATCTCATTATGAATATACATAAGAGAGAGAAGGATCATTAAAATAAATCCAACATAATTGGCTTGTTCAACTTAGCTCTACATTACCCTTCATATTAGAATGAAATGGGGAAGATATACTATGAAATTTGTCCATCCCACTCTCCATGAAGGCACGTAAATGCACTCTCCTTAAATTCTCTCTCTCTCTCTCTCTCTCTCTCTCTCTCTACTTTTTGGAGCCTCATGCACGTTGCATTCCCCATGCAAAACATAATGCACCCACCTTTTTTCCCATGCAAGATCACGAGAATGTACAGAGCATGCCATTATTTTTAATTCTATGGGATGCATGTATACCCTCAAATTTGAACTTAACATTTTTTCCTCACAGGGTGTACCATGCAAACTCCCGAGGCTCGTCTCCTCGTCTCCTCCACTACATCATGAACAAACGCCACCGCATCCAGTCCCGAGGAGGCTCCCGTCCTCTTCTTCACGTAATCAATCTATAAAAAGGGAGAGGCAAGGACATCGTCATGGGTCGAAAAAAAAACATCACCATCTCCCTCTGGAGTTTTGGAGGAGAACCCAACGTCCCCCTTCGCGTCTTCCTACGTGTGCTGCCATCGCACGCACGCCTCCTCCAACTGTGCTGCTACTGTCCCGCTGCGCGTCTCTGCTCCAGCCCCGCGCCCCATCTCCAGTTCACACGCCGCAGTGTGCGACCATCTCGAGCGAGCCCTCGTCGGGCACCTTTTTCCACCGGCCACCGCACTCTCACCGCGCGCATTCTGTGTCCGTGCACGCGGCCTCCGACCGTCACTGCCATACACCGAGCTCCGGGTTGCCTGGCGATACCTCCTTCCTAGCAGCCGCTCTTTGCGGATTTTCTCCAACGCAGGAGCTCGACAAACTAAGCAGACTTCCTTTTTCTCTACTTCTCTATCCTTAGTTTTTAAATTTCATGATCCGTAAACTCAGTAGTAATTATGTTAAGTCTTTGATTGAGAAATAATCTTTTTTTTCAAACCCCATATTTGCATTTTGGTCATTTAGTTTTCATTTTCTCATTATGATCCTTGGAATTGGACTGTTTCACTATTTCTGAAAATTTGCCCGTTTCTAATGCAAAGTATCACATTCTAAGATATCCGTGGAATTTATACATTTCCCCTGCTAATTCAGAATACTATTTTTTAATGTGTGTTTCAGCCCTCCAAAATTTGAGTTAGTTGCACATACGTCCCTAGAATCTTGTGGTGAACTTTATAACTATAGAAAATGACGATAGTGCACTCTATTTGAGTTCAAATCTAGTCAAAAATACATCCAAGAAAAATGCAAACTTGCCTTGTCTCTGTGGATTCGAACCTCAACTTGCACTACAAGGAAATCAAGTTGTGGCTACGGAACTATGCCCACAGATATGGGGATTGTGGCCACAGAATTGGGCTTTGGCCACGACATGTCGTGGCCAGTAGCCGTAGCTACAAGTCTCGTCGCGAGAGTTCTCTAGCCACGAATATGTCGTGGCCACTACAAGTGGCCACAAAACTTATCGTGGTCACAACTCTTATATGAAGACTTTGACCACGGATTGTGGCTACGAGAAACTAGTGGCCACAAAATTATCGTGGCCACAAGTTTCTGTAGCCACATTCCGTGGCCACAACTCATTTTTCTTGTAGTGTTGCTCTTTACATTTATTTATGTCATCTTGTGCAAGTAGTTGTAATATATTTGTTTGATCTCGATTATTCGCGGTTCACAACGACTTGATAACATTACCATCTTAAACCGCGGAAAATCTAGTCAACAAGAGCTTGTCAATCCCTGGAGACAATCGATGGATGAACTCACTAGATCCAAAAAGATGAGGAGTAAGAGAGAACATCTCCTAGTCAGGGGAAACAATAGAGAAATGTATCTTTTCCCACAACATCGATGAGGGCATACGGTTAATGAGGTAACATGCTGTGAGTACCGCATCACCCCAGAATGAACACAGTGCACAGCTCTGTACAAGGAGGGTACGAGTGACATCAAGAAGATGACGACGCTTTCTTTCTGCAACACCGTTATGTTGAGATATGTAAGCAAGATGTTTGATGAAGAATGTCGTGATATGAAAAGAATTGAGAAAGTATATGCATACCAAAAGCATTATCAGTTTGTACAATTTTGAACTAGGTGGAAAAGACATTCTGAACTTCTTTAATAAAATTCATAATAGCATTGCCCGCTTTCGATTTATTCTTCAACAAAGAAACCCAAAACAGGCGACTGAAATCATGCACGTCAACTAAATAGAACATGTGTCCTTGATGATCGGAACACGACTTGGACCCCAAATGTGAAGGATATGGGAAGAATCCTCAAGCGCATCACAGAAGTGTGACGATCGCATCGAATGCGATTGGAAGCGACTAGTCGTACTAGTCGCTCGATGCAGCATAATTCAAAATTTTTTTAATATGATGAAACCACATGATCCAAGATCCTTTCTCAGATCATTTCATCTAAACTACAATTAGGTATAAGGTTTACCTCTTGAAGCGTGGTTGTGATCGAGTCTCAAAACGAAGAGACCTCCAGTCTCAAGTTCGATCCGATGGAGGAGACGCTTGCGAGCGCATCGATGAGATGCGTGCTCCTCGCAATCCATGTTGACGATCCAAGCGACGGATCTCCTGATCTTGTCACACGAGATCTAACATCTTCTTCACGAGCGAAATGCACCGAAGGAGGTGGAGATCCACCAGTAGATGATCCGACAGCCATGGTTTTAAAAGACGGCGCCTCAAGGCACAAAGGTGTATGCCTCAAGGTGAAGCGGGCCTAAAGCGCCCCGAGGCGCGCGCCTCAGGTACAGACTTAGGGGCGTACGCCTCATCCTCGCCTGAGGTGCTCGAGGCGATGCGGAGGCGTAAGCCTCAAGTCATGAGGCTTTTTTACATTTTTTTTTGTTACGCATAACCCTATTTTTTGTTAGCATTATATTTTTTAATTTTGTATTTTTGTTTCCATGTTAAACCTTGCATATTTCTATATATATAGCTCCATGCAAAGAGAAGAGATAGCTTGAAACAAGAGAAGTTACATGATCTTGTATACATCATATTCAATTTATCATACATCTACACATACTAGTTCTATTACACATATTTTGTTTGAATTCTAATATAATTTTATATTAGTTGCAAGTTTGCAACTTGATGTTGTTTTTTGGTTGTATAAGTTGTGAACTTAGAATAGTTATCACATATATGATATATGAAGTAATGTTGAAAAATAAACACGTGAATACTAAAGTAAAATAATTATTACCCATCTTGTTGGGGTATGATATGGAAGGAGGGGATGCATATTACAGTTCTCCAACTACGTCCAACAAGACAATTGATTGGGATTCAAGGTATATTAATATTTTTTTATTCGTCCTAAAGATTATGGTTTCAATTGTAATTTAGTATTAAGTATAGAATTTAGTTTAATGCTCATATACAGTCATTGAAGTTGGAATTGGAACTTGATATTATGTATATTAATGGCTTAGTATTAGTTTTTTTGAACTTCAATGCCTTCATCGCTTATGCATTGTATCTTTTACTAGTTTTAAATTATTCCTGAATGCGATTTTGGAAAAATGTAATAGTATTATATATTTTTTAAATGTATTTTTCTCAAATTCTATTTTTTTTCCGAAAAAAATTGCGGCCTACGCCTCGACCGCCTCGAGGCTTACGCCTCACCTCAATTTCAGAGAAAACGCCTCGGACCGCCTCGCGCTTTTTGAAACCTTGCCGACAGCATAACGACGATGTTGCGTCGATGACGACTCTCACAATGGCTCTATGGTGGACGACAATTATAAGAGAGAGAGAGGCATGGCGTTTGGAGAGAGAGAGAGCATTCATTATCTTGTGTAGAAGAGCAAGGAGGTGCCTCTTCTTACATAGGATTTTGGGAGTCCATGGATCCCAATCCATGGAAAACACACAATCAATGGTTGATATTGATCTGTGTTTCTTTCAATGGCTGAGATGTTGTAGTAAAAAATACAACAACAATGATTTAGTTTAAATTAATATATATCGATAAGTCAATAAATTTAAAATCAAATCAAATCAAATCAATTAATTATCCTTGGAGATAACGAGGAAATAAACTATATATCCTAAAAAACGGGGACAACTACCAACATATCATGAGATCTCATTATCTCATGAGATCTCATTATCCCATGAGATACATTATCTGATGATATCTCTAGGATTTACAACAACAATTGTTGTAAATTATTTCACAAAAATAATTCATAATTATCTTGTGAAATATTGCAATCATGCCATTGGAAAAATGTGAATCACATGCACGTCCCAAAAGAAAACGTAAATTATATTTTAATTAATCATCCAATGTGAATCCAATTCACATCAATAATTAATCAACGAATATAAATCAGAAATAGCTCTCTCTTATATATTATAAACCATATTTATAATATATATGATCAATATGGATAGTTCTATCCACATCATTCATATCCATGATAATTGAATCACATTTAATCATCTTGGATCTCTTTTCTCATGTGTCAAAATAACATGAATCACATTCATATTATTCACATCTTTGATAATTAAATCACATTTAATTATTTTAGATATCTCTCCGTATAATATGAATCAAATTCATATTATCCATGATAATTAAATCACATTTAATTATCAATTTTCTCTCGATTCTTGAATACATATATCAACAATTAAATTATCCACGAACTCTTTCAAGGATAATGCGTTTTCTCCGCAGATACTTGGAGATAAGGACAAGGCGATTGTATTGTTCCACGTACAATGACTTGTATATTGAGATCATATCTCAAATCCAGATCCTGCGGACCACCCATAGATGTTTGATTAAATCAAAGCCGTAGATCTAATCTTCTCATTATATCCGAATCACATTTAGATCAAGGTTCAACATTTGGACTAAGATTAGATCACTTCTATATGAGAGGAGTCACTAAAATCCAGACACGTTTCATCACTCCCAAGGAATGGAAGCATCATGGTTATATAATCGTTTATGATCACATCACCCTCAGTTATTCCTAATACCTGTACAACCGGCATACTGGAAGACCCAAAATAAACCCGAAGTTTTAGATATCTTTTAGACCATCTCCTTCAGGGATTTATCATTAAGTTTCTTATTTGATCATTGCGAGTCGGTATCGATCATATGCTTTCCAAAAACATATATCATACCCAGGTGTTGATCATATACTTTCCAAAAAGTATATATCAAACCTAAAAATTCAGTCAAGCTTCCAAAGCGAGACGACCGTGCACGAAATTTCATCTTCCCAATATCTCATGAGTGAGCTCATGTCTTCCGATTCAGTAAATGAACCTGTATGATCCCTTTGAGAGATTGTATTACTCATATGCCCTTATATGCACACCAGAGTGCCGGTGTATAGACCTTGATTAGGTCATCAACCTATTGGTCTGCCAAATGTACATACTCAGACATATAGTAACACATATGTCTCTGGTCAGAGGATGCGTGCCTATACCGTGACAACATACGACATATATCTTTGGTTATCTCGATCTCGTTAAGTCAACTCTTTGACCTAATTAATCTGGCACCTTCGAATCTCTATTCTTATGCAGAGAACCAGCATCAAGAGATCGGTCAGATATCAGCCTTTAGAGATAAGGATTGACATCTCCTACTCAGGCTGGAGATCACATCTTAACAATCATTTAACGGTGCTTGATGAATCCTCAATCTGATTCTTTAGATATGTATCCAAGCACCAACGTCTATGATTCAATATGTGAATCAACAGCTGTATGATCATTAAGATGGCCATGGTACATAACACTATTTGTACTAAGGGACCTATTATGCAAATTAGTCACTCTTCATTTCAGATTAAGGAGTGAATAACAATAACATTTATTGAATAATGGCTCGTCGTGGCCTCGCATGTCCAACAATCTCCCACTAGCCCAAAGAGCCATTAATGGGCTAATCATTTAAGCCCACACTCATGTGACAATCATAGGCTATTTAATATAGCTAGGTTTGTTGATCAGTCACTCTGTTCCCAAGAGACTATGCCAAGTCCTTTTACGACACTTGTATAACCCTCAGTAACAGTGCTCGCATCCAATGCAAATGTTGCATCTTATGCAATTAATACTCAATATTGAGGCATCCATAATGTCTTTCACACTACAACTCAACAATCATTATAACCAGTGTATAATTTCAATTATCCTTATCAAAATATCATGATTCCCAGAGATCTGTATCTCTTAAGGTATCTGCAGTTAAGGCCTTTTAGAACACTATATATAAAGTCTTTGGTTCTTGATGATGAGACCTTGAGATCATATCTCTATGTCTTGTCATCTTTGAAGATATTGTTTTATTACTGCAACTAAGTGTTTTATCTCCATAGTAGGATTAGCAACAGTTACTACTCCAGCTGCATGGCAGACGTCTGGCTTTTCGTACATATCTAGCACATACCAGGCTTCTAGTAACCGATGCACATGGGCAAACAGTTCTAGCATCATCAACACTTCATATGCTATCCCTTCAGATTGGTCATTACCAAATCTTAAGGTAAAGGAGCCTTCTTTTGATAGAATATATCCAGGATGTACCAATAATGTGACAATCATAATTCTCTCTCTTATCTTTGCTTCTGAACAACTTCAGAACTAAGATCTAAGAGGTATCCTTGAGATTATATCTCAAGGTTTGAAATGGCCAGTCTTATAAAACACTTATTATTATCCTTATATCATTCCAAATGATTAGGGTATCATCTACATATAGCACGATGAACAGAATGGCACTCCCACTAAGTTTCACATGTCTCATCAAGAATCTATCTGAAATCATAACAATTATGATTCCATCAGATCTTACGTTCCAACGACAAGAAGCTTATTTGAGTCCATAGATGGAGTTATTCAACTTGCACACCTTTCTTTCCTCATCCATGAAGCCCTGGGGCTACTACTTATGAATATCCTCGGAGTGGTATTCATAGAGGAATGCAATCTTGACTTCCATCTCAAAGATGTCAAAGTCAAGTTGTACAACTATAGTTAGCAATATTCTGATGAGTTTAAGCATAGTCACTGAAGAAAAAGTCTCATCGCAAGCGATGTCTTCTCTTCGTGTGTATCTTGTGGATACGAGCCATGCTTTGAAGGTCTTTACCTTCTCATCAGGTTCCTTCTTTCTCTTGAAGAACCATTTACATCTTAACGGGTCTTACCCTTATAGGTGGATCCTCGGGGGTCCATATACAACACTTGCATATGAAGTATACATTTAGACTTTACTGCTAACATCCATCTCTCCATGTCATGATATTCAGAAGCTTCATCACATGAAGTCAGATCATTGTCAGACTTATCTGGCACATGGAATTCATCTTCAAACTCATTTGAAGAGGTATTAGTGTTTCATCTATAGTTATCCTTTTAGTTTCCGACTTAAGGAGCCTCATTATCTTTTCAAGATTCAATGAGTTCCTTCACTTCATTTTCATCTTTATTCTCAAGAAAGTCATCATCTTAGGATCATATTCTTAGAGATGAAATTCTTTAAGAATCTCAAGGTTATAAAGTAGGCATCCAATACCATTCTCTATTTTCCTAATGAAGTAGCACTCTTTGGTGCTAGATTCCAGCTTACCTGCATGGAACCTTATTAAGGATACATGTTGTAGTCTCTACTACAAATATACCTTGGAAACTAAGAGATAACTATGCTAAGATTAATCATTTATCAAATCATGTCACACATGATCTAATTGTATCTCCCTACAACTCCATTGAGTTTAGGTGTATTAGGAGAAATGAGATAGGAATGATATTCCTATCTCCATAAGGTATTCCTTGAATTCATCTAATAGGACTTGCTACCTAGGTTAGATCAAATTCATTTCATCTTCCTTCAAACTTTGGTTCTAAACTAAAACTATGAAATCTTTGAACATTTCAAAGGTTTCTAAGGTAAAAGGAATTAATCTCATATCACAAATAATCATCGAATGATATCACATATCATCAATGTTTATTATGATACAGATGATCCACATACATCAATATGTATAAGATATTGAATACTTGGCATCTTACACAATTATAAGAGAAGAGTGTATTGGACATATTTACTTTGAATACAATATTCACAAGTATGTGAGATTTGAACCTTTAGACAATCTAAAGTTCAATATCTCAGTAGTCTATCGATCATATCAATAGACATATGTCCAAGACTCAATGCCAGGTCATTGTCAAATGACCTTCATCCTATTATTGATCTATTAAGGTTTAATTTTCAGTATTAGAAATGTTAATGAACCTTTCATTAATATTCTAATTTAGTAGAATTCACTATCATAACTCTTTATGATAGGTCTATTCAGAATACATGTTCATCTCCAACAATGATTGTATTCTAATATCTAGGTCATAGAGACATTCTCTAAGACCAAGGGCTCTCCCACTGAAAATATGAAGTCTATCTATCCTATGGAAATTGTTGCGATAATTGTATCAATTCCCATATAGATGACTATTAACTCTTAAGATCAAATTTACTAATCTTCTATAAAATATGCAACAATTGCAAGTGTCATTAGAAGAATGAGATGCAATTATTAGACTTTAATGTTATCTTATAAGAAAGTTAATTTCAATAATTAAATGTAGATTATCTCGATGCACTATCTGAGTCCTTCTCTAAGGATCCTAGATAGTCCAGATAGTCATACTATCAATACATCGGTATATTGCAGTATTGGTATTCATCCAACTATCTGGATGCCATATGGAAGTCACAAAAGTAGGTCAACTCTTTGACTTTCCTTCTTACTCGGGTCCGACCCATGCTTCCACTGCTCTCCCTTCATCTATAAATAACCATTGCTTTAGACAAGGGTTCTCTTATGTTGAGTTCAAAAGATTTTAATATAAGAGTAGTTCGACATTTATATATGCTTCATTTAATTCATACAGTATGAACATTATGAAGCTTCATGAATGACTAGAGTATAGATAGTAGGATGATGCCACTCATCATATCTACATACATCTTAACTCTTAAAGACTTAGGTTCAGGTAGGTATTCAAACATTTTGAATACATCATCTCTTTCGAACTACCATTCTGCATAATGCAGAGAATCATGTCATTCATGATTAAATGTCTAGAGCACATATGTATTCCAGAACATCTTAGATTTTATAAAGATTATTTTGACAATTATCATCGACATGTCACTTTCAAAGTACATTCGATGAGGGATTAAGATTATAGGGACATACAAACCCTGAGGTAATGTCTTATTGTCTTATTTAATTGTCACTCCTCATTTTGATGAGGAAACTTGCATATTGCAACCACATACATTATGTGTCCAATTGCAAGGATAATATCTTGATCATGAATTTAATTCATGATATTACACTGGTTATTATTCAGTATAGCTTTGAGTGGGCTTAATAAGTATTATCTGAAATAAGAAATTTGCATATATATATATATACACACATATATATACATATTTTACTTTGATTTAGGAATTTTTTTATATCAAAGTTGTCTTGCCTTGTCAACATTGAAATTTCATTCCCTTAATCACTTTCAATGTAAGAGATACACTTACCGATATATATCTAGCAAGATCTGGGATCTCCTTTCCTATCTTTGTTGTACCCCAGTAATATGAGAAACTACAACTCAGATAAAAAGAAGCGGGAACTCATTCCGCCTTGCAAGTCCAACTTGCATTTCCCAATTCGGTCTTTAACACTCGAGCCCACCACCCCTAAGGTGATGCTGACCCGTTGTTAATTGAACCAACCGTCAACATGCTTAATACTCGTTATGCGCAATCCAATATCGCCCCAATAATATGAGGAACCGATATTGGGGTCACTACGCATACAACCTTACTCTATCGAGAAGCAAAAGGCCCGATTCAGGTGAACTTGGATGAGGAGCTGTCACTAGGCATCTCCTATATACAACCCCTGACGACGAAATCCTTCGCCTTGACGAGAGACTATGGATGTCACTTATGTGATCCTCCACTTCATATTCAAATTTTAATTAATCATTATGAATCATATTCATTACAATTAATTCTCCCAAGGGAAATAACAACTCTATTAAAAATAAAGGATTTAACTTTTAATTGGATTCCAATTAATCTAATCATATTAAATTAATGATCCAATTAATATCCAACAAACATTCTTAATTGTTACTTGAATTATGGTATTATATCAAATACGTATTCGAATTTTAATAATTAGAAAATACATCATGATCTGTCAAGCATCATTTGTTCCCTACCCGCTGTCATGGCCAGTACCGACGGAAGTAGGACATACCACACATGGTGCAATCTGCTACTCCAATGCTCCCCGACTAGGCACCATATCCGCCTCAGGAAAAAAAGAATGCCGAGCCAATCGCTTTGTACTTGAGATGTTCATTGGTTTTTCAACCGAAGTTATACCATATAATATTCATCAAAATCATTTTGATAATATTATAAGGAAATTTGCTAAACAAATCCTCAATCCTATTCAAGCAACAAGGTTTTGCATGTAGAAGTACTACAACTATTGTAGGATAAACTAGAGTTTTTATGAAAATAATGTTTGTTGGAAATTTCATATTAACCAATTGTGATCAAGATCAACTATCTTATCATTTTGGTTAATGCAATGCCATTCAAGGAAATAATTATCATCTTTAAATATTTCACAAATATTTATCAATAATTATTTCATAAAATTAACAATTAATTTCCATTAATTTATTTGAATGACAATCACAAGGTTCAAGATCAAGTTTGTTAATTTCCAGCAGTGACCCCTACTCACTAAAATTAACATAACTCGATCAATTTAAATCCAATTAATGCAAAATAAATTTATTTGGTTCACTAATTTGATTTAAAACAAAAACCAAGTGATAATTACGCATTTCTAGGCATTTAGAACCCATGGATAACTCTTTAATTACGTCACTAATCGGCATCCTCGAAACAATGGATATATATATATATATATGGTTATTAAAACATCATATCTTGAGCAAACGAAATCCAAATTACGTAATCTCAAATTCCACCGTTTCCTTATTTAGTGGGGATCATTACCCAAGAGATATTTTCATGTTTAAACATCTTAAACAAGGCCGAAAAATATCACATAACAGGGCTGCGAAAATTGAAATGCTAAAATCTTCACGAACCCTAACTAGCCCAAATCATCGTAGGTTCATGGATCTCATCCAAAACATTTGACAACCTGGCTCTGATACCACTTGAAGGATATGGGAAGAATCCTCAAGCGTATCACGGAAGCGTGATGATCGCATCGAATGCGATCGGGAGCGACTAGTCGTACTAGTTGCTCGATTCAGCGGAATTTAAAATTTTTTTAATATGATGAAACTACATGATCCAAGAACCTTTCTCAGATCATTTCATCTAAACCACAATTAGGTATAAGGTTTACCTCTTGAAATATGGTTGCGACCGAGTCTCTAAACGAAGAGACTTCCTGTCTCAAGTCCGATCCGACGGAGGAGACGCTTGCGAGCGCGTTGATGAGACGCGTGCTCCTCGCAATCTATGTTGATGATACAAGCGACGGATCTCCTGATCTTGTCACACGAGATCCAACATCTTCTTCAGGAGCGAGACACACTGAAGGAGATGGAGATCCACAAGTAGATGATCCGGCAGCATAACGACGATACTGCGTCGATGACGACTCTCACAATGGCTCTATGGTGGACGACCATTATAAGAGAGAGAGAGGCTTGGCATGTGGAGAAAGAGAGAGAGAGAGAGAGAGAGAGAGAGAACATTCATTATCTTGAGTAGAAGAGCAAGGGGGTGCCTCTTCTTAGGAGTCCATGGATCCCAATCATGCCATTGGAAAAATGTAAATCACATTCACATCCCAAAACAAAACGTAAATTATATTTTCATTAATCACCCAATGTGAATCCAATTCACATAAAAAATTAATCAGCAAATATAAATCACAAATAACTCTATCTTATATATTATAAATTATATTTATAATATATATGATTAATATAGATAGTGTTATCCACATTATTCATATCTATGATAATTAAATCACATTTAATCATCTTGGATCTCTTTTCTCATGTGCCGAAATAACATGAATCACATTCATATTATTCACATCTTTGATAATTAAATCACATTTAATTATCTTAGATATCTCTCCTTATAATATGAATAAAATTCATATTATCCATGGTAATTAAATCACATTTAATTATCAATTTTCTTGATGCTTGGATACCTATATCAACAATGATATTATCCATGAACTCTTTCAAGGATAATGTGCTTTCTCCGTGGATACTTGGAAATAAGGACATGGCGATTGTATTGTTCCATGTATAGTGACTTGGATATTGAGATCACATCTCATATCCAGATCTTGCAGACCTCCCATAGATGTTCGATTAAATCAAAGCCGTAGCTCTAATCTTCTCATTATATCCGAATCACATTCAGATCAAGGTTTAACATTTGGACTAAGATTAGATCACTTCTATATGAGAGGAGTCACTAAAATCCAGACCCGCTTCATCACTCCCGAGGAATGGAAGCATCATGATTATACAATCGTTTATGATCACATCACCCTCAGTTATTCCTAATACATGTACATCCTGCATACTGGAAGACCCAAAATAAACCCGAAGTTTTAGATCTCTTTTAGACGGTCTCCATCAGGGTTTTATCATTAAGTTTCTCATTTGATCATTGCGAGTCGGTATCGATTATATACTTTCCAAAAACATATATCATACCCTGGTGTTGATCATATACTTTCCAAAAGTATATATCAAACCTACAAATTTAGTCAAGCTTCCAAAGCGAGACGACCGTGCATGGAATTCGATCTTCCCAATATCTCATGAGTGAGTGCATATCTTCCGATTCAGTAAATGAACATGTATGATCCCTTTGAGAGATCGTATTACTCATATGCCCTTATATGCACACCAGCACGCCGGTGTATAGACCTTGATTAGGTCATCAACCTATTGGTCTGTCAAATGTACATACTCAGACATATAGTAACACATTTGTCTCTACTCAGAGGATGCATGCCCATACCGTGACAACATATGACATAGGTCTTTGGTTATCTCGATCTCGTTAAGTCAACTCTTTGACCTAACTAATCTGACACCTATGAATCTCTATTCTTATGCAGAGAACCTGCATCAAGAGGTCGGTCAGATATCAGCCTTTAGAGTTAAGGATTACCATCTCCTACTTAGGTTGGAGATCACATCTTAACAATCATTTAACAGTGCTTGATGAATCATTAATCTAATTCTTTAGATATTTATCTAAGCACCAACCTATTTGATTCAATATATGAATCAACAGATGTATCATCATTAAGATGGCCATGGTACATAACCCTAATTGTACTAATGGACCTATTATGCAAATTAGTCAATCTTCGTTTCAGATTAAGGAGTGGCAATAACATTTATTGCATAATGGCTCACCGTGGGCTCGCATGTCCAACAAAATATATACATGAAAAAACTCAAAAGGAGAGCTCGTGCTCTGACTCTGATGACAAGGGAAGACAGACTGATGGTGCTTCCCTAAATGGCATGCTTTACAATTAAACGACGAGCAAGGTGAGATCTGGGAAATGACTTGACGCAGTTTATGGAGTGGAAGATGACCGAAGCGCATATGCCATAGGCAAGGAGAGACATGTCCAGTGGAATGAGAGGATGCTCCAGCATATGTTTTTTGGACCAGTCGTTAAACCCCGCCCTGCTCAAGGCCATAGCTAATCACTCTGCTCGTAAAAATGTCCTAAAACACAAGAGATGATGGGTCAAATATTGCTCGACAATGTAAATCTTTCATAATCTGACTAATCGACAGTAAACTTATTGAGAAATTAGGGGCATGTAACACATTCTACAAATGCATAGATGACATAAAGGTAATCTCCCCATGTCCTGTAATGGTAGAATGAGTCCCATCTATTATGACCACTGACTTTCCTAGAGAAACCTGCTTGTAGGCTATGAGCTGATTTCTGTCTGCATACAAATGATGTGTTGCATTGGAATCTATAATCCATTCCGAGATGCCTGAATCATGATGAGAAGTAGAGGTATGAGCACTACATGAGGTACTAGCTCTTGCCGTAGCAACACCATCCGAGCTGCTCTCTAAAGCAGGTGAAGGGGTACTGGCTGGGAGTGTGATATCTCCCAATCGAGACACAAGCTCATCATATCGTTGATCGGATGTGGACAGAGCACCATAATGTTGAGTCTATTCTGTTGTGCGGCTGGACGCTGGATAACCATGCTTGGAATAATATGTATCTTCTGTATGACCAGATCGATGGCAATAGGTACCGATGATCCAGGACCCCATCCACCCCTACCACGTGGTCACCAACCACGGAACTGAGATGAACAACATTTTCCACAAGAGGTTTTCGTAGCAAAAGAATTCGACACTAGAGGAAGGCTTGAGATATTGATCCAGCTCAATCTATGGAATTCCTCCTCCATGAGAGGAATGGTAACATTTGCCAGAATCTCAGAAGAAGCAGCCTCATACTTTGAATTGAGGGAAGCCAAGAAAATGCCAACCTTCATGGCATTCCAACATGACTTCAGCTACTTTGGAGCAGACGTGAGGGGCATGAAGCTGTGAAGCTTCTCGAACATTCCCCGCAAGGTAGTGCAATGAGCATGCAGGAGTTGATCATTCTGCTTTATATTGAATATGTCATGTTGGATCTGTAGAATTTTTGTCTCAATTCTTGCCATGTGAATACGTGGCAGACAGAATGTCCTACATGACTTTGGCAGTGGGTTGCTGCAAGACATCACTTTCAATCTCTGGTATCAAAGGACCAGACAACCAGACTTGAGCATATTCATCATCAAACTCCCATGAGGCATACAACCCTGTTGTCTCCGTCGGCATTTCCTCGGTAAGAATATGATTTGTACCCATTGACTACATTAGGAACATGAACTACATGGCCCATAATTCGTAGTTCGACCCATCCATCTTTACTATAGGCGCAGGACCTCTGAAGGCGTCTGTGGTGGGAATATCTACCTTGCTTTCTGACAGGATGGCTAGAGAAGACTATGGTTATAGAATAGACAAGCTTTTGTCTACACCGACATAGAGGGATTTGATTTCACATGTAGACTCAAGCAAACAATCCTATCAATTAGGAGTCGAAGACGGCGGAGGTATAGCGGTCTCTAGTGAGAGGCGACAACAACATCTAGAAAGAGAGGGCGACGGTGGCCCCCTTGGATGGGGGAGGACAACGACAGCGAAGGATCCCATAAAGAGGGGAGACAACAGTGGAGACAACCCCTAGCAGCGACGATGAGCCAAGGACGGGAGAGGAGAGGCGACGGTGGTGGGGCTAGATTTTATGGAAGTATGAGAGCTCCGGTCTAAGACCACTGCTCAGATACCATGTTGGGAAAATGAGAAGACTTGTTTATTCCTTGAGCCCTAGGTTAGAGATCTATGGGCAAATTACATAAAGTAGATAGAGGAAAAAGAAAATAGATAAAAGATACATAAACAAGAAACATATCTCTACACTTTATTAAGGAAAAATATGCATGCAAATATGTGATTTTTGGGCACATTGCAAATCACAATTAAATCTATCAAGGGTGATTTTTTCAAAATTTTCGGAACTATAAATAATTTAATATCCATTTCAGAGCTCACAATAGGTAAAATATGCAATTTCCCACCAAATGCAACAACAACAAAGCCTTTTCCCACAATTAAGTAGGGTCGGCTACAAGGATCTTTTGCCTCCATTCAAATCTATCTTGGGTCAATCTCGGGCTTATATACAAAAGACTAAGATACATGTGTATAGTCTCTTTCCAACACTTCTTGGCCGTCCTCGCCCTCTCTTAGCCATCTCAACATCCCAACACTCGCATCTCCTAACTGGTGCATGAGTTGATCTTCTTTGCAAATGACCAAACCATCTTAAGCGGTTTTCTTGCATCTTATACTCAATCGGAGCTACACCAACTTTCTTTCAAATGAATGTTAATAAATCAATTCAAGCTCAGAAAAATTATATTTATTTCACCACAACATAGAATTAATTGTCTAATATTGTGCAAATTTTGGAATTAAAAATAAAAGAAAAATGAAGGTCCAAAATGGTGATTAAACACATGGTTCTAATTACAAATTACAAAAAGAAATTAAAGTAAAAACATGCAGACGTAGACTTAAAAAATACCAAATACGAGAGGGCTTTTATGCAAATTGCCAAGCGAGAGCATGCTCGGCACATGCAGGTGTTGACTTGCAATCTTCGAGGAAGGCGGGGTTGTGGCTGCAATTTTCCCACCCGAACGAGGTGTGTGGGGTGGATCGGTTCAGATGGTGGCTCGTATCCCAGCCTCCACTTGGTCGGTCCTACAAAATCCAGAAAAGCCGAAGCAGGGACCTCAGAGGAGGCTTGTGAGTAGCGGCCAGGATCGTTGTATTAGGTTGAGAGGCCTATCCGATGATAGTTCTAGCTTTTTAGATTGGTGGAGGACTGCAGTATGTTAGATGTGGGTGACGAACAAAGGACAGAGGAGAAGTTCGTTGTTGCACCTTGATTGCTTGTTATCAATTGACACACGAACAAGGTGCGAGCTTCGATGTTCCTGGAGGTGATCCTATGGTACGGAGAGAATGAGCTCTGACACTGTGGAGGTCGATGAAGCAATGTCGAAGGCGAAGCATACTACAACTTGTGGTTCATGCGATGCTTCTCCGAAGACCTGCAAAGTGGTCCCTGACTTGAGCAGTAAGCTTGGTCGAAGGAGGGTGAATGGAGAGTTGATGATCGTGTGGGTCTCCCTATATGTGGAGGAGGGAGATGGATCTTTGACCGCTCTACATCGGAGGTGGGAGGTATGGGAGAGATATAAGGGAAAGTGGTGAGAGATAAGAGGTGGTGGTGATTTTGGTGTTGATTCGGGTTGGTTTCACATTAGAACAAAAGAGGGAAGAAGATAGGTACAAAATCTCAAGAATATTGAAAAGATGGAGAAATAGGAAGGATAGAGGAAGGAAGCATTAAACATGTATGGTTGATGGATGAACTTTCTTGGGGAGTCCAGATTCAATGATCGCCTCAAGCGGGGCAGCGAACCTCCACGAAGCTGAGCAGAAGCTTGGAACTTCTGTAGTAAAGCTCGAAAAGCTTTGGATCTCGCTGGAGATATGAAATCCTCGCTGTCGATGTCAGAGGGACAACCTACTGTTGTTACCGGTGGGGCCTGAAGCTAGAGGCTCTCTCTCGTGATGGTGGATATGATGCGCATGAGGTAGAGGGGGGATCTTAAGGAGCCTCTTACAAGGCAGCACACCCAGCTTCTTACTAGTGCGGCTATCCATCCTAAAGAGGAGGCGTATAGTTGTCTCAATAGGATCATTATCCAACCACCTACCACTACACAGACGTCCTCAGCGATGGTTGTATATCGCGATAGGGGGGTACCACTTAATTCAGAGGGCATGGTCCCTGTGATAGAGGAGGTAGACGTTGACGTTGTCCATGCACCTAATGTCTTCGTCTTGGTCATTCAGAGGAGACATGTTATCTGAGGTATGAGTATTCCGTATATGCTCGTGTGGTAGAGTAATCAGAGCCTCTTGCTAGTTTGGCCCCTACTACATATTTGCGGTTAGATGACATTGTCTCACGTTAAGAGAGATAATGATTTCTACTGCCGTCACTACTACATGTCCTTGAAATGTTGCAGCCTCTGTCAGAGCATCTTCACGCTCCTCAGGTGTAGTCTACGCTTTTACCAGTTGTAGCAAGGCTGATATGACATAGTGGATCATGGATTCTAGTGCTTCCTACCATTTCTGTGGAGACAGATCATATCTTACTTCAGACATATCTGTTCCCCTAGTAAATCCATTATCATTGCGAATGGGACTCATTTACCTCTTACATGACATAGAAAGGTCCATTTGACGCCATCCATGCGCATGCAGAATGTGCTATCACTAAGGACTTGCATTGACGTGCCATTTTGACAATGTCCATTTTACGCCATCCATGCGCCAGCAGAATGTGCTATCACTAAGGTCTTGCATTGATGTGCCATTTTGACCCATTTTCTTGTGTTTTGGGACATGCTCAGGGACATGGTGATTGGATGTGGTCGTAAGCAAAGGGGGCTCTACAATCTGGTCCAGTCTCCATGTGTTGTTGCCTCGTCCTTTTCTACTAGATCAGTCTCTTCATACACGTGACATCTTTTGTTTGGTCACCTTCCTTTGCAGAAGTTGTGTCATGTCTTACCACAGATACACACGCGTTCAATCTCGAAGAATCACCATTCTTTTCCTGGTCCTCAGAGTAGTAAAGCAAACATTTATTTAAGCTTGTCCAATTTGACTTTTGGGGTCCCAGTCGTGTTCCTGATCAGTTCCTAATCACCATGGACATGTTACATTTTATAGTTGTGGATGACTTTTCTATACTATCTTGGGTTTTTCTTTTGAAAAACAAGTCTGAAGTTTGGTATGCCATTAAATCTTTTATTAATGAAACAAAGAAAATTTTCTATACTAATATTATGTTTGGTCGCTCTGACAATGCCTTAAAGCTCCGCACATTATAGCTTTCTGAGTTCTTTAGGTCTCTTGGCATCATAGTATGCCAGACCTCGTGTTCTTACAATTCTCAGCAAAACTATGATGCCAATCCCAAGCACTGCTATTTTTTTGATGTTACCAAGATATTGTTTTATTTAGAGTTGTGCTCCATACTCTTTCTGGGGTGATGCAGTTCTCATTGCATGTTACTTGGTGAACCATATGTTGTCCTCTATTTTAGGAGAGAAGACCATTTTTTGAATGCATTTCTCGAAAAAGACATGGTCTTCCTTACATCCCATGTGTTTGGCTCTGTGACATTTGTACACCACCTGACTTCTGATCGTGTCAAGCTCTCCCCTAAAGCTATCAAGCGTGTTTTTGTAGGCTACTCTCTTACCCAGAAGGGGTACTGCTGCTTCAACTTTGTTACACAGAAGTACTACATTGGTGCTGATGTCAACTTTTTTTAGTATATCATGCAATTCTATCCTACAAGTAACATGTTGACTACGTCTGACCTACAGAGGAGGTATATGTGCCTTCCCCTCCTATGGAACCACAACCTCCAACCCCACCACCACTCTATTACCGCCATCACCACTTGCTCGTGTCTCCTCCACAACTGCCACCTAGTACCCTGGCTTATTTACGACCACGTTTCTACGTTTGCAAGCCCCCCACAGTTCGCCTAGCTCATGAGCCTTCCCAATCATCCAACATGCCCTAGGTATGTTTTGAGCACTTTATTTATACTTATAACACTAGTTATTTGTCTATGTAGCATGCTACTTTATAGGATGAGTAGATTACCTCTAAGGAGGCTAGTCTACAGTTCGAGGAGGAGGCATGTGACCTTGGTGTGCATATTTCTCTTCGAAAGCGGAGACGTACATGTAATTTTTATCCTCTTGCAGTCCATGTCTCTACAGAGCATCTCTCATAGGATTTCAGGAAGTTTGTCGTGGGACTATCAGTCGTGGAGATACCGCGAACATACCAAACGACAGTGCAAGATAGTCAGTGGCATCTTGTCATGGAGGTGGAGATGGACGTATTACAGTTGAAGCATTGTTATAGCTCCTACATGGGCATTTATCGGTGGATGCACATGTACAAAAGAGGTGACATTATACATATATCCCAAAATCTGACTGAAGAGGAAAATAAACATTTACATCATAATGGAATAAAAATTTGAGACAAAAGAAGTGTACCGTCTAGTATAAAATTATGGAATTTAATGGAATGCAATGCTAATGGCACATGCTACTATTTGTTGTGATAACATTATTATATTGATGTGAATGTCATGAAAAAGCAAAACGCGAAAAAATTTCCCCTCATTTTCATTAAACTAATGAGATCACTTGTGAATGTAATAGTGCTAATGAGGTTAAATAGGTGCCCGGATTCGAGGGCGTCACAGTTTGGTATCACAAGTAGGTATTCACAGTGAAGCACCAAAGAGATGTCAGCATGGATCGCTACAAGGCGAGGAATGTAGCTTATGGATTCACCAAGATGTGTGGGACAAACTATCAAGATACTTTCTCATTTATAGCTCGGTATTCTACACTATGGATCTTTCACTCTATTGCAGTAACATGAGACTAACCCTTATATCAACTCGATGTAAAGAATGTGTTTCTTTACAGTGACCTGCATGAGGAAGTCTACATGCAACAACCGCCAAGGTTCGCTGTTGAGGGAGAGCATTATATGGTGTGTATACTTCATAAGGCTATTTATGGCCTTAAACAAAGTTCGATAGAATGGTTTCAGAAGCTCTCAGACTTGATAGAGCAGCAGGGGTTTCACGAGAGTGACAGCAAATCACTCATGCCATAGGACTCAGAGAAGTACAATTGCTATAGTAGTGTGTTGATGATATCATTGTTACATGAGATGATGTGCATGCCATTTGTGCAGTTAAGGATTTCCTTGGTTAGCAATTTGTAACCAACTACCTTCACGATTTGTTACTTTCTTGGACTAGAGTTTGTTAAGAACCACCAGGGTCTTACCATGACCCCGAGTAAGCATGTTACGAATCTCCTCTCTTAGACAGGCATGGCAAATTGCAATCCTACCTATACTCCCATGGGCGCAAGCATGTAATTATATGGTGATGACACAAAGGTAGACAATTAAAGGTACAAGGGGGTCACTGGGAAGCTCCTATATGTGACCATCACCAGGACAGAGATTACTCCTTGTAGTGAGCAGAGAGAGCTAGTTTATGGAGCAACCTAAGCAAACATATGGATGCAGTCCATATGATTTTGATGTACTTCAAGACCTCTCAGTATTTTGGGAGTCCATAGATCACAATCCATGTAAAACACAAAATTAATGGTTGAGATTGATTTGTGTTTCTATATGCTAGAAAAAAGAGAATGCGGAAGCGAATGATAAATAGAGCATATTTTAGAAATATAAACAGGAAGAACAAAGATTTAATGGGGAACCCAACTCCCTAAGGAGCGGGATGAAACCACAGGAGAAGCCCTCAAAGGGACATATGTTGCATTGCACTTTCTCCACTGGACTACAGGGGTGTGGGGCTCTATATATAGCACCCACGGAGTCTCCACATCTTCAAACTGGTAGATTTGGGACTAAACTCTGGATGAGGTAAATGGATCCTGGAGAGATCAATTTATCCATCTCCCAAACATATGGCACACAACCAAATACTCCAATACCCCCCCTCAAGCTGGAGCATGCAATGCTCAGTTTGGACAAACAGAAAGAAACTCTACTCACAATACATGATACTATAGACAATATCAACTCTATGCGAACAACTGTCAGTTGTTGTTGACGACATTGCTTCTCATGCATGCAAGTGAGGACGAACGGGCTGGAGTGCGAGTTAAACTAAGGACTCAGAATCTGACCATCGAGTCTGAAACTGTACGTAGGGAAGTCTCCTCGTCAGAGAACTAGGTCTCCCCCATCTAGATCATAGAATGTACTCTACTTCGGAGTCCCTATGATACCACATGAAAACCCTTATCCACATGGAATAGGGAATAGTCCTCTACTCTGGAGTCCCCATGGCTTACATGAAACCTCTGGCCGACAAAACAAGAATGATGGGGACCACGAACTGAAGATTGCACACTCATGCTTCTTGAAATGCAGACTCAAAAACTGATGTCGAGTCTGAACATTTGACGAACTGTAGAGTCTGAAAATCAGATGGTCTGGAGAATATATGAATCTATCCTTTAAATCAAGACCTGTGACTCTACACCACACTCCCCCTTTCTCCCATACTTGTCGGAAACTCAACATCGACAAAGTTGGGAGAAGACAAGATAAATAGAGGGTACAAAATACCAATAAGCTGTATCACAATTTTCCTTCGGCTTTTCAAACTTTTTTTTGAAATCATTTTTTAAATGTTTTTTTGCAATATGTGTACGCCTTTTCTTTCTTTCTTTTTGTATGCACCCTTTCTTTCAATTTTTTAAAGGACTGCCTTTTTTTTAAACCCGAGTGGGCCTTACAATAAAAGCACATATTTTTTTATAAAGGTGGGACCTTCGAGCCCTAGGGTTCCCACGATGGGAACCCTCTCCGGAGAAGAGAGAACGATGTCGTCGCTAGAGATATGGAGCCGCACGAAGATCAGGAGGAGGGCCTCCTATTCTATGTTGTCGTTGTGATTGGCGACGAGCTCTCAGAGGATACACACGGCTAGGGGGCTCAAGGGGCGTGTGGGTCTGCATCTTTGTTTCACCGCAGGGGTGTGGGGCTCTATAGTTAGCACCCACGGAGTCTCCACATTTCCAAACTAGTAGATGTGGGACTAAACTCTGGATGAGGTAAATGGATCATAGAGAGATCCAATTATCCATCACCCATACATATGACGTACAACCAAATACTCCAACACTATTCAATGGTGATGTTTTTCTTGTATAAAAATACAACAATAATAAAATTAGATTTGTTGAGGTTTCTTATTTATCATTGTCTGTATTTCTATTTCTCATGTTTTTCGTCCTCTTTATGTAATTTCTCCTTAGAGCCTTTCTCCTATATAAGAGGGTTCTAGGTTTGAGAGACAGACAACTTTTCTTTCCACACCTTTAAACATGGTATCAGAGCGACGATCCTAGACTAGAGCATGTGACATAACCCTAGCCCCTCCCCATCTAGACCCCTCACAAGCCCCTCCGCACGGGCTGCCGCCTCCCTTCTTGTGGGTTGACGCCGCCCAGCATCGCCCCTCGTGCGCCCTCCTTTCGCAAGCTCGTCGCCCCGATTGGGCCGCACTCGTCGCGAGTCATTTCTACACGCATGTGATCTCGCGTGCCCTCCTCACTCCTCTAGGGTTGCCGCAGCCCTCGCCCCTCACGGGTGGCAGGTGCTTTATGCAGGCCTTCCTGCAGGCCGCCACCCTTGTGGATATCCGCTCACTGCCCCCTCTCGTCTCGGTCTTTGTTTAGGTCCCTCTTTAGGCTCCTAGGGTGTGAAGCGATCATCTAAAAACACATAGCCAACCAAAGGAACCTTCAAAGAATGGAAGAGGTTGTGGTATGAGTCTACACCTGCAACCATCTTCCCATATGTTCGTGTAGACACAAATCTTGTTGGCTACAATCCCAGTCTTGGTGATAGTTGTTATCATGGTTGACATCAAAGTAGATGTCCTTGGGGAACTTCAAAGGTCCAACCCCCATCATCAAGATGGATGACACGAACTATGAACTGCGGACCATTCAATTTATGAGTGTGATGCAATGTAATGGCAAGAACCACATACTCACAAGTGACAAGACTAGGATAAATGCCTCATGGGAGGTAGATGATGCCTATGCACGGGTATGGCTATCCAAGAAAGTATCTACAGAGATAGAAAATGATATACTGAGTCAATCTACTGCAAAGACTATATGGGGACATTCTCACTGCAACATACTCTGTCTCAAAGAATGAATCGAAAATACTGCAACTCCAGCATGATATCTTTACATCGAAGCAAAACGGTTAACCCTTCCATACCCTATACACTTCCTTGAGGGGCATGTTTGAGAAGCTACATGGCTACATTCCCTTTACCGCTACGACAGAGCAGCTCAAGGCTTACAGAGATACGGTGATGACACGTGTATTTCTAGCAGCCCTTGATCCAGAATATGACTCAGCCTGTGCTCAGATTCTTACGGATGCTACCATACCTTCAATGGAGGAGGCATATCACAGACTGAGTATGTTGTCTATCTCCTCTGGTGGTAATGTGCAGTCTCAGACATCATCAACTATGGTTATCTCTTGTGGTGGGGGGAACCCTACTCCATATAGTGGTATAGGAGGATTTAAACGTGGCAGAGGGGGAGGTGGTCAATCACGTCAGCCGTGCACCTTCTGCAGAGGTCTGGCCATTCTGAGGAAACCTACTATTCCAAGCATGGCTTTCCTACTTCTGCTAGAGTTGCAGAACTATCTCAATAGGTTGGGAGTTCTTATCCAGTTGCTGATCATAGATTTGACGAACTTGTGGCCAGACTCAGGGAGATCATGCCTACTCCAAGACCATCCAGCTCTCCTTCAAGATCCTCAGAGGTAGCTGCCTCTGCTGTTGCGTCTTCCTCGGGTATAGCATATGCCTTTACTAGTTGTTACAAGGCGGATTTGTTAGAATGGATTATGGACTCAAGTGCATCTCATCACCTCTGTGGTGGTAGAAGTCAGTTTAGTGTTTTTGGTCCAACACAGCCTGGACGATCTGTTGTGATAGCTGATGGATCACATTCTCCCATTACTGGTCAAGGGGAAGTGCAACTAACTTCTGTGATGAGACTTCAGAATATTCTTTATGCTCTTGAATTTTCAATGAACTTATTATCTATTAGTCAAATCACCAAAGATTTACATCGTCATGCCATTTTTGACCCATATGATCTTGTGTTTCAGGACATTCTAACAGGTAGGGTAATTGGTACTGGCCGTAAGCAAGGAGGTCTCTACAGACTAGTGCAATCTCCTTATACTAGTGCTTCTTCCATTCGCACTGGGTCTACATCTCCTTACATATGACATCTTCGTTTTGGTCATCTTCCTCTGCAGAAGTTGTGTCACGTTCCTCCTCATACTTCTCCTCGCTCTACCCTTCAGTGTGAGGCCTGCCAGCTTGAAAAGCATCATCGGTCTACATTCCAGAATCGTTAGGGTCGAGTAGTCGTGGTCTGTTTGAGTTATTTCATTAGATATTTCGGGTCCCAGTCGTGTCCATGATCATCAGGGGCATAGATTTTTTCTCGTTGCTGTTGATGAGTTTTCAAGGTTGTCTTGGGTTTTTCTTCTTAAAACCAAATTTGATACTGGTCATGTTATTCGGTCCTTCATTATTGAAATAAAGAACATTGTTTCTGCAAAAATCAAGTATATATGTTACTAACAATGCTTTGGAGTTTTGTACTAATTAGCTTATCGCATTTCTTGCGTCTCATGGTATTGTCCATCAAACATCTTGTGCATATACGTCACAACAGAATGGAGTGGCTGAAAGAAAGTATCACCATCTTCTAGATGTTACAAGGACCCTTTTGATCCAAAGTCGTGCTCCTCATTCTTACTGGGGATACAGTCCTAACTGCTTGTTACCTTGTTAATCGTATGCCCTCTTCCACTCTGGGAGAAAGATTCCGTTCTTGATTGCATTTCCCGAGACAGATCTTTTTTCTCTCACACCTCGAGTTTTTAGATCTGTGGCTTTTGTCCAACAGATACCCCCTGCTCTTGACAAGCTATCTCCTAGAGTGGTCAAATGTGTGTTTGTTGGGTACTCCAAGACCCAAAAGGGATATCGTTGCCTCGATCCTGTTCGACGAAGATATTATGTTAGTGCTGATGTAACCTTTTTTGAGTCATGTACTTCTCTCATACAAGTGACAAGCTTATTTCTTCTGAGGAAGAAGGAGATGTATGTATGCCTTTACCTCCGATCTCTACTCCACCACCGCGACCGCCTCCACCACCTACTACATCTTCTTCACCGAATCCACCACCTCCTTTCTCTCCCCAGGTTTATCAACGTGAACCTCATGCTCACGTGCCTCTCCCATCATCCAGCACGCCCGAGGTATGTTCTGAAAATTTGAGTTCTTCTAATGGCAATGGTGATTTTCATATACAACATGCGGTGCAGGATATACAAGATGTTATACCTTCTGTGAGTATTGAAGATCTAGATGTGCCTATTACTCTACGGAAGCAGAAGCGTGCATGTAATATGCATCCTCATGCTTGTCATGTGTCCTTGGATTACCTTTCCAAGGAATTTTAGAAGTTCATCCTAGGGTTGTCAGCAGTCGAGATACCATGCGCATATCAAGAGGCACTACAGATTAATAAGTGGCGTTTAGCAATGGAAGAAGTGACGGCTTTATGATCTCGAGGTACGTGGAGCATTGTTCAAGCTCCTCAAGGTGCATCTATTGTTGGCAGCAAATGGATGCTTACTGTGAAACACCGTGTAGGTGGTACAATTGGCAGATATAAAGCTAGGTTGGTTTCTCGTGGGTTCACCCAAATATATGGGGTGGACTATGAGGATACCTTTTCACCTATTGCATGTCATTCCACGTTGCAGATTCTTATTGTAGTTGTCGGGGTACATGACTGGCTGTTTTTCCAACTGGATGTGAAAAATGCTTTCCTGTATGGTGATCTACAGGAAGAAGTGTACATGCAGCAGCCACCGGGGTTTGCTACTGAGGTAAAGTCCTAGTATGGTCTGTCGACTTCACAAGGCCATATATGGCCTCAATCAGAGTCTGAGGGCTTGGTTTCATAAGCTCTTAGAGTTGATTGAACAAAATGGTTTTGTCAGATCTACTGCAGATCATTCTCTCTTTTTTTAGAGAACTCAGGGAGGTACGGTTGTCGTTCTAGTTTATATTGATGACATTGTTACTGGTAGTGATGAACATAGTATTCATGCTGGCAAGGAGTTCCTTAGACGATAGTTTGTGATCAAGTATCTTGGCAAGCTGCGTTATTTTCTTGGCTTGGAGTTTGCACGCAGTCAGCCGAACATGATTATGACGTAAAGGAAGTATGTCACTGATCTTCTGACTGAGACAAGTATGACAAGCTACAGACCTGCCACTACACCAATGGATCCGAATGATAGACTATACGATGATGATTCTGAGAAGATAGACAAGAGACGGTATAGGGAACTGGTAGGAAAATTGTTGTATGTTACTATTATTAGGCCTGACATATCATTTGTTGTGAGCAAAGTTAGCCAGTTCATGGAGAAACCTAAACACGTTTACATGGATGCAATTTGTATGATCTTAAGATATCTAAAATCTTCTCCAGGTACATGTCTACATTTCATAAGAGACACATCATTCTCAGTTACTGGATGTGCTGACGCAGATTATGCTGGGTGTCCCAAGGATAGGAAGTCCACTTCAGGCTTCATCGTGTTCGTTGGTAGCTCATTGGTCTCGTGGAAGAGTAAGAAACAAACAATTGTTACTCGATCCAATGTTGAATCAAAATATAGGACTATGGTCCAAGGAAGCACATAAATGATGTGGGTCGAGTTTGTTCTAACCGACCTTGTAGTTGATGTGCCTCTTCCAATGCACCTCAAATGTGATAATCAAGCAGCTCTATTTATAGCAAATAATCCAACCTTCCATGATATAACGAAGCACATTGAAGTTGATTGTCATTATACCTATGACTTGATCCAAAAAGGGTTTATTTCCACCTCCCATGTTGCTTCAGGAGAACGGATTGCAGACATGTTTACTAAGGCTCTTGCAAAAGGTCCTTTCCAGCGTTGTTGTTCCAAGCTAAGCATGATAGACATATATACTTCATCTTAAGGGGGAGACTTGAGAGGTTTCTTATTTATCGTTGTTTGTATTTGTATTTATCATGTTTTTTCATCCTCTCTATGTAATTTCTCCCTAGAGCCTTTCTCCTATATAAGAGTGTTATAGGGCTAAGAGACAAATAACTTTTCTTTATCCACCTTTCAACAAAATTAAATTAAATATATATTGAATTATCATCAACATAATTTAATTAATTTAATAAACTTAAATAAGAGCATGGAGAATGATTCCACTTACTAAATATAAGGAGGGACGACCACACTGCAGAAAGTCAAGGGTGGTTGTCCACCCTCCATGTATGGAAGGTGGCTCATCCTTTTATATTATGTGAGATTTTATATCGCACATAATCCTTTATATTTGCAACAACTTTTATTGCAAATATATTCACAAAATTAATTCCAAAATAATTCGTGAATATTTCAATCATAGATTTGAAAAAATATGAGTCATATTCATATACCTAAAATAAGAAGTAAATTGTATTTTCAATTAATTATCTAATGCGAATACAATTTACATCAACAATTAATTCATAAATACTATTTACAATAAGCCCTCTCTAATATATTACAAATCACATTTATGATGTATACATAAATAACATGGATGATGCTATCCACATTATTCATATCCTTGACAATTAAATCACATTTAATTATCGTGGATCATCATTCTCATGCAATTAAATGATATGAATCACATTCACATTATTTATGATAATTAAATCATATTTAATTATCAATTTCTCAATGCGCAGATACATAATTCATCAGTGGAATTATTCTTGAATTTTTTCAAGAATAGTATGCTTTCTCCACAGATACTTAGAGATAAGGTCATGGCGATTGTACGTTCTACGTACAGTAACTTGGAAATTGATATCATATCTCAAATCCAGATCCCAGAGACCTCCAATAGATGTTGATTAAATCAAAGCCATAAATCTAATCTTCTCATTGCATCTGAATCACATTCAGATCAATGTTCATCATTTGGACTCAGATCATATTACTTCTCTATTGAGAGGAGTCATTAAAATCCATACCTATCCACTCCATTGGAATGGAAGTTTCATGGTTATACAATCACTTATTGATCTCATCAACCTTAGGTTCCTAATAATGTACATCCTGCATACTGGAAGACCTAGAATCATGAAGATGTAGATCAAATTTACACAGTCATCTTCAGGGTTTTATCATGAAATTTCTCATTAGATCATTGGGAGTTGGTACCGATCATATGCTTTCCAAAAGCATATATCATACCTACAAATTCTTGTTATGCTTCCAAAGCAAGACGACCATGCGTGGATTTGATCGATCCCAATACCTCATGAGTGAGCTCATGTCTTCTGATTTACAAGAAAACTTATCTGATCTCGTTGAGAGATCGTATTACTCATATGCCCTTGTATGCACACCAGCTTGTCGGTGTATAGACCTTGATTAGGTCATCAACCTATCAGTCTGCCAAATATACATACTTAGATACATAGTAATGCATTTGTCTTTGGTCAGAGGATGCAAGCCTATATCGTGACAGCATACGATATAGGTCTTGGTTATATTGATCTCGTTAAGTCAAGTCTTTAACCTAACTTATATGAAACATCCGAATCTCTATTACAATGCATAGGATCTACATCAAGAGGTCGGACATATATCAAGCAAAAGAGAAAGGATTTCTATCTCCTACTCAGGATGGAGATCATATCTTAATAATTATTTGATAGTACTTGATGAGTCCCCAATCTAACTCTTTAGATATCATCCAAGCACCGACCTCTATGATTCATCAATTGAATCAACAGATGTATGATCATCAAGATGGCCATGGTACATAACTCTGTTTGTACTAAGGGACCTATTATGCAAATTAATTATTCTTCATTTCAGGGAATGAATTTGCAATAACATTTATTGCGTACATGCTCGTCGTGGGCTCGCATGTCCAACAATCTTCCACTAGCCCAAAGAGTCATTAATGGGCTAATCTTTAAATCCACACTCATGCGCTAATCATAAGTTATTTAGAAAAATAGCTAGGTAATTTGATCAATCACTCTGTTCCTAAGAGATTATGCCTAGTCCTTTAACGATACTTGCATATTTCCTAGTAGCAGTGCTCACATACAATGCGAATGTTGCATCTAATGCAACCAATACCCAATCTTGTCAAAGTAATTATAGTGCATTTAAACTACAATCCAATAATCGTTATAATCAGTATGTAATTTCAGTTATCCTTATCATAATGCCCTTATTCCCGAAGATCTCTGTCTCATAAGACTAAGAACTAGTCTTAGGTCTTAGAAGGCATCGACAATTAAGACCTTTTAAGTCACTATCTATAAAGTCTTAAGTTCTTGAAGATTAGACTTTGATATCACTATCTCAAAAGTCTTGTCCGCTTTGAAGGTGGTTTTATTACTGCAATCAATTGTTTTATCTCCATAGTAGGATCAATAACAGTTTACTACTCACATTTTATGGCAGATATCTGATTTTTGTACACATCTAGAATACACCAAGCCTCTCATAACTGATTCACAAAGGAAAGCAATTTAGCATTCACTTCCTCAACTCTTTAAGGTGTTATTCCTTTAGATAGGTAATTACCATATCCTTAATCCAAGATGTACCACTAATATGATAGTCCCAATAACCTCTTCTCTTTGCTTCTGAACCTCTTCAGATCTAAGATATAAAAGACATCCTTGAGATCATATCTCAATGTTTGGAACAACCATATTATAAAACACTTATTATCATCCTTATATCATTCCAAACAATTAGGATATTATCTACATTTAGCATGATGAAAACAATGGCACTCTTCCTAAGCTTCACATCTTTCACGAAGATTCTACCTGAAATCATAACATTTACAATTTCATCAAATCCAATGTTCCAACTACAAGAAGCTTATTTAAGTCCATACATGGAGTTATTTTAGCTTGCACATCTTACATTCCTCAATTATGAAGCCTTGTGGCTACTTTATATGAATGTCCTCAGAGAGCTACTCGTAAAGGAATGCAATCTTAGCATCCATCTTGTAGATGTCATAGTCAAGTTGTATAGCTATAGTTAGCAATTTACTGATGGGTTTAAGCATGGTCACTGAAGAGCAAGTCTCATCGCAAGTGATGCCTTCGCTTCGTGTGTATCTTGTGGATACGAGCCGTACTCAGAAGGTCTCTAACTTCTCATCAGTTTCCCTCTTTCTCTTGAGGATCCATTTATACTTGACAGATTTTACGTTTATAGGTGAATCCTCGAGAGTCTATACACAACAGTTTTATATGAAGTTTACTTTAGACTTTATTGTTAACATCCATCTATCCATGTCATTATTCTTAGAAGCTTCATCGTATGGAGTCAAATCGTATGGACTCTCTTATATATAGGTGCCAATGGGTAAATTACATAAGATAGATACAAAGAAATAAAATAATAGAAAAGGTACATAGGAATAGAAATATCTCTACACTTACCCTCAAGATGGAACATAGATGTCAATCATGCTCAGCTTGGAGAAATATGTCTGAAATGGCCCCCAGAGTAATGTCGTGGTAAAGATATCTATTATTGCTCTCCTGAACTAACATGAGAGGTAGAAATCAAACCCTTCTGAATCATGTCTCTAGTATAATGGCAGTCTACCTCAATATATTTTGTTGTCTCATGGAATACAAGATTGTTTGCAATGAATAAGGCATCCTGATTATCACATTATAATTACTTGGGTAGAGGACCATCTATATGCAATTATGCTAACACTTCTCGAACACACATCATTTCTGTACTTGCCTGAGCCATAACCCTATACTCAGATTCATCACTTGCCTATCCAAAACTATTTGTTTCTTACTTTTCCAAGAAAAAAAAGAACTGTCAACAAATACTGCAAATCCTGACGTAGACATCCTATCGTTAGGATACCCTACATAATCAGCATCAGCACACGTAGATACAGAGAGAGCTGCTCCTTTCCTGAAAAGTAATCCTGCACCTGGAGAAGATTTTAGATATCTCAATATCATGTATATAGCATCCATATGTACTTGTCGAGGATGTTCTAGAACAGACTCACTCTACTCACTACAAAAGAGATATCTGGTCAGGTAATAGTAACATAAATGAGCTTTCCCATCATCTCTCTATATCTCCTTTGATCAACCTCATATGTATCATCATCGTATAACCTCATGATAGGATCCATAGGAGTAGTAGAGGGTCGACATCCAATCATGCCCATCTCAACAAGCATGTTTGTGATGTATTTTCTGTGGGTCATCATAAGACCCGGCGCATTTCTAGCAAATTCCAACCCTAAGAAATACCTTAGGGTGCCCAGATCCTTAGTAACATACTGACGACCCAGGAAATCTTTTGCCATCTTTATACCTTGCATATCATCTCCTATAACAATAATATCATCAGCATAGATCATTATGACAACAATACTTCTAGGAGTCCTCTGCACAAAGAGTGAATGGTATGCATTAGACCTCTTGAACCCTTGCTTCTCAATCAGGTCCGACAGCTTCTGAAACCATGCCCTTGGACTTTTCTTAAGGCCATATATCACCTTCTGGAGTCTACAAACCTGCTGACACTTACCCTCAGTAGCAAAACCCGAAGGTTGTTGCATGTAAGCTTCCGCCTGTAGATCTCCATAGAGAAATGCATTTTCAACATCCAGTTGAAACAAAGGAAATCACTTACCACAACTACCAAAAGTAGGACACGCAGTGTACAGTGATGAGCCACTGAAAACGTGTCCAAGTAATCCCTGTCGTAGGTCTGAGTGAAGTCTCGTGCCACTAATCTTGCCTTATAGCAATCAAGGCTACCATCTGCATGATGTTTAATAGTAAACACCAATTTGCAACTAACCACAGACGTCATAGGAGGAGCAGACACCAAACTCCATATACCACGTGACTGCAATGTAGCCATTTCTTCCCTTATAGCCAACACCAACAACTACCCTTCAATGCCTCCTAATAAATTCCGTGGGATCGCCACAACAGATAGAGCTACTGCAAATATATGAAATTCCCCTATTAAACGATGAAAGGAGACCTGAGAAGCAAGAGGGTAGGAAACACGAGACCGCTTCTGCTTGCAAAATGCAACAGGTACATCCAGGTCATTCGGAGCCTCCTCCAACTGTGGGTTATTCTCCTGCAATGATTACTGCACAAATATATCTCCAGATCCATCGTTAGAAACCACGTTATCAAAACAAACCTAAGGCATACTAGATGATGAGTGATGTCCATGAGCAGTCCAACGGGTAAAGAATTTAGGTAATAGTGGAACAATGGGCATATGCGACTAGGTAGTAGGAGGTGGTACAAGTGGTGGTGGGGGAGGTGGTGATGTAACCACTAGCATAGGAGGAGGTGATAGACTCATAGGAGGGGTGGCATGTAAGCCTCATCATTTGAGTCAGATGAAGCAAACCTGCCACCTGTAGGAGAGACATACATCACAGACTCAAGAAAGGTGGCATCAACACTAACATAGTATTTTATGTGCAAAGGATCATAACAATGGTACCTCTTTTGGGTCTTGGAATACCCAACGAACACAAATTTGACAACTCTAAGAGAGATCTTGTCAAGACCTTGAATTAATTGGTGAACGAAAGCAACAGAGTCGATTACACGAGGAGTGAGCGAGAATAACTCCTTCTCAGGAAAAGCTATAGAAAAAGGAATATTCTCTCACCAAGACAAACGATGGCATATGATTCACCAAATAGCATGTTGTAAGAACCACATCACCCTAAAACAAATGTGGGGCATGACTTTGAATGAGAAGAGTCTGAGTACCATCTAGTAGATGATGATGCTTTCTCTTAGCAACACTGTTTTGTTGAGATGTGTAGACACAAGACGTTTGTTGAATAAACCCATGAGATGAAAGAAAATGAGATAGAGCATGAGTATAGAATTCCAAAGAATTATCAGTTCGTACAAATTAGTTCACACAAATTTCACAGAGGTAGAGAAAACATTCACTTCATTAATAATTTTGTCATCACATCCCCAGCTTCAGACTTATTTTTCAAAAGAAACACCCAAGACAACAAAGAAAAATCATCCATAGCCACAAGATAAAATCGGTGTCCTTGGTGATCAGGAACACGACTCAAACACCAAATGTCAACATGAAATAGCTCAAAAAGAGAGCTACTGCTCTGACTTTAACGACTAGGAAAAGAAGACCGATAATGCTTTCCCAACTAACATGCCTCACACAGGAAGTAAGACCCTTGTGAAATTTACGGCAACATGTGATGCATCTTCTGAAGAGGTAGATGACCAAACCAAAGGTGCTAAGTGAACGAAGATACTGGTTCAGTCGAGTGAGAGGATATACCTGCATAAAAAGTCCGAACCAAGGGATAGAGGCCACCCTACTCACAACCACACCCAATCACTATGTATGTAAAAATGCCCTGAAAAACAAGAGATGATGGATCAAAAATAGCTCGATAGTGCAAATCCTTTGTATTTTGACTTATTGAAAGCAAATTAATAGAGAAATCAGGAGCATGTAGAACATTCTGCAAATGCATCGAGGGCGCCAAAGTAATCTCTCCATGTCCTGCGATTTGGGAATGAGTCTCATCAGCTATCACAACTTTTCTCTCTGGGGGAACATGTATATAGGATACAAGTTGTTGTATATCTCTACGTAAATGATGCATCACCTTGGAGTCCATAATCCACATTGTAATCTCAGATCCATGACAAAATATAAAAGCAAAAGTACTACCTGAAGTGTTAGCTATAGCAGAAGTACTAAAAGAAGCAGAAGTTGCCACATTCGAATGGCCTCTTAGAGATGGTGAAGCGGAAGGAGGCATAATATCCCTCAATCTGACCACGAGGTCATCAAACCACTGATCTGAGGTAGGAACGACTAAAGACTCGACTTGTTCCGCTACTCGGTCCGATGGAGGAAAACATGCTTTGAATAACATGTATCCTCTGAATGGCTAGGACGATGACAAAACATGCAGGGCTGACGGATTCGACCCCCTCTACCATGGGGTGAACGTCCACAGAAAGTAGATGAGCCCTCTCTGTCTCGAGAGGATTCCATCGCCGAAGAAGTCTGGCTACTAGTAGTGGACGGAACAATAATCATATTAAGCCTGCGGAAAGCTTCCTCCATGAGAGGAATTATAGCATCTACGAGGATCTGAGAATGAGCAGCATCATATTCTCAGGATCAAGAGCAGCTAGAAATACACAAACCATGATAGCATTCCTATATATCTTCTACTGCTCATGGGTAGCAGTGAGAGGCATGAAGTTGCAGAGCTTCTCAAACATCCCTCTCAAGGATGTATACAACGAATGCCGGGGTTGTCCATTCTGCTTGACAATGAATATGTCATGCTGGAGTTGGAGGATCTTCGTCTCATTCCTCGACTAAGAATATTTTGGATATCCCACATCGCCTTAGAAGTAGGTTGATACAACACGTCATTGGCGATTTCAATCGTAAATGTACCAGAGAGCCAAACTTTAACATAAGCGTTGTTCACCTCCCATGAGGCGTTTACCCCAGTTTTCTCCTTGGGCTCCTCCTCGGTTAGAATATGTTTCTTACCATTTGACTTCATAAGGCTCATGAACAGCATAGCCAAGAGTTTGTAGTTTGTCCTATTCATTTTGACAATATGCACTAGACCTTGGAAAGCACATGTGGCGGGTACATCTACTTTATTCTCAAATGTATCAGAAGGTATAAGACTAGGGCCGTGAATACCAACGAGTGAATGTGTACACATGCATGTGGGGATTTGAATGCATATGTAGACTTATGCACCCAAATCCATTAACCAGACGAGGGGACCGACACCGGTGCGTAGGGAAAGGCGCACATGCAAGTGACGTGGGCACGACTGCATACGAGCGATGCGTACGAAGGCTGTGTAAGGAGGTAACGTGTTGGAGTTGTGAGCGGGAACGGCGCATGGGTGGCACGAGGGCACCCGGGGGCAGTGCAAGGCCGACGCGGGTTGCGTGCGAGGGCGCGGTAGCGGGGGTGACGTGCGGGCGGCGTGGGTGGGGGCTGCGCGTAGGGTGGAAGGTAGGGTTAGGGTTTTGGATACCTGAGCTCTGGTCTAGGACTGCCACTCTAATACCATGTTGGAAGAAATAATCGATGGGTTTTGTTACTGGTAACCCTAGGCTCTCTTATATAGAGGAGATATCTATGGATAAATTACGTAAGATAGACATAAAGAAATAAAATAATTGAAAAGGTACACAGGAACATAGAAATATCTCTATAGAAGATGTATGAGTGTTTGATCTGTAATTGTCCTATTAATTTCCGATTTCAAGAGCATCATTATCTTCTCAAGATTCAACGAGTTCCTATACTTCATTTTAATTTTGATTCTCAAAGAAATTTACCATCAAAGAATCATATCCTTGTAGATGAAATCTTTTAAGAATATCAAGATCATAAAGTAGGTGTCCACTACCATCCTTTATTTTCCTAATGAAGTAGCACTCTCTGGTGCTAGATTCCAGCATTCTTACATCCATGATATGGATATGGACCAAGTAACCTAAATCCTCAAGTGTCCACGACAAGGCTAGCTAGGTTCCAAACCATAACTTATGAGGGTTTTCGGGTTTAGATTCACATTGAATCTTATTAAGGATATATATTGCAGTCTCTACTGCATATATACTCGGAAACTAAATATGTTAATATTCATAATTTGATGAAATCATGTCACACATGATCCAATTGCATCTCCCTACAACTTTATTGAGTTTAGGTATTAGGAGTGAGAGAGGAATGCCATTCCTTTCTCCATACGGTATTCCTTTAATTCATGTAATAGTTAGCTGCTAGCTAAGTTAGATTAAATTCATTTCATCCTCCTTCAAACTTTGGCTCTAAACCAAAATTGTGAAATCTGTGAACATTTCAAAGGTTTCTAAGGTGAAGGGAAGAAATCTCATATTAGAAATAATCATCAATAGATATCACATATCATTAATGTTTATAATGATACAGATGATCAACATACATCAAAATGTTTGAGATCTTGAAAACATTGGCATCTTAAACTATTCCCAGAGAAGGGTGCATTGAACATTTTTACTTTGATGCATGTATACGACATAGGTCTTGCTTATCTCGATCACTTTAAGTCAAATCTTTGACCTAACTTATCTAACACCTCCAAATCTCTATTCTTATGCAGAGGATCTAAGTCAAGAGTTCAGTTAGATATCAACCTTCGGAAAAGAATTACCATCTTCTTCTCAGGATGGAGATCCTCTCTTAATAATCACTTGGCAATGCTTGATGATGCCTCAATCTAACTCTTTAGATATCATCCAAGCACCAACCTTTATGATTCAACATTTGAATCAACAGATGCATGATCATTAAGATGGCGATGGTACATAATTCTAATTATACTAAGGGACCTATTATGCAAATTAGTTATTCTTAATTTCAGATTAATGAGTGAATTGCAATAACATTTATTGCATAATAGTTTTTCGTTGGCTCGCATGTCCAACAATATCCCACTAGTCTAAAGAGTCATTAATGGACTAATCTTTTAAACCCATACTCATATGCTAATCATAAGATATCAAGAAAAATAGCTTGGTAAGCTGACTAGTCACTCTATTCTTGAGAGACTACGCAAAATCCTTTTACAGTACTTGCATATCTCCTAGTAATATTGCTTACATCCAATGCGAATGTTGCATCTTATTCAACCAATACTCAATCTTATTAAAGCAACTATAGTGTCTTCAACACTAGAGCTTAATAATCGTTATAACCGGTATGTAATTTCTATTATCCTTATGAGAATGCCCTTATTCCTGGAGATCTCTATCTCCTAAGATTAAAACATTATCTTAAGTCTTATAAGGCATCCATAATTAAGACTTTTTAAATCACTATCTGTAAAGCCTAAGTTCTTGATGATAAGACTTTGAGATCACTATCAAAAAGACTTTTCATCTCTGAAGATATTGTTATTACTGCAATCAAGTGTTTTATCTCTATAATAGGATTAGTAACAATTTACTACTCCCACTACATAGCAAACATGTGCCTTTTGTACACATCTAGCACATACCGCACTTCTAATAACCGATGTGAAAGGTCAAGCAGCTTTAGTTTTCACTTCCTCAACTCTTTAAGGTGCTAACCCTTCAGATAGGTCAGTATTATATCTAAATGGAAGGAAGCCTTCCTTGGGGTTTCCCAAAAATGAAACATGTCCAAGGTGTACCACTGATGTGACGGTCCCGATAACCTCTTCTCTTTGCTTCTAAACGTCATAAGAACTAAGATCTATGACGTATCCTTGAGACCTTTCATCTCAAGGTGTGGAACAATCAGATTATAAAACACTTATTATCATCCTTATATCATTCCAAATGATTAGGATATTATCTAAATTTAGCACGATAAGCACAAAGGCACTTCTACTAAGCTTCACATGGTTCATCATGATTTTGTATGAAATCATAACCATTATAGTTATGTTAAATCTGATGTTCTGACTAAAAGATGCTTATTTGAGTCCATAGATGGAGTTTTGTTATACACATTGCCTTCCTCAGCAATGAAACCCTGGGGCTACTTCATATGAGTATCCTCAGTGAGCAATTCGTAGAGGAATGCTATCTTGACTTCCATTTTGTAGATGTCATTGTCAAGTTGTATAGATATACTTAGCAATATTCTAATGGGTTTAAGCACGGTCATTGAAGATCAAGTCTTATCGAACACAATGTCTTCTCTTCATGTGTATCTTGTGAATACAAGTCGTGCTTTGAAGGTCTCTATCCTTTCATCAGGTTCCCTCTTTCTCTTGAAGATCCATTTACAACTAACGGATCTTACCCTTATAGGTGGATCCTCGAGGGTCTATATATAACACTTGTATACGAAGTCTACTTTAGACTTTATTGCTAACATCCATCTCTCCATGGCATGATCTTTAGAAGCTTCATCGAATGAAGTCAGATCTTATCACACTTATATGACACATGGAATCCATACCCTTTAGGTGGTCTTACCACCCTTTAACTAAGAGGTATGAGTGTTTTATTAATTGTCCTTTTAGTTTCCGATTCAGGAGCCTCATTATCTCCTCAAAATTCAATGAGTTCATTTACTTCATTTTTCATCTTAATTCTCAAAAAAGTCTTCCTCTTAGAATCATATTCTTAGAGATGAAATTTAAGAATCTCAAAGTCATAAAGTAGGTATCCAATACCATCATTTATATTCCTAATTAAGTAGCACTCTCTGGTGCCATATTCTAGCTTATTTGCATTGATGACATGTTTACGGACCAAGTAACCTTAAAACCATAAGTGTCTAACACAAGGCTAGGTTCCAAACCATAGCATATGAGGGTTATCGAGTTTATATTTGCATGAAATCTTATAATGGATATGTATTACAATGCTACATAAATTCCTGAAAATTAAGAGGTAATTATGCTAATATTCATCATTGATCAAATCATGTCATACATGATCCAAGTGCATCTCCCTACAACTCTATTGAGTTTAGGTGTATTATGAGGAGAAAGATAGGAATGATATTCCTTTCTTCATAAGGTCTTCCTTGAATTCATCTAATAGGTACTTGATACCTTGGTTAGATCAAATTCATTTCATCTTCATTCAAACGTTGGATCTAAACAAAAATTATGAAATCTTTGAACATTTCAAAGGTTTCTAAGGTGTGAAAGATGAAAAGTAAAGTACTATTCCACGTAGCCCTAGAGCCCTCTTATATAGGAGAAAGGCTCTACGGAGAAATCACATAAACAAGATGTGAAAACTAGAGAAATATAAATAAAGACAAAGATATAGAGTTCACTCAATACTCCCCCTCAAGTTGGAGCATATATGTCTATCATGCTCAGCTTGGAACAACAACAGTGAAAAGAACTCCTCGTGAGAGCCTTGGTAAACATGTCTGCAACCTGTTCTGAAACAACATGGGAGGTGGAAATAAATCCTTTTTGGATCAAGTCACGGGTACAATAAAAATCAACTTCGATGTGCTTTGTTCTCTCATGGATGGTAGGATTATTAGCTATGAATAGAGATGCTTGATTATCATATTTGAGGTGCATTGGAAGAGATACCTCAATTGCAAGATCAGTCAGAACGGACTTGACCCACATCATTTCCATGCTCCCTTGGGTCATAGCCCTATATTCTGATTGAACACTAGATCAAACAACTACAGTCTGTTTCTTACTCTTCCATGAGACCAATGAGCTACCAACGAACACAGTGAAGCCTGAAGTGGACTTCCTATCCTTAGGACACCCAGCATAATCTGCATCTGCACATCCAGTAGCTGATAGTGACATGTCTCTTCTGAAAAGTAGACATGCACCTAGAGAAGATTTCAGATGTCTTAAGATCATACGAACTGCATCCATATGAACTTGTCTAGGTTGCTCCATGAACTGGCTAACTTTGCTCACATCAAATGATATGTTAAGCATGCTAATAGTAACATATAATATGTTAAGCCTGCTAATAGTAACATATAACAACTTTCCTACCAACACCCTATATTGTCTCTTATCTATCTTCTCAGAGTCATCATCATAGAGTCTAGCATTAAGATCCATTGGTGTAGTATAGGTCTGCATCCTGTCATATCTGTCTCAGCCATAAGATCAGTAACATATTTCCTTTGTATCATAATCATACCATGTTGATTGCATGCAAACTCCAAGCTAAGAAAATAACTTAACTTTCCAAGATCCTTGGTCATAAAATGTCTTCCAAGGAAATCCTTAGCTACCTGAATACCCTATTCACCACTACCAGTAACAACAATGACATCTACATAAACCAAAACAACAATCATACCTCCTTGAGTTCTCTTAACAAAAAGAGAATGATTTGCAGTAGATCTGACAAGATGATTTTGTTCAATCAACTCTGAGAGCTTTTGAAACCAAGCCCCTGTACTTTGCTTGAGGACATATATGGCCTTGTGAAGTCGACACACCATATTACTCCCCCTCAACAGCAAATCCCGGTTGCTGCTGCATGTAAACTTCTTCCTGTAGATCACCATACAAGAAAGCATTTGTCACATCCAACTAGAAAAGCAGCCAGCCACGTACCACGACAACTGCAACAAGAATCCGTAACGCGGAGTGACGTGCACTGGTGAAAAAGCATCCTGATAATTCTCCCCATACGTTTGGGTGAACCCACAAGAAACCAACCTGGCCTTATATCTGTCAATTGTACCATCAGCTTGGTGTTTCACAGTGAACACCCACTTGCTGCTAATGATAGACGCACCTAGAGGATCCTGCACTACACTCCAAGTACCGTGAGACTGTAAAGCGTCCATATCCTCTTCCATAGCTAAGCGCCACTGACTACTCTACAATGCCTCCTGATAAGAACGTGGTATCTCCACTTTGACAGCCCTAGAATAAACTTCTGAAAGTCCGTAGAAAGGTGATCCAATGACACATGGGAAGCAAAAAGATGCATAGTGCATGCACGCTTCTGCTTTCGTAGAGCAATAGGCACATCTAAATCTTTAGTACTCATAGGAGATGTAGCATCATAGCCATCCTGCACCTCATGCTATACATGCAAATCACCATTGCCATTAGAAGAACCCAAGTGTTCAGAACATACCTCAGGCGTGTTGGATGATTGGTGAGGCACATGAGCAGGAGGTCGACGCTGATAACTAACCTAGGGAAAGAATGGAGGTGGAGTAGGTGGCGATGATGGTGGAGGAGACGTAGGAGGTGGTAGAAAAGGAGGTGTTGATGATGGTAGAGTAGAGATCAGAGGTAGAGGCATATAGATCTCTTCCCCATCTTCAGAAAAAAATGAACTTGTCACATGTACGAGAGAAGTACATAATAGACTAAAAAAATGTTACATCGACACTAACATAGTACCTTCGTCAAACAACGTCGAAGCAACGATATCCCTTTTGGGTCTTGTAGTACCCAACAAACACACATTTGACAGCTCTAGGAGAGAGCTTGTCAAGACCAGGGGACAACTGATGAACAAAAGACACTGAACCAAATACTCGAGTGTGAGAGAGAAAAGAGCCATCTCAGGAAACACAATCAAGAACATGATCTTTTCTCTCGGAACAAAAGAGGGTATATAATTAAAAAGATAACAAGCAGTTAGAACCGTATAGGAGCACGACTTTGAATCAAAAGAGTCCTTGTAACGTCCAGAAAATGGTTGTGTTTTCATTCGGCCACCCCATTCTTTTAGGAAGTATACATGATGAAACTACGTTTCATCATCTTTATTCTATCATTTTGGCCTAAAAAACCCTAGTAAATGCTTGTAAATAGCGTTAATTCATGCATTTTATCATTCATGAATTATTGTGTAAATATTGTATAAAATGTTGATTTTAAAGCCAAAACTATAGAATAAAGAAAATAAAAGAAAAAAGAATAAAATATTATAAATATTTTATGACCTGAGACCCCGAGACCTAGGCATCTCGATGACTAGGTCGAAAAGGAATAAAGTAGGGGGAGATAAGGGTCAAAAATACAATAAAAATACCTTTTATTTAACCCATTCTTTATTCATTTTGGGACTTATTTTTGGTTCCACTTTTTATATTCCAAATAAAGAAACTTTGTACATGAAAGTTGTAGATAATTAAATAAAGAAAAAATATAAAATTAATTTCACTCAAAAATAATGTACAGATAAAAAGTTATGATCTGAATAAAATTCCAGAATTCCAAATTCCCAGACCCGTATCTTGCAAATAAAATCTCGAAATGTACCAAACTCACCTTTAATTGCATATAACTTCAAATAAGCTATTTAATGAAGGTGGTTTCGTATTTTTCGGAGTTACGGTTTGAAAGTTGAGTTTTGGACCCCATTTGTATACTTGAACAGATTAAAATATTCATTTTATTACTTATTCATTATCTTTATAAGTTTATATTTTTATAATTTTGTAAATATTATTTATAATATACGTAAACAGGAATAAAACAAAAATAAAATACAAAAATAAAATACTTATCTATAATACATAGGTATAATACTAATACATATACTTGTACAATTAATACTTATATTTTATTAAATGTACAAAATACTTCAAAAAATAAAAATATATTTAAGCGTATAAAAATACTTTATAAATTTATAAAATAATAAACAAAAAATAAATAAAATGTACATAATATAAAAATAAAATATTAAAATATATAGATAAATATACCTATATAGCCTATAAAAGGTAACTAGTAAATTAATACCTCGAAAAAATAAATAAAAATCAGAAAAAAAATTTACAAAATAATAAATATTTTTTATTTTGAAACCAAAAATTAATAAATTCAATAACTATTTTAAATTGATTTTATAAACCTTTTTTCCAAGGATTTTTCTGGTTGGTCCACGTGGACCAACCAGATCTGCTCCCTGGTTGACCTCGGTCAACTCCGTGACCGAGGTCTGCGCCCGTGTCAGACTCATTTTTTTGGCGTTTTTCTCCATATTATGGACGGAGTGTCTTTCATCATTTGGTGTTGGCGCCTTCTTAACTTTCGTCCCTCAAAGATCGGTGATTCACATCCTAGTGTTTTCTAGGGGTGTGGGTCATCGATTCGCAAGATATTTCTCAATCTTTGGGACCTCCCCACTCGGTGGTTGATGAACCTCAGTTTCATCATCTTTATTTCCTATAATTAACCCCCTTGCTTAAAATTTTGTCAATAAATCCCTGTTAATGTCCTATAATTAACAGAGTCCTTAATAAATTAAAAACCACAAAAAAATGACAAAGCAAAAATTCGTGGTATTTTTAGAATTAAAAATACCCTCAAAAATATTTCGGGCCGATCTACAACTTTCATGTTTTGAGTTTTCTCAAATTCGGCCATCTTGGCCCTCAAAAATTTAAAAAAACCCAAGAAATAATCTGATTGGGCCACGTGGCCCATTCTGGGGGCGCCACGTGGCCCGATCCGCCTCCATGGCTAGCCGTTGGATCTGCCCTCTTGATCCAACGGCCAGCTTCTTTCCACGCCTCCTTAATCTCCTAAGCCCTCAGATCTCCCCCGCACTCCATCCTCACCGTACGTTACCGCCTTCTTCTGTTCACGCCACGTGGCTCGTCCTTCACCATCTGATCATCGTCTGAAGGTGCGATCTCAGCCGCTCCTCCCTTTGACACCCATCAACCATCCGATCTAACCCTGGGGTCCATCTGAGCCATCCTTAGGCGTCGTCTCCTTTGCATGACACGTGGCGCTTCCATCCGCCACTGATCACACCGCCCCAGACTCAATCACGTCCACTCTCTCGCGCCTAGATCTCCACCGTTGGATCTCCTGATCCAACGGTCGGAGGTCATCGTCAACCTCCGAGACCCCCTCTCTCTCCCACGATCCAGCACTCGCACAGACCTCGCCCCCTTCCCATTTTCTCGCCCTCACCAGCCATCATCTCCACGCGCCAACTACCCCACGACCTTCTCCACTCTTCCCTCACCCTCGCGAGCATCACCTCCACCCACGGAGCTCTCTCCACTCGTTCCATTCCCTCCTTGAAACTCTCGTCTCCACCATCACTTCCGCCATCTCCGCCCTTCAAATATCCCGCCCCTCCCACCTTTCGCCGGCGTCCATCTTTACGCGGGGAGCGGCCCAGCCATCCTCCGCCTCTCCGTGACAGGGGGAGGCGAGAGGATCGAGCGAAAACGACCCCTCCCTCGGTGAGACCCTCCGCCTTGAACGGCGGAGCTGCGACGCCTCTTGGCGACCGCCCGAGCTGCATGGACCGGCTGGCCATGTCCAGCGAAGACCCGGGCATCGATCCCGATGTCCAGCCCAAGCCTCCGCTCCGCCCCATCGCCGGTAAGCCCTCTTCTTCTTCCTCTGTAATTTTCTTTAATTTCTTTTAATTTTCCAGGTCTCGTCACTTGTCCTCGCCGTCCATTGACCGCATTTCAAGCTTCGCCGTCTAACCCCCTTTCTCGCGCCACTTTCCGTTCACCTCTTCCCTTCTTCCAGATCTTCAGCCACCTTCGACCCACCTCCTCCGCCCTCACGGCGGAGGAGCTTCGAGCTCCCCACTCTCTTCGCCCCTATGAGCTCCTACTCACTCACACACCCAAAAGCTTCGGCTATAAGCTACTAACCTTGCAGGTCTCTATTCGCTCAATGATCGGAGCTCGGCCGGAGCCGATTTCATCGAGTTAGCCGTCATCAGCCAAGCGTCGATGAGCGACACCAGAAGCTTCTGGACCTTCCCCGAGTCACCTGCTTCTCCGACGATCTTTCTTTGAGCTCGAGGGAGGTCTACTGTGATCGAGAGTGAGCGGCGGAGGAGGAGCTCCTTCGCCGGAGCTCCAAAGTCGCCGCCAGCTGAGGCCCGAGGACGAAGTACAGTGGCCGTTGGATGGCTTAACCCCAGCGACCATCCAACGGCCATGATGAAGCCATGTCGACGTCTTCCTTTCGCCGTTGGATCTTTACGATCCAAAGGACCGCGATGCAGCCACGTGTCAGAGCCACAGCTTCACCGAGCCTGCCATCCGGACCTACAAGCTTGGCTGCTTCCGAGCCTCCACGAGCCTGCACCGAGCCTCGGACCATCCAAGCCTACGCCGAAGCAACTCCGAACCTCTGCTGAGCCCGAGCCGACTTCCGAACCTGGATGGCACGTGCCTGGCGCGTGCCTTCTGGGCAAATTGCAGAGGAGCCCACCGTCTTCTCCAAATTGCAAGCAGGTCCCTATCACGTGCACTGTGCGTGCACAAGTGGTCATTTTACAGGGAAGGTCCCAATATTTCACTTATTTACATTTTAGTCCCTCCGAGGACCTATTTGTAGGTATCTTTTTCATGTTTTCTTACATTTATGCCCTTGTCTTTCTTTATGCATATCTTGAGCATCATGTTTCCGTTTCAGTTGATTTCAGTCTCATTTGAAAGCTTGTTTGATGTACTTCTTGATGGCATATTAAGTTTCGTATTTTGGACACTTGAATTTTTATGTATCATTTTATTTGCTATGTGTCCCTTAGTAGTAACTTATGCCTTGTTAACATTATCGATCGAGCTTGAAATTTTAAGCAAATCTGAAATTGACTCATATTTAATTTTGCTCATCATTATTAACCTAGGGCATATTTCCACTACATTTTCATTGCATTTCATGTCATTTATTTGCATGATAAAATTTGATAAAAAAAAATGCATGTTTATTTTAATGCATTGTCTTGTTGTGTCTTTTCATAATTTGACCTATATGCCTTTAATTCGACACTTAATTAAATAGACTTGAATCCGATTAATACGAGAGAGGCTCGTGTCCCTGAGTTCGACCTTGGTATCTTGCGAAGTAAAATAAAAAAAATAAATCACGATCACCTCATTTTGATTTATTATCGCATATCTTTAAATGAGGTGATCTTTTGACGAACAAAATCGAGCCGACTGCATCGACATGTTTAGGTGCTAAAAGCGCACTCTTAAAGGGCCGATTTTGCTACTCGTCAAATGGCGCCGTTGCCGGGGACACGTCTCATTTCTTATATTTTTTGGATTTTTGTGTGTTTAATTTGGTATTTCTTTTTATAGATCAAATAATCACATATTTTGCATATAAAATTTTTTCTTTCTTATTTGATATCTAACTATTGTTTCTGTGGCAGGGCCCTTGATGGATCAAGGAGGCGAGGAGCAGGACGTTCCCCGCTACGAGGAGCAGCAGGAGCATGCTTGGAGCAAAGGAGGAAGAAAAGAAAAAAAATGTATCGCATTTTTGTTGCATTTTATTTTTAATAATTCGTCTTTTACAGCGGTCTTCGATCGAAGACTCGCGATTGTAATCGAACGATCGTGGTTGTGTGGGGATCGTCCCGACTTGAGTGTCGACCTAGGATAGGCACGCGGCTCTACGAGCTCATTTTATTTTTTATGTGCTTGATCGTAGGTAGGACATACTAAATGATAGACGCACATAATCCCGCATCACGTAGCTAAAAAATTAATGAAGATTAATCACCGCTAATAGATGCATGATTAGGTGCGGCTTTTTCGACTTGCATACATGTTGGATTTGGTTTTCAAAACAGCCCCAGTTTTTCACGTGTGTTTGTCAAATCACTGCATGATTTCTCGCTTAGCCTAGATCGCGGTTTTTATCGAATACATGTTTTTCTCGGTTTCGTTTTCCTAGCTTGATCATCTAGGTTAAATGGAAAAAGGGAATGAACGGTAGACGATGGCTTCTTGATTTTGTGCTATCCATAATCAGTGATAACCTAAAATAAAATTGGGACTGTTAATTGCAAGTCAACCACAAATGGAGTAAAATTCGGTTTTGGGAGAGCAACACCCGTGCATACGCCTTGATTTTCATTTCATATTTTCTTCGCGTGAATATCGAATGCTTTATCACCAATAAAACAGACAAGATAATAAACCAACTTCGGTTGGTTTTCATGTATGAGTTGGTGAAACTAAGGGTTTTTGCTTGCTTGATTGAGCCTTGTATGATGCGACACGTACCCCAAAACCGAAGACACTACATTTCATCTCCGAAGATTCAACCTCTCACTTGTACATCCATCCTTCTTCTTCGTTCACCTTGGGTCTCTTCCAACATCAATCTCCATCTTTATCCTTAGGCTAATCTCAGCCTAAGTATAGGGGGGACCCAAGTCCCTGTGATTTCTCTACTCATCTTTTCTTGCCTTTATACTTAGGTTATTTCTAACCTAAATATAGGGGGAGCACCTCTTAGCTCCCGTATATTTCTCTGTACTTAAATGGACCTATGGACTCGTATCATTTAGTGCTATGAGGACATAGCAAAGTTTAATGATAGGGGGTATACCGTATATACAATTTACTTACTTTAGCTAATATCTGAAAATTTTGAAAAAATTTAAAACTTTTTGGCTAAAGTAAACTTCTTTGGACTAAGAGAACTCAAAAGATTTCACGGCTTTTCTAACTATGTTACACTATTTTGATAAAAATATTTTCGAAAATGATTTGAAAAAATGAGTTTTTCGTGTTTTGAAAAATGTTTGAAAATCTTTTATTTATGTGACATGGTTTTGAAAATCTTTTATCAAGGAAAGTTGAGTCTAACCTGTGTTTTAACTTAAAAAAAACTAAAATCCATAAAAATTGCAAAATTTGAAAAAAAATGTTTTTTGAATGAAGAAGTTGGATTAAACCTCTACTCTTACACTTTCACTCAGGATCTGAATTGTTCAAGGAAGCTTGATTTATGAGGTCTTTGAGATTTGCGGTTAACCAACCTTAACCATCAGGGTCTTAGACTTAATCATCCACATTCCCCTAGGTCTCTAGATTTGCATGCTATATTCCATGCTTAGTCTCAGACAAAGAGAATATGATCAACACATCACATGCATGACTGCGGTTTTGATTGAGATGAGTTGATTTTTCACCTGAGGGATTGGGATGAGAAAGTCAAGTTTGGATTTGATCTAATGATGCTCGAGGACGGGATAAAATCTTTGGAGGCTTCATGAAACCTGAGTGTCAGCATCTTTAGCCAGTATGAGAACATGGTTCTTATACTATCTCTTGATATTAACCTAAGTGCCTGGGTGTGATATAAATAAAAAATTGTTGATCAGTGTGCGTCAACTCTTGGTAAAAGCAGTGGAGCTAGCCAAAAATTAAACAAGTCAATGAAACTTCAAAGAAAAGCTCTCATTCCACAAAGTCAATTATAAAAGAGCTTCCACCAAAGGCGAGCGCTCCCAACCATTTCAAAGTGTCCACTTGGACCACCGCTATTAGGACCAGGAGTCGGGCTTGCACCAAAAAAGGGCTCTGCATCGTAAATGCTACAAGTCTGGGTGTCGAAGGTACAATAGGTACTCAAAAGAGACACACCCCGGTGTACTCCCAGGAAAACAAGTGCAGACGGCTCCAACTTCTCTTGACGGACGCACTGATCAATACCAAAAAAATGTGTTGCGTAAAAGGCACTAGAGAGAATCCTTGTTCCAATGAGAGGGAGAGAAGAATTGACACAATCCCATGCCCTCCATTTCTGGCCTACCATCTACATTTTCTAAGTCTGACAACTAAAGAGACGGTAGACTGAATGCAAGATTTGATTTATTCCCTAGTGCTGAGGATTGGGTCCTTAGGAGATTTTCTCGGACCAAGGTTTTGGGTGACGATTTGACTCTACTCTCAGAATTGCAGTCAACACTAAACTTCATATCCCTTAGTTTATATGTACATCATAGAGAGTCTGGAGAAGTAGAGGAATTGGAAGCCTCTTGATTAAGGCTGGATTGAACTCTAGAATTTTGGATCTCTGAAACCGAGTCGACTTGATCATATTGGATCCGGTATTCACATGCACAAGGGGGTTAATCCAACTTAGTCATTCTTTTTTATGCTCGAGGACGAGCATAGTTTAAGTATAGGGGGTGATGAACCTCAGTTTCATCATCTTTATTTCCTATAATTAACCCCCTTGCTTAAAAGTTTGTCAATAAATCCCTGTTAATGTCCTATAATTAACAGAGTCCTTAATAAATTAAAAACCACAAAAAAATGACAAAGCAAAAATTCGTGGTATTTTTAGAATTAAAAATACCCTCAAAAATATTTCGGGCCCTTGTTGGATCTCTTTTCCAGTTTTGGTCAACATGAAACTTGTAGATCTCGTCAAGATCTACAACTTTCATGTTTTGAGTTTTCTCAAATTCGGCCATCTTTTGCCCTCAAAAATTAAAAAAACCCCAAGAAATAATCTGATTGGGCCACGTGGCCCATTCTGGGGGCGCCACGTGGCCCGGTCCCTTTGCATCATCCGCCTCCATGGCTAGCCGTTGGATCCGCCCTCTTGATCCAACGGCCAGCTTCTTTCCACGCCTCCTTAATCTCCTAAGCCCTCAGATCTCCCCCGCACTCCATCCTCACCGTACGTTACCGCCTTCTTCTGTTCACGCCACGTGGCTCGTCCTTCACCATCTGATCATCGTCTGAAGGTGCGATCTCAGCCGCTCCTCCCTTTGACACCCATCAACCATCCGATCTAACCCTGGGGTCCATCTGAGCCGTCCTTAGGCGCCGTCTCCTTTGCATGACACGTGGCGCTTCCATCCGCCACTGATCACACCGCCCCAGACTCAATCACGTCCACTCTCTCGCGCCTAGATCTCCACCGTTGGATCTCCAGATCCAACGGTCGGAGGTCATCGTCAACCTCCGAGACCCCCTCTCTCTCCCACGATCCAGCACTCGCACAGACCTCGCCCCCTTCCCATTTTCTCGCCCTCACCAGCCATCATCTCCACGCGCCAACTACCCCACGACCTTCTCCACTCTTCCCTCACCCTCGCGAGCATCACCTCCACCCACGGAGCTCTCTCCACTCGTTCCATTCCCTCCTTGAAACTCTCGTCTCCACCAACACTTCCGCCATCTCCGCCCTTCAAATATCCCGCCCCTCCCACCTTTCGCCGGCGTCCATCTTTACGCGGGGAGCGGCCCAGCCATCCTCCGCCTCTCCGTGACAGGGGGAGGCGAGACCCGGGCATCGATCCCGATGTCCAGCCCAAGCCTCCGCTCCGCCCCATCGCCGGTAAGCCCTCTTCTTATTCCTCTGTAATTTTCTTTAATTTCTTTTATTTTTCTAGGTCTCGTCACTTGTCCTCGCCGTCCATTGACCGCCTTTCAAGCTTCGCCGTCAAACCCCCTTTCTCGCGCCACTTTCCGTTCAGCTCTTCCCTTCTTCCAGATCTTCAGCCACCTTCGACCCACCTCCTCCACCCTCACGGCAGAGGAGCTTCGAGCTCCCCACTCTCTTCGCCCCTATGAGCTCCCACTCACTCACTCACACACCCAAAAGCTTCGGCTATACGCTACTAACCTTGCAGGTCTCTATTCGCTCAATGATCGGAGCTCGGCCGGAGCCGATTTCATCGAGTTAGCCGTCATTAGCCAAGCGTCGACGAGCGACACCAGAAGCTTCTGGACCTTCCCCGAGTCACCTGCTTCTCCGATGATCTTTCTTTGAGCTCGGGGGAGGTCTACTGTGATCGAGAGTGAGCGGCGGAGGAGGAGCTCCTTCGCCGGAGCTCCAAAGTCGCCGCCAGCTGAGGCCCGAGGACGAAGTACAGTGGCCGTTGGATGGCCCAACCCCAGCGACCATCCAACGGCCATGATGAAGCCACGTCGACGTCTTCCTTTCGCCGTTGGATCTTTACGATCCAAAGGACCGCGATGCAGCCACGTGTCAGAGCCACAGCTTCACCGAGCCTGCCATCCGGACCTACAGGCTTGGCTGCTTCCGAGCCTCCACGAGCCTGCACCGAGCCTCGGACCATCCAAGCCTACGCCGAAGCGCCTCCGAACCTCTGCTGAGCCCGAGCCGACTTCCGAACCTGGATGGCGCGTGCCTTCTGGGCAAATTGCAGAGGAGCCCACCGTCTTCTCCAAATTGCAAGCAGGTCCCTATCACGTGCACTGTGCGTGCACAAGTGGTCATTTTACAGGGAAGGTCCCAGTATTTCACTTATTTACATTTTAGTCCCTCCGAGGACCTGTTTGTAGGTATCTTTTTCATGTTTTCTTGCATTTATGCCCTTGTCTTTCTTTATGCATATCTTGAGCATCATGTTTCCGTTTCAGTTGATTTCAGTCTCATTTGAAAGCTTGTTTGATGTACTTCTTGATGGCATATTAAGTTTCGTATTTTGGACACTTGAATTTTTATGTATCATTTTATTTGCTATGTGTCCCTTAGTAGTAACTTATGCCTTGTTAACATTATCGATCGAGCTTGAAATTTTAAGCAAATCTGAAATTGACTCATATTTAATTTTTCTCATCATTATTAACCTAGGGCATATTTCCACTACATTTTCATTGCATTTCATGTCATTTATTTGCATGATAAAATTTGATAAAAAAATGCATGTTTATTTTAATGCATTGTCTTATTGTGTCTTTTCATAATTTGACCGATATGCCTTTAATTCGACACTTAATTAAATACACTTGAATCCGATTAATACGAGAGAGGCTCGTGTCCCTGAGTTCGACCTTGGTATCTTGCCAAGTAAAATAAAAAAATTAAATCACGATCACCTCATTTTGATTTATTATCGCATATCTTTAAATGAGGTGATCTTTTGACAACCAAAATCGGGCCGACTGCATCGACATGTTTAGGTGCTAAAAGCGCACTCTTAAAGGGCCGATTTTGCGACTCGTCAGTGGTCAAACCTTTAAATGTTTCCCCCCGACCTTCCTCTCTCATTTGATCACTCTTCCGCCACCCAAACCCTAGCCAAGACCCTCATAGACGTTCCTGGTGACAGCATGAACACCTTGGGAACTTCGGGGATATAGGGGGTGTTGAATTGCGGCCGATCCACTTCGCCGGAAGTCACGTCGGAGCTCAGCTCCAGTGCCACATCGGTGAGGTCCCTTCCTCTCTTGTTCTGTTATCCATTTAGCTTTTAAAGTAGCTCGGAATTTTCCCCGCATTTAGCCACCCCCCTATCTCATTTGATCATCCCCACATCACTTGGATATCGTGTTGGCCGGCTCCGAGTTTTGTCGACCGACCACGACTTTTTCCTCCGCTGCAGCTCGTGTTTTTCCACCCTCCGCGGGGTCGAGGCAACTTTCCCTCGACCCCTTCACACCTCTCCTACAGGTTTGAAGCGAAGACTATAGCCTGGGGCTCGTTTTGGTGCTCACCGGAGGTCCTCGGAGCTCATTAGCTCCGTCGTCTCTAGGCGAGAGCCTCGGCCGTCGTCGAGGTCTTTTGGAGCTACCAGCAGCAAGAGGGTACCCGCAGGCCATGTCTCATACATTTTGAAGCCTTCAGCGCGCCGGAGACCCGAGAGCAAGCTCGGGGAAGCTCACCCTCGCCGGCGTTCTTCCCTGTTCCTCCTCTCGACCTCCCTGTCGTCCGATCAGGGGCTTTCTTCCAGGAGTACAAATACCGTTGGATTGGCCCCCACGTCAGTCGTTCGATCTTCCTGGGCAGTCTAATCTGGGCCGTTGGGGGCGAACCGTCATCAGTCGCCAGATCTTTGACACGTGGCAAGTGACTCTGCATCAAACGTCAGATCTCCCCAAGCGTGGGTATTTTGCTATATAGCCCTCGTCTCTTTTTGCATTTAATAAGGAGTAATTAAACACTCCTCTGCTGTTGAGATATTTGTAACATTTGCACTAAGTCCCCAAGGATTTTGTAATATTCCTATTTGACCCCTGCCAGGTCACGTGCTTCGCGCACGTGACTTGGCAATTTTGCAGGAGTACCCTAGGGCTTTTACGTATTTTGTTTTAGTTCCGAAACTTTTCTATGTTGTAATATGTTCCTGAGACTCTCGCAATTTAGCCCCCACAGTTTATATTAATTACTTTTTAGTCCATGTCAGTCACGTGCCCTGTACACGTGGCTCTGGGAATTTTGCGTGTATATCCTTGGCATTTTGGATATTTATATTTGGTATAGAAACATTTCTATCTCATTGCGTTTTTGTGGAAAAATTACGCCGATGCCCCTTGATGTTTCACATATTACGATTATACCGTTGTCAGGCCTTGTGTTTTTGTGTGCTTTCCCTATTTAATTCATGCATCTATAAAATTCCAAAAATCACCAAAAAATCAAGTTGAGTTCCTGTTGCATTGTACTTACACGCCATCATTTTATTTTGCACATTTATTGCATTTTAATATTTATAAAAATTCAAAAACATGCATTTTCAGCACTGTTTGCATTAGAAAACACATAAAAATTAGAATTTTTTTTAAAATTCCAAAAAAATATATCTTGTGTTTGCATATCTTTTAGCTCAAGACCAAAAATCACTAAAAAATACAGAAGAAAACTCCTAAAAATTACAAAACTCCAAAATTCATTATAAAAATATTAAAAATTCCAGGAAAATCCTAAAAATACAAACTCTGTTTCAGAATTTTCTTTGCGTTATTATATTTAATTTAAAATTAATTTGGAGAATTTTTGTTATTGTTTGATATTTTATTTATCCATTTTAGTTTCAACCTTTTAATTAGTTCACTGCTTTCTGGTATTTTCACCTTTAAAAATACAAAAAAAGGAAAAATCTAGAAAAATCACAAGAACATTAGAAAATTATAAAAAAAACCAAAAACATTTTATTTCCTAATTTTTGAGTATTTTTACTTATTTTTATAAAATACTTCATCCCTCTCCTTCTTACTTTGTTTATATAGTTTATTTAAATAAAAAGAAAATATAAAAAATATATAATATAAAAAGAAAATACAAAATCAGAAATTAAAAACCAAAATATAAAAATATAATATCAAAAATTAAATAAAAAATATAAAAAAACAAAAACCCACAAAAAATCCATATTGGCTAAGTAGTATACATGACATAAGACATTTGACTTACATTTAGTCTGCCTACTCTGATTGCTTCCTGTGTTCGACCCCTACTTGCTTGCCATTATACGTTCTTATTAGGGTATAATAAATTTTAATCCTTATTCTTTATTGCTTGGTTGATTGTGTGGATTAATTGTTGAACAACGTGAAAGCTTGAGTAGTCGCCTCAGCGACAGTGGGTCTGATTTTTCAGACCATTATTTAGCGGGCTTTCGTCTTTTCGTTTTTCAAATGGCGTCGTTGCCGGGGAGCATCGGCTTGTAGAGTAGACTTGTGTATGTTTACTAGCTTAGCCATTTTTGCTTATCTTATCTTATTGCATAATTAATTTTCGAACTGTCTGACATCTCTTTATTGTTTTCTTGCGAGGGACCACTGATCGAGGAGGATTGCATAGGGGATCCTGAGCAGCATTGGGAGCGTCGACTATTCTACCCTAGCCAGCAGGAGAGAGCAGGAGGACTTGAGAGAGAGAATAGTTAGGTTTTTAGTCTTCTTTGTGAGAGAGAGAGAGACATTTGATTAGTTGTAATAATACAGGTACCTTGGACTTTGACACTCGGGCCCAATTTCCAAGTGTTTGTTCACTTGGGGGCTCACCGCAGTTTTGACGCGTTTTTATCGCTTGCTATTTTCCGGTTTTGTTTTTTTTTCTTACATTTGTGGATTGAGCCCTTAGTTTTTAGGATTGCTTGATCGTGTAATTTAAGGCCAAACACCTAAAAACCATTACATGCACCTATAGTCTTGGCATTTGGACTTAGATATAATTAATTGTTAAACATATAATTCCAAACCACCGGTGCCGTGAGAGTCCTCGTACAGCGCTTGGAGGACCCATTGTGGTGGGCACCGAGGGATTCCAAGACCATGCTACTAGGTTTTGCTTTGTGTGTTTTAGCATTTGGTTCTTCACGCTAGCAATTGCCTGCTTAGGATGAATTTCCGTGTGCATATCGGCGTATAGTATAGGTAATTCCTGTTTTGCATCCCGCATGGAGAGAGCTGGGAAGCACTGTAAGTCTTCTAACTGGGCATTCATCATTTAGGCACTAAGGTGAGATTTCCATCTTAGTGTCGCCTTGCATTGCTTTGCCGATCTTCTCCTCTATTTTTGGATCAATAGGAATCAAAGAAAAGACAAAAATGATAGGTGTTTGTATTGAATTGACTCAAAACAAGTGATAACACAAAAAAATTAAAAAAAAGGACTGCTAAAAAAACTTGACCTTAATAAAATTGATTAATTGGACTCATTGCCTTGGAGTGAGAAAACCCTCGTTTGTTTTCAGGTTGCATAGGAAGGTTTCCTTCCTAGTGAGGTGAGCGACGTCGTAAGGATTAGAGCCCCCAAACGCAGTCTGTGGTTGCCTTGTGTATCGTCTGGATTTCCGAAGTATTGGTGCTTCTATCGTACGTAGACGAGTAGGGCTTGGTCGGCAATAGTGACTCTCTATTGTGTAGAGCATTGACCTTGTTCGAAGTATCGAGCATAGTCCACGCCTTCACAGGGGTGTCTGTCTCATCGTCTTGCGTCCGCATAGGTTCTTGCACGCTCACGGGTGATTCTGTCGCGAGCGAGTTCCGAAGTATCGGTTTCGCCTAGTGGCTTCCTCTCACTATTTCTCTGGCTGAGTAGGGATCCAGGAAGGGTTACAAGGACCTTAAAAATTACAGACTACAGGTTACACAGGAGGAGGACAAGTACGGGATACTTTTCTGGCAGTACTCTCTCTCCTATAGGCATAGCGCTCTAAGGACTCGTGACAAGATAATTGCCTAAAAACAAATCTAAAACTCATAAAGATAATTGCCGAACCTTCACAGCTTCACGGGTTGAGTTGGTGAATCCATTGTTTTGAGGTTTGATTGATTAGTCGAATTAAGGTCAAGATCAAAAACACGCGCCTTTGCGCTCTTTTTGCTCTCCTTCCAGTTGACCCTTGCTCAGTGTGAGCCTTCTACTATTTTACACTCCATCTATTTCTTGTTGACCTCCATATCTTTCATCCACATCGATCTTCCGCTTGATCTCCGAGATGGCGACGAATGGACAGTTCAGTCGAGACTCCGTCGACACAAACCTTAGTTCAATCTGCTCACCTTCTCTAATAATTCAAGGCGATTCTCGAGAACCAGGTTCAGACTCCGTGAACCGATCTCCAGACTCCTCGTCTTCTTTAATAAACTGGGATCACTCTTGTCCCGAACTCTCTCCGTTTTGGATGGCCATTGATTTCACTCCTTACACATCGCCATCCTTAACAAAATTCTGTGTTGATCATAACAGAGAATTCTTCTCAACATCTGGTGCTGCAATTCAGACTGATCTGGACATTCTTCCATGTGCAGACCTAGAGCCCGATCCCGAGCCAGCAAGTCAAGAAGAATTTGAGATGGCCGGTGGAAGAGGAAAGGGACCGCAACCCCAATCGAAAGCAGAAGCCGATCAGGGGGAGGGGCAGTACACTACACATAATGAAGTTAACAGTCAATTGTTGGCTTCCATCCAAGCCATCCAGCAGTAGTTGACAAACCAAACCCTAGCCCAGACCGCCTTCAAGACATGCTGAATGACCTGAGGAGGAGGGCCAATGCAAGAGATGGCCAACGAGAGGATGAGCAAGAGTTCCAACCGGAAGAAGATGGGTTTTCAGTGCGAGGACCCGAGTTTGATAGAGTGGATTCAGGACCCCCACCGCTGAAGCCTACGTTGAAGCAGACATATAATCCTGGAGCAGGGCGAATCACTGAGTGGATCCAAATTCCACAAATCCACGCCCACTTCGAGCTGAAGCCGTAGTTTTTGTCTCTGCTCCCGACATTCCATGGGAACACCACTGAGGAACCTTACATATTCCTCAAGAAATTTGGACGCATTTGTGCTACTGCTCACTACCCTGGAATTCCTTTGGGGGTAGTCAAGATCACCGCCTTTCCCTTCAGCCTGCAAGATAAGGCCCTATATTGGGTCGACCACCTAGGAAAGGTAGTCACGACCTGGGAGGAGATGAAGTCCGCATTTCTCCATAAGTTCTATCCTCTCAGGCGATTGAATCAGATGTGTGCCCCTATTTCCAGTTTTTTCCAGTAGCCCCACGAGACTATCCATGAAGAGTGGGAAAGATTCAAGGATCTTCAGGAGAAGTGCCCCCACCACGAAATCCCAAAGACTAGTCTTGTGCAGCACTTCTTTGGTGGGCTTACACTTGAGAGCCAAAGACTTGTCGATGCCGCTTGCGGGAGTTCTCATTTCAACAAGGACGAGGAAGTGGTATGGAATGTCTTCGAGGAAATGTATGAAGGAGAAACCGCTCAATCCTCGTCCCAGATATACATGAAGGTGCCAACCACCATCAGCAAGCCAGTAAACATGGCCTCTCACACCGAAGACAAGGATGAGAGCTCCAACTTGAGCATCATCGGGAGCCATTTGTCTAAGGTGGATATCATTGAGAAGAGGTCGTAGGACCTCGAGAAATTATCAGTCATCGAGAAGAGGACCCAAGACTTGGAAAAGCTCAACGTGATTTCCCAGCAGCTACAGCAGCTCGTCCGCGCTTTGAATGCCATCATGTGCAACGCTGTGTCTACTATTGCCGAGCCGATCGTTGAGAAGAAGGAGCCTCCGCTATATCAAAACACTCAGTCGACGTCACCGCAGCCCCAGCCTATACAGCACGTGTACTACGTGCTAGTCCCGGAGCAGCCCCCGCAGTCGCAGACACAGATGGTTGTATTTCAGCTAGAGTCCCAGCCAGTCTACCCCGAGCAGTTCTCTCCACCCCCGCGGATGATCCAGGAAATCAACGGTGTATGGGATAATGAAGCGCAACTGACCCGTCCTCAGGGACACTCTCAGGGTCAGAACATGGGCAACATGCCCTATCACCAATAGCAGCAGGGTGGGAGACCCTTTCAGCCCTCAAATCAGTACCAGTTGTTGAGCGTGAAATTAGAGGGATTGAAGATAAATTTTTAATGATAAAAAGTCGTGGTCATTGCTTTAATCCCCAAAATCCCGCGTCAACAAAAATATATATTTTTTTTCTTATTTTACTACTTATTAACCTGTATAGCGGACAGGGTCGAACCTAAGGAGGCTACAATTCCCCAGGGTTATTCAATTAATCAGAAACTAACTAAGAGAAAACAAGAATCTCAAAGGACAACTATCTTAGTTTTTGTGATTTTTTCATCTTTTATTTTTTTTCAATTTTCAAAGATTTTTAAATTTTTAGTGATTTTGATTTTGCAAATTTTTTTATTTTTTCAAAAATCACACGAAGTAATATGAACAAGGTCAAAAATATACTCACACCAACCCAACTCTTTTTGAATTTTCAATTTATCAAAAATGTTCAGAAAAATATAAAGAAAATGTTTTTGGGTTTTAAAATTTTGAAATATTTTTGAGAATTTTTGTGGATATTTTAGATGTCTTTGTATTTTTCTAAAAATTAAATAGTGAGAAAATAAGAAAATGTGCACAGTTTGGAGTAATTTGCAACTTAAAAATATTTTAAGTGCCCAAAACTCCTTACAATTATTTTTATGACAAATTGTAAGCAAATATCTACAAATAGAACTGAAATCACAAATTTTGGATTTTTATAAAATTCTTTTATGATTTTTAGAAAATTTTGATGTTTTTCAATTTTTTTGGATTTTATAAATATTAATGCGTGAAAATTGGTCAGAAATTAAAAGACAATGAAATCAAACTACCCTATTTTTTGGAATTTTTGGAGCTATTTTCGAATTTTTATGAATTTTGGAATTTCAAACAAGGAAAATTGACATGTTTTTTTTATATTTTAATAATAAGAAATAAGGGCAAAATGGAATGAAAATTCTATGCTAGGAAGAATAGCACATCATGAGTATAGCACAATTTTCTCAAAATCTTTTGACTAATAAAAACAATTGTTTCATTCAAAAAGATATGCAAGATAATTGGTTTGAAACACAAGGACTGAACTGTAAATAATTCAATGTTTCTGCATCAGATAAATAATAAAATAAACAGGGAGAAAAAGAATGCAATTTACCCAAGGTACACATGCGACGCACGTGGCAAGGCTTTGGAGTGCAGGGGCTATTTCGCAATTTTCAAAACTTCTACGGGCTAGTTTGCTATTCTTCCAATTTTTTAATTAATAATACCCCTAGGGCTTCCTTCCTTCGTATCTTCTTCAAGAGGGGACCAACAAGGGAACCGCCGCCGGAAGTGGGATGTCCTCGAAGGTCGCGCGGCCAAAGGCGGTTGACGGTGGGGGCTTTGGACGGGGTCGATGGCGTGGCCGTGTGATGAGGCAGCCGAGGGGTCGCGGCCAAGGGCTGGAGTGTGAGCGCGCGACGGCAAGACGAATCGGAGGAGGGCGCTAAATGATCGCACGGGGGAGGCTGATGGCGAATGAAGGTGGCGCGTGCGCTGGAAGGGAGATGGCGAGGTGGTTGGCGTGGTGGACTGTGCCACCTTGGCTAGTCGGCGGAGCACCCCGGCGTTCGGCGCAATGGCGGATGGCGGCGGGGTGAATGTCTTTGGGCGCCTGGAGGTCTGGAAGCTATGGTCGGTGCGGCACAGGGCCGCCACTGAGTATGGTGGAAGAAGGTGCGGGCGGCGGGGGTGACGGCCCGCTGCCTGCTGCAATTTTTTATTTTTTTTTGTTTTTTTTTTGTGTTTATTTTGTAAACAGTGATAAAGAAATCTTTTATTTTTTTTAAATCCGAAAAACAGGAAATAGAAGGGATAAAGAAATTCTTTTTTTATTTTTTTATTATTTTTTTATATGACCCTGCAAAACAAACGTTAGAGGACAAGAAACAAATAAATTTTTTTATTTACAAGTCGGAAGAATGAACGAGGATCCGGCGGACATGAGAGATTTGAATCCGATTCTCCGACCACCGTGTGTGGTCGGAGTTGATAGATCGTGGGAGATAGAAATCGAAAGCGGAGAGATCGAGAAGATGAGATGAAAAATCAAGTCGGTGGCGGATCAAAAATGTGAGGGACTGTTTTTAATGATCTAAAAAAATGACAACGAGATAAAAATGTGAGAAATAAACTACGATTAACCTAGATAAAAGGACGAAGAAAAATGCGGATCTCACCTTAGGAGTGGAAAATGGATCGTGATCGCTTTGACGAAGGCTGACTCGCTGTCACCGGATGGCTCGGAGGCAAGACACCTTTTCTCAACGAAATTGTTCTCTCGGAGATTGGGCTCCTCTCTCTAAAGATTGATCAAATTGGAATGAGGGAGAACGAGTCATATAAATATAAAAGAGATGAAATTTGAATTTTGAATTTTTGAATAAAGAGATAAGGGAGATGAAAAATTGAAATGAATTTTTGAATATTTTTGGATATAAAGGAGAAGAGAGATAAAATGAGAGATGAGATAAAATAGAAGAGAGATAATATTATTTACAAAATTAACTATTTTTTGAATTTTCGTCACTTTATTTATTGGAATTAAATGTTGTTATTTTTTATTTTTTATGATGGTTAGTTAAAAATAGCAACTATATATATACTATATGCATATATGACATTATATACAAGGGTAAATGAGTAAATTAGCTTTTTTTTGTGTTTTATTTTTATTTTTTTTAATAATTTTTTTATTTTAAATAATTAGTAAAAATATTTACAAATAAATACAAATACAATATGTACAAAATACATGGGAAAATTACACAAACCACCCTAGAAAATCGACTTTTCAACCGTAACTCCAAAAATTATGAAATCACAGCCATTTTGAAGATAATTTAATTTAGAATTCAATGGAAGTGATATTGGTTCAATTTGAGATCATATGGAAGAGAGGTGATAGCAAGGATCGCCTCATCTGGAAAAGTTTCAGTGATAGGTGTTATGGGCTCAGATTCCTCAAGGTTTTCTAGGCAGGAGAGGTGATCTGCCACAACATTCTTAACTCCAGGCTTATCCTTAATCTCAATATCAAATTCCTGGAGGAGAAGGATCCATCTGGTTAATCTGGCTTTGGCATCCTTCTTCGACATCAAGTACCCAATGGCAGTGTGGTCAGTAAAAATTGTCACTCTAGATCCAAGAATGTAAGATCTGTACTTATCCAAAGCAAGGACTACCGCCAGCATTTCTTTCTCTCACTGTATAGTTTCTCTGAGATGCATCCAAAGTCCGGCTAGCATAGTGTATGGCATAGGGTAATCCATCCCTCCTTTGTCCAAGCACAACCCCAATGGCATTATCTAAAGCATCTGTCATGATCTCAAATGGAAGAGACCAATCGGGTGGCTGAAGGACAGGAGCCTCGACAACTAAATTCTTGAGAGTCCTCGAAGGACTTAAGACACTTATCATCTACAAGGAACTCGGTGTCTTAGTCAATAAATCCGTCAGCGGTCGGGCAATTCGACTGAAGTCCTGAATGAACCGTCGGTAGAAACCAACATGCCCCAGAAAAGACCGCAACTGTTTCAAATTGGACGGTGGATTGAGTTTTCTAATGATATCCACCTTGTCCGGATCAACCACCATGCCCCTGTTGGAGATGATGTGACAAACGATCGTCCCCTGAGTCACCATAAAGTGACTCTTCTCCCAAGATAGTATAAGGTTTACCTCTATGCAGCGCTGCAACACTCAGTCTAGGTAGTCAAGACAAGCATCGAACCCGTCGCCATAGACCGAGAAGTCATCCGTGAAGACCTCCAAACAGTCACCTATCATGTCCGAAAAGATGGACAACATGCACCTTTGGAATGTCGTAGGGGCGTTACATAGACCAAAGGGCATCCATCTGAAAGCATGCGTCCCAAATGGACAGGTGAACGTCATTTTATCCTGGTCTTCGAGCGCGATAGCCACTTGGTTGTATCTGGAGTACCCGTCAAGAAAACAGTAATGACTCTTCCCGGCTAGCCTCTCGAAAATCTGATCAATAAATGGTAGCGGGAAGTGATCCTTCTTGGTGGCCTCATTCAATCGTCTGTAGTCCACACAGACCCTCCAAGAAGTGGGTACCCAGGTGGCGATCTCTTCTCCAGACTCATTCCAGGACTACATGTAAAGGACTAACCCACTTGGAGTCGGAGTCGGCGCTCCACCATTTAGATATCTCCTTCATTACTACATCTTGAAGATCCGGGTTCAGTCGTCGCTGGAACTCATGTGAAGGCTTAGCGTCCTCCTCGAGGTATATATGGTGGGAGCACAAGGCCGGAGTTATCCCCTTGAGATCGGCCACGCTCCATCCTATTTCCTTGCGGTTTCGTTCAAGAACCTCCATCAGTCAAGATTCTTGTTCTCCAGTCAAATCTCCTGAGATAATGACTGGGTGCATTTCTGGTTCACCTGCAAGGAATCTACACTTGAGTGACTGCAGCAAAGACTTCAGTTCTGGCTTGGTGGGAGCTGGCAAATCTAGCTTCTGATATGTCTGTGTGAAAGCAACCAGGTCTGCATGTGAGAACTCTCGCTGTATGTGATCATCTGACGAAGGGAACCCTGCTAGTGTATCTATCATTTGTGTTGGCTCGCTCTCCGTCCTATCTGTCGGCTCATCAGGAAGCAGACATGGCAAATACGCATCGAAATCCTTCCAATCAAAGTCTGCCTCCGAGGGGTCTGAATCAGAACAAAATCAATTTCACCACTCAGTACGCAACTGTTAACCTGTGTGGTGTCCTCTGCCAAGTGTGTGCTCTCCGAACTCTCGTTTGCCACATAAGGTATGTACTCTTAATTTACAGACAAGGCAAGTGCTCGTGCTTCTGGATCTTCCCAAACTACTTCATCATCGGTCATCACAAAGTCACACTCCTGGTGGACGTCTAACTCGGCATCTATCATCTGTCCTGCATCACTGTTCTGCTCCGAGCAGACTGAATCTCTCGCTTTGATCTCGTCGATCGTCTCTATTTGTATACTTTCACCCTCTATGCAAAAGTACACCTTCCCACTATCATGGTCGGATACTGCCTTGGCTGTGGCCAAGAATGGGCGTCCTAGTATGATGGGGGCATCAGTCACCGATTCAGGTATCTCCATGTCCAGTACAACAAAGTCCACGAGGAATTTTAGGCCCTGAATGGTGACGACCACGTCCCTCAACAACCCCTTCGACCTCTTAATCGATCGATCAACAAACTGAAGGACTGTCCTGCTCCTAAGAAGAGGGCCAAACTCGAATCGGTCGAGTAAGGCTGCCGGAAAGAGGTTGATAGAAGAGCCGTTGTCTAATAGAGTACGATCGAACTGCTGTTCACTAATCTGGCATCTGACATAAGGAGCTCCTGCATCTGGGCGTTTGGCTGGCAACTGGTTCTGAATGGCACAACAGGTGGCACGGGTGAGCACATGGATCTCTCCTCTATTGTTCCGCCTCTTCCTGCGTACAGTGGTCTTCTCTCTCAGATTCTTTTGGAAGAGGGGGATGTGCTCAAGTGCCTCCTGTAGAGTCAGCTGGATCTGAAATCTGTCCATCATCTGTTGGCTGAACTCTAACTGCTGGGTCTTTTTGGGATTTTCTTTTTTATTCCCCTTAGTCAAGCCGAGTGCTTGAGGGAATGGGATAGATGGGCCCTCCTCAGACAGAGGGTTAGGAGAGGGCTTCTGGGCCTGTGAAGGACTGGTATCCATGCAATCATCATCATTCATCATACATGGACATGGAATAGATGGAGAAGCCTTTCCTTTATTCAATTTTTTGTTCTTTTTCATGGAGTCCAGAGATACAGCAAATGGTAGTACAGAAGGTTGGAATACAGATGGATTCAAAATGGGGGTATCAGCACCACCCGAAATATTCTTCTTTGCGGCCTCAGCACCGCACTCTGGTTCATCATCAAAAATGGTGGCTTCAGCACCACCGTCTGCATCTGGTACTACGACGGCCTCAGTACCGTCGTCTAGAAGGTCATCCTTGGTGGCATCAGCACCACCGTCATCATCTTTGTTGCTACCGGCATCAGCACCGCTCTTCTCCTCATCTGGGGCTCTCGAATCTCCATGGTGTTGTCCCTCAGATGAGCCGCCGCTGGCTGGTTCCCTACCGCTCCTAAGTGACACGAAGTGAGTATCAAACATAGAATGCATGTCATTCAAATAAGCACTAGGAGTGGTACCCTCTGTAAACTGTACCTGCTCAGATTTTCTTTTTAAGTTGTTCGGATTCGGCTCGCTCTGTGCAGGTATGGCAGCTTTCCCTTTCATGATGTCCCTCATTTCCTGCCGGAACTCGTCCATTTCTCGCCGGAAGGATGCCTGCTGTTCGAAGAGCAGGCGGGCGAGATCGTCAAGTGCTGGGTTCTCCATGGCTGTGGGAGAACCGGGAGTGTTCCCTTGCTGGAACTGAGGTTGCTGGTGAGAAGGAGGGTACTGCTGCTGGTAAGGCTGCTGTCGCTGCCTCCACTGCTGTCCTTGATAGGCGTGACGAGAATTCTGCTGATATTGTTGCTGCTGTTGTTGGGAGTATTGGGGCTGCGGGTGTTGGCCACTATGATTGCCCTGAGTCGGAGGCTGTTGTTGGGATGAGATACCTCCGTTGGACCAACAAAATCCGGGGTGATCGCGGCGAATCCTGGGCTGCTGGGGGTACCGGTCGTACCATATCCCTTTGACTTCCATCAACGACTCCTGCTCGAAGGATGGAGGTGGTAGTGCTGCCAATGGCTGATCCGGTTGATAGATCACCATCTGAGTGTCCTGAGATGGTGGCTGCTGTGAATAATGCGGCAACTGCTGTACCGGCACCTCCTGAACATGGTGAACTTGGCGGTATGCGGGAGGTGGTGGGGTACAACGGCTACCTCTGGACTCAGCCAGTGACCTGGGAGGCTGATGTGAAAATGATTGTGCCTCCTGAATACTCAAGATGTGAGTCTTTAGGTCACTCGTGGTCTTAGCCAACTGGTCTATTTGTGCCATGCCCTGACCCTGCTTCTTCTCCAAAATCTCAAGGCGGTCCAACTTTTCACTGATTATACCCATATCAGGTGTTGATGATTCATCTTGGGCTATTGCTGAAGGAGTATGGGGACCGGCATCGATGCGGGCGATCCTTTGGTACGATCCTGCTCCTTAGGGAGGTTTCTGCTGTGTGTAGACTCTATCTTGGGCCATAACTGTAGAGTTTTCTGCCATTCCTTCATAAATGGCCCAAACATCATCTTCACCCTTTGAAAAGTATGATCCTCCACAAGAGGCATTAACAAGCCCCTGCAGCTTCGGTGTCACCCCACAAAAGAAACTCTGAACCAAGTTGGGCTTTGATATGTCATGATGTGGACACCGGTCAATGATCTCTCTAAAGCGATCCCAGGCTTCATGGAATTGTTCATTTGGGATCATTGTGAAGTTGCTGATCATAGCTCTTGCTGCATTTGTCCGGCCGAGTGGGTAATACTTATTTAAGTATGCGGTCCGGAGTTGTTCCCAAGTGTCTATGTAACTTCCCAAGTGTTTGAGCCAATAGGCGGCTCTATCAACCAAGGAGAACGGGAAAGCAATCATTTTGATGGTGTCCTCAGTCACAAATCTATCATGTATTGTACTGCATATCATCTCAAATTCTTGCAGATGGAGGTGCGGTTCTTCGGTGGCAAGCCCATGGAACTTCGGCAGTAGCTGAATAGTATGTAGGTGAAGCTCGAAGTCTCCATATTTGGGAGAGAGTCTGATCCATCGGTGAGTGAGTGTTGCAGCTGGGTTATGCAACTACCTCATGGTTGCTGGTGGTGGTCGTTCTTGATCAGGTCCTCCTCCTTCTGCATCTGGTATTTCTCCGCCCTCATTTCTTTCTTCTCGTCCCTCGCGCATCTCTCTCATTATTTCACCCATGACCATCTCCTGATCTCGGATCTGTTTCTGCATGGTTTCCAGGGATGCTAACAGTGAGTTGTTGATGGCAGCTTGATCAAATAGGTATGGAGGTGGTCTCTGCTCATCTGGGTGTTCCTCTCTGCCTTCCATATCTTGATTTTCTGTAAAGCCAAAGGAATCCATCTCAGGTGTTGTCAAATGTTCTGAACTCTGTTCTGCACTAAATTCTGACACCACTGGACTGATAGAAGAAGAAGGGTGGTCGAGGGGGAACAGGGTGGATGTAAACTCAGGCTCAGAGAGTGGGTCTGGATTCCCCGAAGCTGACCTAGATGAAAAAGGAGGAGTGCTCAATAGCGGTGCCACCAGACGTGGCCTAAGGGATCTCCTTCCCATCATATTGATATAGAGAAAGGCAGATGAGATCTGGAATGCAAACAAAATGATCAATCAAAACCCCCAATTCACCTGCACAACTCTTGAGCTGATGACCGTGAGAGTTCAGTCTGTTATCTTGTCAAATTTTATTAGGTGATCAGTCAATCTATCAGAGCGTTAGAGCGAGCTGTTAGGTACCCTACTTTCTTAGCCGACTGTCCCAATCCACGTCAGATCTTTCCCAACCAGTATGAATTACGGACCGTAACCCGGTTGTTCCCGCTAATTCACTCTGCTAAGGACATCGCGGTCTGCTTTACTGGTTACCGAAGAGATCCTCACTAGAGAACGACTAACCACGACCAGTAGTCAACTAAAATTTTGAGTGTGGCTTTATCCTAGTGTCAGGTCACTCTCTCGCAATAGATAAATCAAACAAGGAGGGGGTTACTCTCCCCAAGACAAAGTTTTTGGTGGGATGAGTTTTAAGGTCAAGTTTGCTTTAGCAGTCCCAATTTTTTTTCACTTTTTATGTATTTTTCTGAGCAATCATCGTCTAACGAATTTTCCAATTTCCTTGTTATTTATAGTCCAATAAAACTGGGGGAGGAAATCGGAAAAGACAATGCGCGGTCAAAATCTATGATGCATGCAGGGATAGAAATGCATACCTTTCCGCCAGCACTCTACATGCAAAGTGATCCGCGCATAATTTAAAGACAGTAAATAAAACTACCTAGATGCATGCACGAGGAAATCGTCCTAAGATGAGCAACTTATTAACGTGAAGAACAAGTAGCTATGACAAAGAAGAGAGTCTGGAGTCCGGTCTAGGCTCACCCCTCCTCTTCTCGACACATCGAGTTCAGGAGTGGCGCTTGACAGGGTGGGCTCGCGGCACGTGGTCTCTAGTCCAAGTCAAATAGATTTTTCAATGGATTTTTAGCCAAGTCCAATTACGTTCTATAGGTACAAGCAAGATATTAGGGATTGGGCCTTAGCTTCTTAGTTCGTCACAGTCAACAAAAAATTCCTATGTCTAGGGGCTAAATCCTCGTGAAACAAATAGGAATAAAAGCGATAAAGCCGCGAAAAACACAAAACCGCGGTGAGCCCCCAAGTGAGCAAACACTTGGAAATTAGGCCCGAGTGTCCTGGAGAGTCCAAGTTATTACAAATGAAGTCTCTCTCTCACTTTGAATTACAAAATTTTTAAACTACAAAATTCTAAAACGATGATGATCTTCTCTAGCCTCCAAGTCTCTTTGGTGCTAAGCGAGCCTTCACGTGGGTGCCCCTCGCTAGGCGGTACCTCGCACAAAATTCAACAAAAAGGGTGATTAGACCAATCAACAATAAAGTTCAATAAATGTATAAAAAGATAGGCAAATATCCACAATTAATCACAAAAGAATGCTCTATACGCTGTTGCTCCCCGGCAACGGCGCCATTTGATAAACTCAAAAATTAAGTGGTCTTGTATTCCACACAAGGCGGGAACACAGTCGAAGTGTTGACCACTCAAAATCCAGATTAAATCAACAATGAACCCACAATCAATAAATCAAGCAATGACAAATAAATGTGTAGTCAAATTTATTTTTAACTCAACAAACAAGATGTATATGTATAAGTATGTAGAAAGTTCGAACACAGGGAGCAAGGCAGGATAGATCAAGCTAAGTGCAAAATGTGATGTGATTGTGATCAATGTCTACACTATGCAAATATTTTGTGGGTTTTTAATTTTTATTTTTTATTTGATTTTTGATTTTATATTTTTGTATTTTTTTATATTTTTTATATTTTTATATTTTTTTTAATAATGAGTATATAGCTATATAAAGAATAGATGTATACAAGAGAGAGGAGAGAGATATATATAGGTAAAAATGCTCAAAAAATCAGGGAATAAGATATTTTTGGTCTTTTTATATTTTAAGATATTTTTGTGATTTTTGGGGATTTTTCTAAATATTTTTGATATTTTTAAATATTAAAATATAAGAAAACAGTGAGCAAAGGTTTTGGCCGAATTTAAAAAGGGAATGAAAAATAGTAAATAGTAACTAAATCTTTCCAAATTAATTTTAAAATAAAATTAATTAAAAAAGAAACACTAGAACCTGAGTTTATATTTTTAAGATTTTTCTTTGATTTCTTATATTTTTATGAAGTTTTTAGGTATTTTCTAATTTTTAGGGTTTTTCTTTTGAAATTTTTAATGATTTTTGGTCTGAAGTTAAAACATATAGAAACAAACAAAATATAATTTTTTTGGAATTTTTCAAAAGGTAATGAATATATTAAAAATCAAATACTGTAGGAAGGTAGAAATGATGTTTTTTATTTTTTTGACTACTCAAACAAAAAGATAAAAATACAACAAAAATCTTTGATTATAGAACAAAGTCAGGGGCACATGGACATATTTTTAGATTTTCAAATAGATGAACGATGCTCCATAAATAAATGTCCCATTAATCCAGGTGGCGTCAAGCTGCTCTTGGACAATAAGGGGATGTGCATGAAGATGCTCCGATGTACCTCCAACTAGAAGAAGGGCTCGAGTACAAAACTCGGCCAAGATGTTAGGTACACAAAAAAATGGGATATGAATGGGTTTTCCTTCGATTTGGTGAGGGAAGAAGGATGTGCTCCGACCACCGTATGTGGTCGAAGATGGCGGGGGTTGTGTACGAGGATACGTAGAATACCAGAGGATGGCGGCGGTGAGATGTGAGCCGCGTCGAGGAGGATGAAGCGGGGTGTACCGTGAGGATACGTGGAATGGAAGCTCGCCGGAGCTTGCTCCGATGAGGGGTGAAATGGGTGATTAGGTGACTAAAAAGCAAATAAACAAAATGCTAGAATAACTCTATGATCTATAAGTGAATAAAGAACAAGAAGACAAGCAAAAAAATGAAAGAAAATACGAAACCTCAAGCCAAGAATGGAGAGATGGACCTCACGGCCAAGATGGTCGGAGATGATGGTGGAATGCGCCTCAAGCCACCGCCGTACCTCAACAAGGAGCTGGGATCTATCCTCTGTCACAGGAGAGCCATGGCTGCAACTTGGATGTCTAAACTTAGGCTAAAAGTGGTTCCCCAAAAATGAGAGGGAAGAATGGAGGTGGTTTTGTACATGTGAGGTGGGCGGCTCCAAAGAACGATAGATATCTAGCGAATCGTTGATTAATCCTTGAAGCAACCTCTGGGCGTGTATGAGGCTACATCAAGGAGAAAAAGTCATGAAGAAAGCTTAGCCATTGGGTGAAAGGGTCGGCCTTGAAAAATCCCCGAAACGGACAAAAACAAGGCTCTGACAGGAGTGGCAGTGGCTGGTTAGAAAGTTGATGAGATGGCTAGAAGATCAGTATGTATCTAGTGAATCGACAACTCAACCATAGATATTATACTTGGGCGTGTATGTTGGTTATATGGGGAGAAAAAGTGAAGAAGGAAGCCTAGCGATATGATGAAAGAATCGGCCTATAAAAATTCGAGAATATGGGCAAAAAATAATGTTCTGATGCATAGCAGAGGGGGGTCAGACAACATTATGAGCATGCTCCAAAGATCGAAGAAAATAGGGCTAATACATGATCCAATGCTAAAACTATATATTGGGCGTGTATAATGTATATAAGAGGAGAAAATGTCAAGAAGACTTCATCATGAAAAGATGCACGATGCGTCCTCCAAAAATCGGCGAAAACGGCCAAAAACGTGGTTCTAACACAATACATTTGTAATTTATCTATGTACTTTATACACAAATTTATTTTTAATGTATAATTTTTCATTTTATTCCATTATTAATATGTACATATATAATATTTACAAAATAATAAAAATATGAAATAATAAAAAAATAATAAATAAAAATAACGAATATTTTAATCGGTACAAGTATACAATAAGGGTCCAAAACTCAACTTTCAAACCGTAACTCCGAAAAATATGAAACCACCTTCATTAAATAGATTATTGAAAATTATATACAATTAAATATGTGTTTGATAAATTTTGAGTTTTTATTTGAGAGATACGGGTCTGGGAAGTTGGGATTCCGGAATCTTATTCAGATCATAACTTTTAATTTGTGCATTATTTTTTAGTGAAATCAATTTTGTATTTTTATTTATTTAATTATATACAACTTTTATGTATAAAGTTTCTTTATTTGAAGTATAAAAGGTAGGACTGAAAATATGTCACAAAATAATTAAAGAATGAATTAAACAAAAGGAATTTTTATTGTATTTTGACCCTTATCTCCCCCTACTTTATTCCTTGTCGACTTAGCCATCGAGATGCCTAGGTCTCGGGGTTTCGGGTCATAAAATATTTACATTATTTTATTCTTTTTCTTTTCTTTGATTTATTCTATAATTTTAGCTTTAATTACAGTATTTTATACACTATTTACATGCACATTCATGGGTGCTAAGATACGGGAATTAAGGGTATTTACACGCATTTGCTAGGGTTTTTGATGCCAAAATGATAGAATAAAGATGATGAAATGTGGCTTCATCAATGAACGAGAAGATCGACGACTTGACGGCTGCGAAAACAACCATCCCTACTCAAGTCGAGGCAAATCCGAACAACTTCCGACGCAAGGAGCTGGTAGTCGGCAGTGTCCAACCCGATTCAGGTGAATTAAATTGTTTGTTATCTAATGTTGTTACTCTCAGGAGCGGTAGGACACTCCAACCATCACCTACTGCAAAAGGAGAGCATCTTGCATCTGACGGTGAATCGTCAGCCAAGCCAATGCTAGGGCCACAAAGCATTTTTGGAGCAGCACCATCAACCAAAAAATCACAAAAAAATGAAGAAAATAACAAAACACAAAAAGATAGTCGCAGCCCCGGTGGAAGTAGGCCAGCATTGGATACGTCTGCTTCTGCTACAGAGCCAGCTACGGACAGAAGGAATCTTACACCTGCAGCGAATCCAACGTCAGCACCTGAAGCCGAGCCTGCCATTTTTAGTCCACATCTTGTAGATGATTCTATTCACTTTTGCCATCTACCTGTAAACAATCATATGGACAATACTTTGAATGATATTGGTGAAGAGTCTGTAAATATTCCTTTTCCGAAAGCAATGAAAAACACAAAAAAATGAAAATTTTGAAAAATGCTTTGTCTGATCCTGCTATCATAGAAATTATTCAGAATTTGGTATTAAACATGCCATTGATGAATGCTCTTGAGTACATGCCAGATGTTAAGAAAGGATTGAAAGAGGCATGTACAACCAAGCGCAGGCCTCACCCTCATAACTCCAGAAACAAAGGTGGCAAGTTCGAAAAGTATATCCTCACGATGGCCACAGTTAATACCATCAGCAACCTCCCGGATAAAAAGCAAGATATGGGAGCACCTCTTGTGCGTTGTCAGATGTTTAATCAGGAATTTGAACGAACACTTCTCGACAACGGGTCTTTTGTCAACTTGATGCCAGCTTCGCTACTTACAGAATTCAGGCTAGGACCGCTCAAGCCTACAAAGATGATTCTGCAGTTCGCAGATAAGTCAGTTCGGCCTAGGGGCCTGTTGGAGGATGTGGTAATCACTGTTCAGGGAAAGCAGTTCTCGACCGATTTTGTGTTACTAGATATGGACGTCCCCGCTCCATTGCTCCTTACCCCAATCATACTTGGAAGACCATTCCTGCGGACGTCAAACGCAGTAGCGAATTATAGGACTGGAGAAATCACTTTTGGTGCTGGCAACGAAACAATTAGAGTGGAGACCCTGCCGGAGGAAACACCGGCAGAACGAACATCAAGGGTAATTGAGTATTCAGATGACTGCGACTTTCTGGCAGAAACTCAAAGATATCAACTTATTCTTGGATGACAATGAGATCCATGAACTCCTCTATCCCAACGAGGGATTGGAGACCGCGGTCAAATTTCCCCTTATCAATCAGGAAAAGGCATTTATTGATGCGTTGCATGAAACTGCCGTGGGGGTGATGTGCCTTCAAAACCAAGAGCATATTGTTGAAGAATCTTATGGTGAAGATGAAATTATCGAGGCATTCTGTCAAAATCTGAGTTAAGAGGCAGAACAACGATTGGTGGACACCGAACAGATGAAAGAATCACCACCTGCATTAATAATTGAAGTCACTGCTAAAGCAGCTCCAACCACACCAGAATTGAAACCCCTTGCCCTCCAACATGAAATATGCCTTTCTTGATGGAGAACGAAACATGTACCTTGTCATTATCAATGCACATCTAACTGAAGACCAAGAATCTCATCTGATGAAGGTTCTGGAATGCAACCGCAAGGTGACAGGCTGGCGAACCGTGGATCTCCATGGGATCAATCCGTCACTATGCTCGCATCGCATTTTTCTGGAGGAAGATCGCAAACCCTCTCGAGAACTTCAGAGAAGATTAAATCCTAATCTGCGAGAGGTTGTTATGAAGGAGATTCAAAAATGGTGTGATGCGGGATTCATTTATCCCATCTCCGACAGCAAATGTGTGAGCCCTCTACATGTGGTACCTAAGAAATCATGGATCACCATTGTGAAAAATGACAAAGGAGAGGAGATCACAACTAGAGTACCCACCTCTTGGCAAGTATGCGTTGACTAAAGAAGACTTAACCTCGCCACTAAGAAGGACCACTTTCCTTTACCATTCATCGACCAGATCTTGGAGAGATTGGCCGCGAATGAATACTTCTGCTTCTTGGATGGATATTCTGGATACAATCAAGTTGCTATTGCTCCTGAAGATCAAGAGAAGACTATGTTCACCTGTCCTTTTGGTACATATGCCTTCAGACGAATGTCATTCGGGCTTTGCAATGCCCCAGCCACATTTCAGAGGTGTATGCTTGCAGTTTTACCGATATGGTGGGCAGCTTTCTAGAAGTCTTTATGGGCGATTTCTCGGTCTACGAGGATTCATTCGATCAATGCCTAGATTATTTAGACCAAGTTTTGTGGAGGTGCTGCGAAGTGAATATTGTGCTCTCGTGGGAGAAGAGCAACTTCATGGTGACAGAAGGAATCGTGATGGGTCACGTAGTTTCAAAACATGGCATGGAAGTTGATCCAACCAAGGTGGAGGTCATTTCCAAACTTGAGCCACCTACAACAATCAAGCAAGTCAGGTCATTTTTAGGCCATGTCGGTTTTTACCGACAATTCATGAAGGATTTCAGCAAATTGACCAGACCTTTGATTGAGTTGCTCGACAAGGAGAATGAATTCATTGTGGATGACTGTGTACTCCTAGCCTTTAATCAGCTGAAAGAGCTCATCACACAGGCTCCTGTCCTGCAGCCACCGATTTGGACTCAGCCTTTTGAGATAATGACCGATGCGTCAGATTATGCCATTGGGGCTATACTCGGGCAGAGGAAAGATAATGTACCATTTGCAATTCAATACGCTAGCGAACGCTCGATGAAGCTCAATGAAACTACACTGTCACCGAAAAGGAGCTGCTAGCGGTAGTATTTGCCTTGGAAAAGTTCAGATTTTACCTCCTTGGATCCAAAGTGATTGTTTACACTGATAATTCATCCATTCGGTACTTACAACAGAAGAAGGATGCCAAACCACGTCTTATACGGTGGGTCCTTCTCCTCCAGGAATTTGACTTGGAAATTAGAGATAAACCTGGAGTAAAGAATGTGGTGGACAATCATCTATCAAGACTTCCTGAGACGGAATCTCCTGAGCTGAGCCTGCAACCGATTACAGAGACCTTTCCAGACAAGGCAATTCTTTCAGTCACCTCGCTTCCATGGTATGCAGACATCGTGAATTATCTTGTGACCAAGATCACACAGGATTGGCCGAAGTCGAAAATAGACAGATTCTTGTCTAAAATCCATTTCTACGAGTGGGAGGATCCGTATTTATTTCGTGAGGGGGCAGACTGCATCTGAAGAAGTTGCATTCCTCAGGAGGAAGTTCCAAGTGTCCTCACCTTATGTCATGACCAAGACTCTGGACGACATCATTCAGGCAGATGAACGGTAGCAAAAGTTCTTCAACGTGGCCTTTGGTGGCCTTCATAATTCAAAGATGCAGATGATTATGTCAAATGCTGCACTGACTGTTAGAAGATGGGCGGAAACGTAGGAATGAGAGATACGATGCCTCTGAAATTCATTCAGACGTCTTCGATGCATGGGGCATTGACTTTATGGGCCCATTTCCCAACAGCCAGGGCTACGAATATATTCTGCTTGCTGTCGACTATGTAAGTCGCTGGGTGGAGGCTATTCCCACCCGAACCGTCGACAGTAGGACTGTCTGTCCATTCTTGAGAGATCACATCATAACACGGTTCGGGATCCCCAAGATTCTCATATCAGATGGGGGTAGTCATTTCATAAACAGAGAAGTGAAGAGCAGACCCAGGAATTCTGCATTGAACATCGTGTTGCTTCACCCTACCACCCGCAGTCCAATGGCTTAGTTGAATGTTCAAACAGGGAGATCAAGACAATTCTACAAAAGTTTGTGTGTCCGGATCGCAAGAACTGGTCTCAGTTGCTTGATTCAGTTCTTTGGGCTTACAGAACAACGTACAAGTCGCCCTTGGGAATGTCTCCCTACCACCTTGTGTATGGCAAGCCATGTCATCTGCCCATCGAGCTAATTCACAAATCTTTATAAGCTATTAACATATGTAATTTGGATTCCGAGCAAGCAGGGAAGAACAGGAAATTGGATCTGAACAGATTATTGGAATTCAGAGATTATGCATACGACAACAGCCTGATGTACAAGGAGAAGGTCAAAACAAGGCATGACAAGCATATCCGCCGCAAGTCCTTCGAGCCAGGTCAGAAGGTGGGATTGTTTGATGCAAAATTAAAGATCTTTCCAGGCAAATTGAAGAGCAAATGGACTGGGTCGTTTATGGATAGACATGTGCGTGACAACGGAAGTATACTGATATCTAACTTATCAGCTGATGCATAGCCATTTGTAGTCAATGGAGAGCTTCTGAAGCCTTACCTTGAACATGATACATTCATATCTGTCGTTGACTCTATTCAAGTAATCTACAGAGATGAGCCGAATATTTTCGAAATGTCAGAGGAAGGCAAAGCAGAGCAAAATATTTTTGAATGACTTTTCTTCTTTTCATCTTCTCTTCTTTTCCTTCTCTTCTATCTTATTCTACCGACATGATGTCATCCCTTTCATCACTGCTACACTTAGGATGTACTTTATCCTAAGTGTAGGGGGATGCACATCCCGAGTTGTTCATATCCACTTTCATCTCTTTTCTTCTTTTCTTCTTTTCTTCTTCTATCTTCTTTTTCTACCGAAAAAGTGCCGCCCCTTGAAGACAATCTTCTATACTTAGGACGTACTTTGTCCTAAGTATAGGGGGGTGTGCACCCCGAGTTCTCCTATTCTTTGATCCTCTCCATTGTCTCCTCTTCTTGTCAATACTTAGGGATATCTTACCCTAAGTATAGGAGGAGACAATCCGAGTACGATCTCACATTCCCACCCTTGACCCTCCCTGCTTTGTGTACAATCTGCTATACTTAGGATTATTTGATCCTAAGTATAGGGGGGACGGTCACCTTCTCATTCGTTTATAAATTCATCTATTATTCATTTATTCTTTAGACTTTTCTATACTCAGTACGAGTTATGTCTTCTTTTTTCTCTCTGATCTATGAGGACATAGCTCAAGCTATGTATAGGGGGGTCGTATATACTGCGTATATAATTTAGCCATAACTCGTACTTTCATATTTTTACTAATAACTATGGCTAAGTATACTTATAAAATTCATTAAAAACCTTAATAAAATGATGTGGCTATTCCCCAAATTCTTTTTATACTTACTGATTAATAAATCAGGTGAAAATATTGTTTGCAAAATGTTTGAAAAATAGTTTGAAAATTCTTTTAAAAATTTATTGAAAACTATTTAGAAAACATTTTGTTATATGTTTTCAACCTCTGTAAAAATAATTTGATTGTAAAATTATTTTCTTTGTGTGAGATAAAAAGGTTTGAAAAATGATTTGCAAATGGTTTGAAAAATGGTTGCAAAAATATTTGAAAAAAAACTATAAATACTGTTTGGAAAAACCTTTGCAAAATGATTTTCAAATGTGTGTACATGTTTGTAAAATTATTTGTCAGAATTATTTTGGACAATAGTTTTCAAAATTGTTTGAAAAACCTTTGTCAAATAAGTTTGAGGAATATAGAAATCACACCTAAAATTATTTATGTATATACCTATAAAACTGACCACTTACCCTTGTAAATTCTTAAAACCCACTTCTTGTAAATACAAGACGCATCCCTGTGTAAATATTTGTACCGAGTTTTTAACCAAAACCTTTTGTTTTCAAAAATCCCAAAAACATTTGCAAAATTAAAATCCAAAACATTTGAAAAATCTTTTTGAAAAAATGTAAAAATGCATATGGATCATCTTTTGCAAAAATCATAAAAAGTTCAAAATCTTTGAAAATTACATCGCAAAAATGTTTTCTGCATTTGCATGGCATTCGCATTTTTCGGATTGAGTTTGATAGTTGAATGAATCTAAGTAAAATCCGAAGATTGGAGCTTGGTTGGACCTTAAATCTACCTAATTAACAGGAACCTTATAGGAGCTGGAATTGAGGTACTTCAGGTCTAGCTGACTTAATTCTTTGGGGATCATGAGACTTGGTTCAATGGATTCTTGATTGCCTAAGTAGAGTATTTCGGAGCACACGCACGACTCTTGTTGATAATGACCTAACTTGGACACATGCACCTTTCACTTGGCTCAACTCAGATAGAAGTGGTGAGGGGGTTGGATTTGCCGGTATGAGACGCACACAGGTGGAAACACTTGCCCTCCTCTAGGGAGGGAAGTGCTCACCAACCCGTCCAGTGATGATGAGTTTCGAGAATAGGAGATCGTGGGTTGCAATAAAGCTTCAAAAGAGGGATAGTCGACTAGCTCAAGAGGAAAAACTCCCTTTGTAAATGATGTTGTATATAGTATTCAAAAAAAAAGAAAGAAAAAAGAAAGAAAAAAGCAAAAACTCCAAAAAAAAGTAGACAGGCCTGTACAAAAATAAAAATGCCTGTCGGAGTGTACATATGTCAATAGTGAATAAACAAGCTTGAGCTTCAAAGACAAATAATGTTAGCCTACAGCTGGATGACTTGACTACACTGGTCTTGCATCCTAGGATAAGTAGCTACACTGGCTACTGTCCATTCTTCTCTTCACCCCCTCCTCTTGAGCTGGTTGACACTTGAACTTAGAAGGGAATGCCCTGCTCCTTGAGGAATGAGTTGTTGGATTGGAGAATCATTGGGTTGTCATGCTGGAGAAGTCAGTCTCTTTGTCATTCTAGTTGGGGAGAGCCACCATCACTTACATTGTACGAGTCAGATTCATAGTCGTAAGGGTTTGCGTATAAGTTGAAATATTTATGACCTGGCTATTGAGGAGACTTAAGCAGAGTTTTGGGATTCTCGAAGGCTGTTGAGTTTCAAGTCCGGTTCTCGTTAAGGTTCCGCCTGCACTAAAATTCCAAAGGTCCGACTTAAGCTCCAAACTTTGATTTTGTGAAGGCAAGTTTGATAACTAAACTCAATCCACATTTCTTCTTTTTATTTTCTTTGTTTTTCTTTTCTGCACTTATTGCATAAGTGTTTGCTCGAGACTAGCAATGGCAAGTATAGGGGGATGATGAAGCTACGTTTCATCAACTTTATTCTATCATTTTGGCCTTAAAAATCCTAGTAAATGCATGTAAATAGTGTTAATTCATGCATTTTATCATTCATGCATTATTGTGAAAATATTGTATAAAATGCAGTTTTTAAACCCAAAATTATAGAATAAAGAAAAGAAAAGAAAAAAAGAATACAATATTGTATATATTTTATGACCCGAGATCTCGAGACCTAGGCATCTCGATGACTAGGTCGACAAGGAATAAAGTAGGGGAGATAAGGGCCAAAAATACAATAAAAATACCTTTTATTTAACCCATTCTTTATTCATTTGGGACCTATTTTTTGTTCCACTTTTTATACTTCAAATAAAGAAACTTTACATGAAAGTTGTAGATAATTAAATAAAGAAAAATACAAAATTAATTTTACTAAAAAATAATGTACAGATGAAAAGTTATGATCTGAATAAGATTCCAGAATTCCAACTTCCCAGACCCGTATCATGCAAATAAAAACTCGAAATGTACCAAACTCCCTTTAATTGTATATAATTTCAAATAAGCTATTTAATGAAGGTGGTTTCGTAATTTTCGGAGTTACGGTTTGATAATTGAGTTTTGAACCTCACTTGTATACTTGTACAGATTAAAATATTTATTTTATTATTTATTCATTATTTTTATATGTTTATATTTTTATAATTTTGTAAATATTATTTATAATATGCGTAAACAGGAATAAAACAAAAATAAAACACAAAAATAAAATACTTGACTATAATACATAAGTATAATACTTATACATATACTTGTACAATTAATACTTATATTTTATTAAGTATACAAAATACTTCAGAAAAATCAAATAAAAATATATTTAAGTGTATAAAAGAAATTTAAAAATTTATAAAATAATAAACAAAAATAAATAAATTGAATGTACAAATTAAAAATAAAATAATAAAATATATAGATAAATATACCTATATAGCCTATAAAAGGTTACTTGTAAATTAATACACTCAAAAAAATAAATAAAAATCAGAATAAAATACTTTACAAAATAATAAATATTTTTTATTTTGAAACCAAAAATTAAAATATTGAATAACTATTTTAAATTGTTTTTATAAACCTTTTTTGCAAGGATTTTTTTGGTTGGTCCACGTAAACCAACCAGATCCGCTCCCTGGTTGACCTCGGTAAACTCCCTGGCCGAGGTCTACCCCCGTGTCAGACTGGTTTTTTGGCATTTTTCTCCACATTTTGGAGGGCGCGCCTTTCATCATCTGGTGTTGGCGCCTTCTTGACTTTCGTCCCTTGAAGATCGGTGATTCACGCCCTAGTGTTTTCTTGGGGTGTGGATCATCGATTCGCAAGATATTTCTCGATCTTTGGGACCTCCCCACTCGGTGGTCAAACCTTTAAATGTTTCCCCTCGACCTTCCTCTCTCCTTGGATCACTCTTTCGCCACCCAACCCCTATCCAAGACCCTCGTAGACGTTCCTGGTGACAGCAGGAACACCTTGGGACCTTCGGGGATATAGGGGGTGTTGAATTGAGGCTGATCCACTTCGCCAGAAGTCACGTCGGAGCTCAGCTCTAGTGCCACCTCGGTGAGGTCCCTTCCTCTCTTGTTCTGTTATCCATTTAGCTTTTAAAGTAGCTTGAAAGTTTCCCCGCAATTAGCCATCCCCCTATCTCATTTGATCATCCCCACATCGCTCGGATATCGTGTTGGCCGGCTCCGAGTTTTGCCGACCGACCTCGACTTATTCCTCCGCCGCAGCTCGTGTTTTTCCACCCTCCACGGGGTCGAAGCAAATTGCCCTCGACCCCTTCACACCTCTCCTGCAGGGTTGAAGTGAAGACTCGAGCTTGGGGTTTGTTTTGGTTCTCATTGGATGTCCTCAGAGCTCATTAGCTCCGTCGTCTCCAGGCGAGAGCCTTGGTCGTCGCCGAGGTCTTTTGGAGCTACCAGCAGCAAGAGGGTACCCGTAGGACCACGTCTCGGCCATTTTGAAGCCTTCAGCACTCCGGAGACCCAAGAGCAAGCTCGGGGAAGCTCACCCTCGCCGGTCTTCTTCCCTGTTCCTCCTCTCGACCTCCCTCTCATCCGATCGAGGGCGTTCTTCGAGGAGAACATATATCATTGGATTGGCCCCCGCATCAGCCGTCCGATCTTCCAAGGCAGTCTAATCCAGGCCGTTAGGGCGAGCCGTCATTGGCCGCCAGATCTTTGACACGTGGCAAGTGACTCTGCATCAGCCGTCAGATCTCCACAGGCGTGAGTATTTTGCTATATAGCTCTCCTCTCTTTTTGCATTTAATTAGGAGTAATTAAACTTTCCTCTGTTGTTGAGATATTTTGTAACATTTGCACTAAGGCCCCCAGGATTTTGTAATATTCCTATTTGACCCCTGCTAGGTCACGTGCTTCGCGCACGTAACTTGGCAATTTTGCAGGAGTACCCTAGGGCTTTTACGTATTTTGTGTTAGTTACGAAACTTTTCTATGTTGTAATATATTTCTGAGACTCTTGCAATTTAGCCCCCATAGTTTATATTAATTGCTTTTTAGTCCCTGTCAATTACGTGCCCTGTGCACGTGGCTCTGGGAATTTTGCGTGTATATCCTTGGCATTTTGAATATTTATATTCGGTCCAGAAACATTTCTATCTCATTGTATTTTATGTGGAAAAATTACGTCGAGACCCCTTGACTTTGCACATATTACGATTACACCCTTGTCAGGCCTTGTGTTTTTGTATGCTTTCCCTATTTAATTCATGCATCTATAAAACTCCAAAAATCACCAAAAATCAAGTTGAGTTCATGTTGCATTGTACTTACACGCCATCATTTTATTTTGCATATTTATTGCATTTTAATATTTATAAAAAGTCAAAATCATGCATTTTCAGCACTGTTTGCATTAGAAAACATATAAAAATTAGAAAATATTTTTGAAAAATTCCAAAAAAATTATATCTTGCGTGTTTGCATATCTTTTAGGTGCAGACCAAAAATCACTAAAAAATTACAAAAGAAAACTCCTAAAAATTACAAAACCCCAAAAATCTTCATAAAAATATTAAAAATTCCAGGAAAATCCTGAAAATACAAATTGTGTTTCAAAATTTTGTTTGTGTTATTACATTTAATTTAAAATTAATTTGGAGAGTTTTTGTTACTGTTTGATATTTTATTTCTCCATTTTAGTTTCAGCCTTTTAATTAGTTCACTGCTTTCTAGTATTTTCACCTTTAAAAATACCAAAAAAATTAGTAAAAATCTAGAAAAATCTCAAAAATATTAGAAAATTATAAAAAGACCAAAAACATTTTTTTCCTGATTTTTGAGTATTTTTACTTATTTTTATAAATACTTCATCCCTCTCCTTCTTACTTTGTCTATATAGTCTATTTAAATAAAAAGAAAATATAAAAAAATATATAATATATAAAAATAAAATACAAAATCAGAAATTGAAAACCAAAATATAAAAATATAAAATCAAAAATTAAATAAAAAAATATATAAAATCAAAAACCCACAAAAAAATCCATATTGGCTAAGTAGTATACATGGCATAAGACATTTGACTTACATTTAATCTGCTTTACTCTGATTGCTTCTTGTGTTCGACCCCTACTTGCTTGCCATTATACATTCTTAGTAGGGTATAATAAATTTTAATCCTTGCTCTTGATTGCTTGGTTGATTGTGTGGGTTAATTGTTGAACAAAGTGAAGTCTTGAGTAGTCGCCTCAGCGACAGTGAGTCTGATTTGTCAGACCATTATTTAGCGTCTCTCGTCTTTTCGTTTTTCAATACACACAAGATGTTTGATGGACAATACCATGAGATGCAAGAAATATGGCAAGCTGGTTAGTACAAAACTCCAGGGCAATATATACTTGATTTTTTGCTGAAAAATTATTCTTTGTCTCATTAATGAAGGATTGAGACTTGTTTTTAAGAAGAAAAACCCATGACAACCTTGAAAACTCATCAACTTCAACAATATAAAATTTCTGCCCCTGATGATCAGGGACACAATTGGGACTCCAAATATCAAACTGAACTAACTCAAACAGACCATGGCTACTTCGAACGTGACGACTCTGGAAGGTAGACTGATGATGCTTCCCAAGCTGGCAGGCCCACACTGAAAGGTAGAGAGAGGGGAGGCCACATGTAAGGAGATGCAGACCCGGTGCAAATGAAAGAAGCACCCGCATAAGATGATTGCACTTGTCTATAGAGACCTCCTTGCTCACGACTAGAAACAATCACCCTGCCCATGAGAATGTCCTGAAAACCAAGGGCAGACGGATCAAAAATGGCACGAGAATGCAAATCTTTGGTGATTTGACTAATAGATAATAAATTCATTGAAAACTCTGGAGCATAAAGAACATTCTAGGGTCTCATTACAGGAGTTAGTTGCACTTCCCCCTGACCAGTAATGGGAGAATGTGTTCCATCTGCAACCACAACAGATCATCCTAGATGGGTTGGACTGAAAGCACTAAACTTGCTTCTATAACCACATAGGTGAAGGGATGCGCATGAGTTCATAATCCATTCTGACAAATCTGCCCTGTAACAATTAGCAAAGGCATATGCTATACCTCATGAAGTCGTAGCAGCAGAGGCAGCTACCTATGAGGATCCTGAGGGAGAGCTGGATGGTCCAGGATTAGGCATGATCTCCCCGAGTCTAGCCACAAGTTCGTCAAATCTCTGATCAGCAACAGGAGAAGGACTCCCAACCTGTTGAGTCTATTCTGCAACTCTACCGGAAGCAGGAAACCCATCCTTAGAATAACAGGTTTCCTCAGAGTGCCAGTCAAGTGGCAGAAGGTGTACGGGTGACGGGGTCGGCCACCCCATCCTCTACCACGGTGAGATCCTCCCCTAGAATGATACGAAATAGGGTTCCCCCTACCAAGAGATGCAGCCATGGCTGATGATGTATGAGACTGCACATTACCACTAAAGGATATAGATAGCCCACTCAGTCTACGATATACCTCCTCCATTAGAGGTATGGTAGCATCTGTAAGAATCTGGGCGCGAGATGAATTGCATTCGTGATCAAGGGCCATTAGAAAGGCCTCAGTCATCACGGAGTCTCTATAATACTTGGGCTTCTCTAGTGTAGCAGTCAAGGGAATGCAGCTGTGTAGCTTCTCAAACATACCCCTCAAAGAAGTGTAGAGGGTATGGAGGGGTCGACCATTCTGCGTCAACGTAAAGATATCATGTTGGAGCTGCAATATCTTCGACTCATTCTTCACTGGAGAGTATGTTGCAGCGAGAATGTCCCATAGAGACTTTGCAGTAGGCTGGCTCAGTATATCAATTACTATCTTTGTAGACACAGTTCCAGATAGCCATATACGTGCATAGGCATCATCTGCCTCCCATGAGGCATTTATCCCAGTCTTGTAAGTTGGCTCCTCCACTGGGAGGATGTACTTCTTGCCATTACACTGCATCAGGCTCATGAACTGCATGGACCATAGTTCATAGTTTGTTCCATCAATCTTGATGATGGGGGCTAGACCCCCATAGGTGGAACATCAGCTTTGTTGTCAACTATGATGACAACTATCACCAAGATTAGGACTACAACAAATAAGACTTGCGTCTATACTGACATATGGGAAAAAAATTGTGGGTGTAGTCTCATATCACAACCGCTTCCATTCTTTGAAGGTGCCTTTGGGAGACTAGGGTGTTTTTAGAAGATCACTCCATACCCTAGAGTCCCAAGAACGGACCTAAACCGCAATGAGAGGCTGCAACAAGGGTAGGAGAAACCCCACGAGGGGCGCACAAGGGGCGGCGACCCTTGAAGGAGAGGTGGCCCATGACTAGGGCGGCGACCCGTGTGGCCACCCGCGAGCACAGGGGTGATGGCTACCCGCGAAGAGAGGCAGCACGATTTTTGGTGGGGAGGGGCTAGGGTTAGGTCATAGGCTCCAGTCTAGGACCGTCGCTCTGATTCCATGTGAAAGGTGAAAAGAAAAGTACTATTCCACATAGCCCTAGAACCCTCTTATATAGGAGAAAGGCTCTAGGGAGAAATTACATAGAGAAGATGGAAAAACTAGAGAATTATAAATAATGAAAAAGATATAGAATTCTCTCAACATAAGGTATAGGGAAAATAATCTCATATCACAAATATTATCAATAGATATATGTTGGAAAAACCGAATTGCTTGATTATTCATGAGACCCAGGGCTATCTTATATAGGAGAAAAACCATGGATAAATATCAAGGGAGGTACATAAATAAAAAAGAAATAACACCAAAGATCGATGTACAGTAATCTCAACACTCCCCCTCAAGCTGGAGCATATATATCGATCATGCTCAGCTTGAAATAACATCTTTGAAAAGGTCCTCTGGTAAGAGCTTTGGTGAATATATCAGCACTCACATAATATTTTCTCCCAACGAGATCAAAACACCCATACCCTTTTGGGTACGAGAATAGCCAACAAACACACATTTGACATCTATAGGAGAGAGCTTGTCACGACCAGGGGTAAAATTGTGGACAAAAGACATAAGATCCAAAGACTCTGGGGTATGTGAGAACAGGTCCTCGGGAAGCGCAATAAAAAAACGGAACTTTTTCTCCAAAAATAGTAGACAACATGTGGTTCACCAAGTAACACGCAGTAAGAACTGCATCACCCCAGAAAGAATGAGGAGCTCGACTCTGAATCAAAAGAGTCCTTCTGACATCCAAAAGATGACGGTGTTTGCGTTCAACAATATCATTTTGCTGTGAAGTATAAGCTCGTGAAGTTTGATGAACAACACCAATAGATCCGAGGAAGTTTGATAACTGTAAAGTAGAAAACTCCAAGGCATTGCACTGCAAATAAATTTTACATTAGCAAAAAAGATGTTTTTTGTCTCAACAAGGAAAGATTTGATAGCAGGACCAGCTTTTGACTTGTTCTTCATAAGAAATACGCAAGATAATATAGAAAAATCATCTACAGCAACCATATAAAATCAATGCCCCTGATGATCCGGAACACGACTAGGACCCCAGATATCAAAGTGAATCAACTCAAACAACTGACCACTATGACAAAATGACTCGAAAAAGAGGAACGATGGTGCTTTCCAAGCTGACACGCCTCACACTCCAAGCTAGTACGACTCGAGATTTGCGGGAGTACATGACACAACTTCTGCAAAGGAAGGTGTCCAAAGCGAAGATGCCATAGAAATGGGGAAACAAATCCAGAAGGGACAGTAGCAACCTCTACACAAGAAGGTTGGACAAGTATGTAAAGTCCTCTCTGCTCGCGGCCACATCCAATCACCTTGCCCATGAGTATGTCCTGAAACACAAGAGAAGAAGGGTCAAATATGGCACGACAATGTAAAACTTTTGTAATTTAACTAATAGACAAAATATTCATCTGAAATGGTGGAGCGTGTAAGACATTTTGCTGACGCATTAAGGGAGCTAGAACACTCTTCCCATGTCCAACAATGGGTAGATGAACCTCATTGGCAATCACCACTGATCTACCCGAAGGGATAGACCTGTAAGAGGAAAAGTGTGCTCCATCGCCACACATATAATGAGATGCTACAGAGTCCATGATCCAGTCAGATAAATCTAAACTGCTACTATTAGTAAGGGCATAAGCAATACCTAACAAGCTTGAAGAGGCTCTAGCAATATGTGCGACATCTGAAGAACCTACGTGCGAAGTAGTAGGAGTAGTCATAATCTCTTGCAGCTTGGAAACAATATCATAAAAGCATGCATCAATGGGCCGAAGCAGATGTAGATGTAGGCTCGGTCTACTCAGCAACTCAGGCAGAGGCCGGTTACCCATGCTTCTGATAGCATCTCTCCTCAGAATGACCAGGACAGTGGCAACGTGAACATGGACCTCGCTGACGACCTGCTCCTCGACCACATGGTCCCCGACCAAGGAACTGTGGAGTACTCCCTCTGCCACAAGAGATTGCCATGGTAGGAGTCTGAGCCACAGTAGTAGAGGATGTAGTAATTCTACTCATCCTCTTGTAAATCTTTTCCATTGGAGGTATCGTCTCTCCAGTAGGAAGTTGAGTACGTGTTGCATCGTACTCAAAGTCTAGAGATGACAAAAATACTCATGTTATAGTTGCATTCCGATAAGCCTGATGTTGCTCAGTGCTCGTAGTAACAAGCATGACGCATGCAGATGCTCAAACATGCCTCTAAGATATGAGAAGTGGGCAATCATGGAAGGTCGTATCGGCGATATATCGTCTATATATCGGTTTCGACAAGGTAGGGTTTCGATATTACCCAGTATCTCCTTTTATAGGGATATCGCCGATATATCGACGATATATCGGCTCATATCGGTCAAAAATGACTGGATTCAATAGAAAAAATCCTGGATATCGATCGACATCATCGATATTTCGTCGATATCTCTATATATCAATGCTATTATTCATGCAAGATTGATTCAACTACTTATCTAGCTACACCCGTACTGGTAGGGTATGGTGCGACAAGAGGATGCATAAATAAACATGTAGAGTCTTCATTTAATATGAAAATAAGAATAGATATAAGTATACATATGGACGATCGAGAAATTAATTGTTCAACAGTTAGTTATGCAATGAAGAAAGTACTTACTTTGGGCCAGTGCACCCCATTGTCGTCCCCAATCCTCCATTGAGTTTGAGAACCACAAGCTTGTTGAGAAGTTGCCTAGTCACTTCAAGATCTGGTAATTTCTAATTAAATTTGTTGGCAGTTAACACACTTAAGTCTTGGTAAAGTGCATGCATTTTATGTAATAAAGTTGTCACTACCTCGAGGAGGTGATGATAAGTGATCATAAGGAATCACCACTTCCTCAGTAGGCGCCTGATTTTTTTTCCCATTCAATATGCTCTGCCTTCCCGCTTCACAAGCGTTAGCATAATGAAAGATTAATCAATGCTATTCTAAAATATCACTTAATTATCCCCCTACACACATCAATTATTACATGTACCCAATAACACGTTAAGGGAAAACTACCATCGTGCCATTCCATCCAAAAACTTTAAAAAAATGTTCTCCAAGCACATCCCTCCCAAAGATGTTAAAAAAAATTGTCCCCAAACAACTGCAACTTTAAATATCAATCTTATTCGAAATTTCATCTGTGCATTTAATAGCTAATATGAACTAAAACGACATCTCTTCCAATCAGAGTGACATGTTAACTTTTTGACAGATCAATGCATCACTCCAATTCAACTTGTGCATTATTCAATGGAAATGTGTGGTTATCATTCCAAAATTCAGCCCTATATTAAAAAACAAGTTTTGGAAATCAAATCGGGCATCAACACGTTACATGTTGTCTGGTCAAACAGGTGTTGTCAGTAGTTTACTAAAAAAGAAAAAATGAAACCATGTATATTGTTTGTTGGTTGGTGCGGTTCAACCAAGTCAAGTTGAGTATTAATGATACTAAGTATGTATTATGTTATATTAAATATTCAAATATATTTTCTTATAATTCATATAAAGATATGTGATGTCTAAAAGGAATGCTTCTTAAAAATAAATGTTAAAAAAATGACTGCAAGTAGTGATAATTTGTAGCTTCTCGTGGTGCAACAAGGACAACTTCTTCGTAGCATCATCTTTTGCTATGGAGGGGGATAGAAACATGCGCAAAGGAGGAAGAAAGAGATATGCCCATGCGGAGGAAGGGAAAGACAATGTCTGATTCAGTGGCATACATGCTCCCAAAGTCGAAGGAACGAGACCCAATGTGAACTTTCACCGGGAAAACTAGGAAGGGAGCGAACTTGAATTGGGGGAATATAGAGCCAAAGGAGTGTCATACTAGGAGTATGGTTGAGAATAGTATAGTAGTAGTTCTTTTAAGAATTTGCATTTTATGTAGAAAACATGAATCCTTTAGTTGCTTAAAAATGGATGGTTGAAGGAATTTAGCCAAGTTACAACATTATAAGTAAAGTATAAGTGAACGAATTCGAAAATTTAGAAAGCGTCAACTTAAACAAGACCTCAAGTAGTGCGAAACAAGACTGACAAATCCAGCTTTCTCATTCACACTGATCATCATCCGAAAATCAATGAGGGCATGAAATCTCGTCATCATGATCGTTACCAAAAAATTAAGACAAACCAATCCCGCATCCTCGAATCACCTCATCTCATCAAGGCTCGAGACTGCAGCCTAGAGCCTCGCAAGCTTATCGATTTCGATGGCGACTACTCCATTAGCCATAGCAGCGGCCATCGCCTAGAGAACGATGTTCAGCGATGCTGTCTGGAGCAGTAGAGGCGATTTCCCCCATTATTTATCGAGCAATATAGGGAAGGGGCCACAACGGAATTTGAGCCGAGTGGTACGTGCGACACGTAGGTGGTGCGCTGGTGCTCAGCTTCTGACAATACTGTCCGTCCCGAGAGAGAAGGGATTGAGAAAAGCATGACAAGAAGCACTTAAGAATGGGAAAGGTGTTGAAGTTGCTTTTGGATTTTTACAAGATGCCTTGAGATTTATTATGCTCATTAAAGATAGACATGGAAGGAATGTGGTACTTGTTTTCTTTTTTTCTTTTTATTTCTATGTATAATTTTATGTTTACTAAAAATTGATTAAAGCCAACTCAAGCATTACATTGGAAGAATAAGATATTGACAATGGTGCAATGAGAAGATTATCCACAACATACCATCCAGGGTTTTATCACATGTGTCCTTAATTTCTGCAATTTCAGTTATGTTCTTTTTTTTTGAAATATTAGTTTCACAGTTCTGCTCTTCTGTTAAAGTAAAGTAAGGGCATAAGTGATATTACAAAAACGTAGAAACTGTGAATTTTGTAAGAATATAAGGGCACAACTAATATTCCAAAAAAGAGAGGAGCATAACTGATATTGCGGGAACCCAATGGGTGATCTGCTGGTGGAGCAGTGTGCCTCCACCTTAAAGGACCCAGGTTCGAATCCTATTATTAAAAAAATTAACTGATATTACGGAAGTTAAGAAGGACACATGTGATAAAAAAACACTACTAATCTAGATATGGTGATTTTATTTTGAATTGTAAAGATTTGTGAACATCTTGTGATCATTGTGAAATTGACTAAGATATGTTTGTATGATTTGTCATAATAAATAATTCCAACTTAACTAAGATGGCACGTGTCCAATGAGGAGAAGATCAAACCAAGAGATTCGATCAAGCTCACATCCATATAAAGAATAATATCCAACAAAATTCTCACTCATAGCATGACATGATAAAAATATAAGCAAGTAAATCAAGCACTACTCAATGTCGATAATAGAATAATGTTCGACTTCAAAACATTTTGTCACTTTCATTGATTCAAAAGAATACATACTAGAATTCTCGAATCTATTAACAAAGTGAAATGAGATAAATTAGATGTTCAGCTCCATCGAGATCATGCTTCTATTCGTGCTCTTTTTCCTATTCAACTTAAACCACCTCCTTACATGCGATCTATCATAAAAATAGAGATAAGCTAACTATCTTGTATAAACTATATAATTAAGTCATCGCATCCACAAACTAGACTCAAAAGGATAATAAAATAATTAGCTAAACAAGCTTTCTAATATGAAAAGTTGAAGGGTGACCCCAGGACAATGAGTCCATGCCTATGTCCTTTGTCTTTTGCATTCCCTTTTTATTCATGCCTCTACATTGACTCAACCTTCCACAACATAGTTGGGTCAGCATCATTATAGGTCCTACTAGTTGTGCTTAGAGAATTGTATTGAGTTGACCTTTATTATGGGTGTTGTTCATAGTTCCTGCTTCAAGGAGTGCTAGCTCATTCATTCAACATCATTGTCCGAGGTTTTGGACATGTCACCCATGTAACTCTAGAGACTATACAGAATCACACACATATCTTCATATCCTTCCAAAAAGGAAGTATTTCCTAAACCCTTAACAAATGAGCAGTTCCCTTTAAGAATATACGTTTTGATTAGTTATAGGAATCGAATCCACCGGACTTGCATTGAATCTCTGTCTTGCTTCCTGCTCCACTTCCTAAAGGATTTCAAGCTCTTACCCTTCACTTTACAAGACCTATTATTGACATCTTGCATTCATGCTTGCATTGCTCTTTATTGTTTTTTGAAATAAATGGGAGATCTCTTACTTAATAGAGCATCGATCGCCAAAAAAATTAATATGACCCATTCTCTCGTTCCCTCAACTAGTCTTACGAAAATGAAAGCACCAATAAATCAATGCTTGGGAAAGAGCGTAGAGCCCTAACCTTACATGTAGGTTCGGTAACGTCAAGTATGGGAACATAATTCTTACGTCCCATATATATATATATATCCAATCCAATGATGTATCGCGAACGTTCGAATCCTCCCGAATCCCTCGCTAGCTATCAGGGATCGAGCAGGGGAACGGATTCTCATTCTTCTAAGACCGACATCAACAATGACAAGTCATATATTAAAAAGTAATAGGAAGGTCAAAGCACAAGCAGAGTGCATGAGAAGCTCATGGGACTTGAGTTTAGTGTTCATGAATGACCATCTATTCTATTGAGGTAGGAGCCAAAGATCAACATCAACTATTTTTATTAATATTTTTAAGAGATGGCAGAAAACCAAACCATTGGTCAAATCATCCTTCAAAGCAATCAATTCGATTCCTAGATATATAGTCTCAAAGTCCTTACCAAACAAAACATAGTTAGAGTAGAGGTAGAAGTAGGGTTCTATTTTACCTAGGCTTTGAGCACTATACATTTAATAAAGGCTTAACAAGTAAATTTAAGCAATAAAGGTAGATAACAATCATGTTTTTCATATAGTTTTTCCTTACGTGTATAAGACTTGAAATATAAAGCTAAGTGTCTCGCTCTAAGGTTCTTTAATCTAACTTAAGTTATGAAGTATGGTTTTACAAAGTAATTACACTAAGCAGAGTCGAAGCCCAAAATTTCTACTTGAAGGGGCCAAAGTATTGCACTATATATATTTATCTTTGTTATTATTTGTCATTGTAATTATTAGTATTTGTTTATAACTATTTCTATGAAGATTCTCCCCTAAGATTACAGTTTTACATAAATATCCCAAGAAACATTGTATTGGCAAAAAAATCTTACAGAAATCTTAAGATTGATTAAAGCCAACTCAAGCATTACATTGGAAGAATAAGATATTGACAATGGTGCAATGAGAAGATTATCCACAACATACCATCCAGGGTTTTATCACATGTGTCCTTAATTTCTGCAATTTCAGTTATGTTTTTTTTTGAAATATCAGTTTCACAGTTCTGCTCTTCTGTTAAAGTAAAGTAAGGGCATAAGTGATATTACAAAAGCGTAGTAACTGTGAATTTTGTAAGAATATAAGGGCACAACTAATATTCCAAAAAAGAGAGGAGCATAACAGATATTGCAGGAACCCAATGGGTGATCTGCTGGTGGAACAGTGTGCCTCCACCTTAAAGGACCCATGTTCGAATCCTATTATTAAAAAAATTAACTGATATTACAGAAGTTAAGAAGGACACATGTGATAAAAAACACTACTAATCTTGATATGGTGATTTTATTTTGAATTGTAAAGATTTGTGAACATCTTGTGATCATTATGAAATTGACTAAGATATGTTTGTATGATTTGTCATAATAAATAGTTCCAACTTAACTAAGATGGCATGTGTCCAACGAGGAGAAGATCAGACCAAGAGATTCGATCAAGCTCACATCCATATAAAGAATAATATCCAACAAAATTCTCACTCATAGCATGACATGATAAAAATATAAGCAAGTAAATCAAGCACTACTCAATGTCCATAATAGAATAATGTTCGACTTCAAAACATTTTGTCACTTTCGTTGATTCAAAAAAATACATGCTAGAATTCTCAAATCTATTAACAAAGTGAAATGAGATAAATTAGTTGTTTAGCTCCATCGAGATCATGCTTCTATTCGTGCTCTTTTTCCTATTCAACTTAAACCACCTCCTTACATGCAATCTATCATAAAAATAGAGATAAGCTAACTATCTTGTATAAACTATATAATTAAGTCATCGCATCCACAAACTAGACTCAAAAGGATAATAAAATAATTAGCTAAACAAGCTTTCTAATATGAAAAGTTGAAGGGTGACCCCAGGACAATGAGTCCATGCCTATGTCCCTTGTCTTTTGCATTCACTTTTTATTCATGCCTCTACTTTGACTCAACCTTCCACGACATAGTTGGGTCGACATCATTATAGGTCCTACTAGTTGTGCTTAGAGAGTTGTACTGAGTAGACCTTTATTATGGGTGTTGTTCATAGTTCCTGCTTCAAGGAGTGCTAGCTCATTCTTTCGACATCATTGTCCGAGGTTTTGGACACGTCACCCATGTAACTCTAGAGACTATACAGAATCACACACATATCTTCATATCCTTCCAAAAAGGAAGTATTTCCTAAACCCTTAACAAATGAGCAGTTTCCTTTAAGAATATAATTTTGGATTAGTTCTAGGAATCGAATCCACCGGACTTGCATTGAATCTCTGTCTTGCTTCCTGCTCCACTTCCTAAAGGATTTCATGCTCTTACCCTACACTTTACAAGATCTATTATTGACATCTTGCATTCATGCTTGCATTGCTCTTTATTGTTTTTTGAAATAAATGGGAGATCTCTTACTTAATAGAGCATCGATCGCAAAAAAATTAATATGACCCATTCTCTCGTTCCCTCAACTAGTCTAACGAAAATGAAAGCACCAATAAATCAATGCTTGGGAAAGAGCGTAGAGCCCTAACCTTACATGTAGGTTCGGTAACGTCAAGTATGGGAATATAATTCTTACATCCCATATATATATATCCAATCCAATGATGTATCGCGAACGTTCGAATCCTCCCGAATCCCTCGCTAGCTATCAGGGATCGAGCAGGGGAACGGATTCTCATTCTTCTAAGACCGACATCAACAATGACAAGTCATATATTAAGAAGTAATAGGAAGGTCAAAGCACAAGCAGAGTGCATGAGAAGCTCAAGGGACTTGAGTTTAGTGTTCATGAATGACCATCTATTCTATTTAGGTAGGAGCCAAAGATCAACATCAACTATTTTTATTAATATATTTAAGAGATGGAAGAAAACCAAACCACTAGTCAAATCATCCTTCAAAGCAATCAATTCGATTCCTAGATATATAGTCTCAAAGTCCTTACCAAACAAAACATAGTTAGAGTAGAGGTAAAAGTAGGGTTCTATTTTAACTAGGCTTTGAGCGCTATACATTTAATAAAGGCTTAACAAGTAAATTTAAGCAATAAAGGTAGATAACAATCATGTTTTTCATATAGTTTTTCCATACGTGTATAAGACTTGAAACATAAAGCTAAGTGTCTCGCTCTAAGGTTCTTTAATCTTACTTAAGTTCTGAAGTATGGTTTTACAAAGTAATTACACTAAGCAGAGTCGAAGCCCAAAATTTCTACTTGAAGGGGCCAAAGTATTGCACTATATATATATATATATTTATCTTTGTTATTATTTGTCATTGTAATTATTAGTATTTGTTTATAACTATTTCTATGAAGATTCTCCCCCTAAGATTACAGTATTACATAAATATCCCAAGAAACATTGTATTGGCAAAAAAATCTTACAGAAATCTTAAAATTGATTAAAGCCAACTCAAGCATTACATTGGAAGAATAAGATATTGACAATGGTGCAATGAGAAGATTATCCACAACATACCATCCAGGGTTTTATCACATGTGTCCTTAATTTCTGCAATTTCAGTTATGTTCTTTTTTTTTTGAAATATCAGTTTCACAGTTCTGCTCTTCTGTTAAAGTAAAGTAAGGGCATAAGTGATATTACAATAGCGTAGTAACTGTGAATTTTGTAAGAATATAAGGGCACAACTAATATTCCATAAAAAGAGAGGAGCATAACTAATATTGCAGGAACCCAATGGGTGATCTGCTGGTGGAGCAGTGTGCCTCCACCTTAAAGGACTCATGTTCGAATCCTATTATTAAAAAAATTAACTGATATTACGGAAGTTAAGAAGGACACATGTGATAAAAAACACTACTAATCTAGATATGGTGATTTTATTTTGAATTGTAAAGATTTGTGAACATCTTGTGATCATTATGAAATTGACTAAGATATGTTTGTATGATTTGTCATAATTAATAGTTCCAACTTAACTAGGATGGCATGTGTCCAACGAGTAGAAGATCAGACCAAGATATTCGATCAAGCACACATCCATATAAAGAATAATATCCAACAAAATTCTCACTCATAGCATGACATGATAAAAATATAAGCAAGTAAATCAAGCCTACTCAATGTCCATAATAGAATAATGTTCGACTTCAAAACATTTTGTCACTTTCATTGATTCAAAAGAATACATGCTAGAATTCTCAAATCTATTAACAAAGTGAAATGATATAAATTAGTTGTTTAGCTCCATCGAGATCATGCTTCTATTCGTGCTCTTATTCCTATTCAACTTAAACCACCTCCTTACATGAAATCTATCATAAAAATAGAGATAAGCTAACTATCTTGTATAAACTATATAATTAAGTCATCGCATCCACAAACTATACTCAAAAGGATAATAAAATAATTAGCTAAACGAGCTTTATAATATGAAAAGTTGAAGGGTGTCCCCAGGACAATGAGTCCATGCCTATGTCCCTTGTCTTTTGCATTCACTTTTTATTCATGCCTCTACTTTGACTCAACCTTCCACGACATAGTTGGGTCGACATCATTATAGGTCCTACTAGTTGTGCTTAGAGAGTTATATTGAGTGGACCTTTATTATGGGTGTTGTTCATAGTTCCTACTTCAAGGAGTGCTAGCTCATTCATTCGACATCATTGTCCGAGGTTTTGGACACGTCACCCATGTAACTCTAGAGACTATACAGAATCACACACATATCTTCATATCCTTCCAAAAAGGAAGTATTTCCTAAACCCTTAACAAATGAGCAGTTCCCTTTAAGAATATACGTTTTGGATTAGTTCAAGGAATCGAATCCACCGGACTTGCATTGAATCTCTGTCTTGCTTCCTGCTCCACTTCCAAAAGGATTTCATGCTCTTACCCTACACTTTACAAGATCTATTATTGACATCTTGCATTCATGCTTGCATTGCTCTTTATTGTTTTTTGAAATAAATGGGAGATCTCTTACTTAATAGAGCATCGATCGCAAAAAAAATTAATATGACCCATTCTCTCGTTCCCTCAACTAGTCTAACGAAAATGAAAGCACCAATAAATAAATGCTTGGGAAAGAGCGTAGAGCCCTAACCTTACATGTAGGTTCGGTAACGTCAAGTAGGGGAACATAATTCTTACATCCCATATATATATCCAATCCAATGATGTATTGCGAACGTTCGAATCCTCCTGAATCCCTCGCTAGCTATCAGGGATCGAGCAGGGGAACGGATTCTCATTCTTCTAAGACCGACATCAACAATGAGAAGTCATATATTAAGAAGTAATAGGAAGGTCAAAGCACAAGCAGAGTGCATGAGAAGCTCAAGGGACTTGAGTTTAGTGTTCATGAATGACCATCTATTCTATTTAGGTAGGTGCCAAAGATCAACATCAACTATTTTTATTAATTTTTTAAGAGATGGCAGAAAACCAAACCACTGGTCAAATCATCCTTCAAAGCAATCAATTCGATTCCTAGATATATAGTCTCAAAGTCCTTACCAAACAAAACATAGTTAGAGTAGAGGTAGAAGTAGGGTTCTATTTTACCTAGGCTTTGAGCGCTATACATTTAATAAAGGCTTAACAAGTAAATTTAAGCAATAAAGGTAGATAACAATCATGTTTTTCATATAGTTTTTCCGTACATGTATAAGACTTGAAACATAAAGCTAAATTTCTCGCTCTAAGGTTCTTTAATCTAACTTAAGTTCTGAAGTCTGGTTTTACAAAGTAATTACACTAAGCAGAGTCGAAGCCCAAAATTTCTACTTGAAGGGGCCAAAGTATTGCACTATATATATTTATCTTTGTTATTATTTGTCATTGTAATTATTAGTATTTGTTTATAAATATTTCTATGAAGATTCTCCCCCTAAGATTACAGTTTTACATAAATATCCCAAGAAATATTGTATTGGCAAAAAATTCTTATAGAAATCTTAAAATTGATTAAAGCCAACTCAAGCATTACATTGGAAGAATAACATATTGACAATGGTGCAATGAGAAGATTATCCACAACATACCATCCAGGGTTTTATCACATGTGTCCTTAATTTCTGCAATTTCAGTTATGTTCTTTTTTTTTAAATATCAGTTTCACAGTTATGCTCTTCTGTTAAAGTAAAGTAAGGGCATAAGTGATATTACAAAAGCGTAGAAACTGTGAATTTTGTAAGAATATAAGGGCACAACTAATATTCCAAAAAAGAAAGGAGCATAACTGATACTGCGGGAACCCAATGGGTGATCTGCTGGTGGAGCAGTGTGCCTCCACCTTAAAGGACCCAGGTTCGACTCCTATTATTAAAAAAATTAACTGATATTACGGAAGTTAAGAAGGGCACATGTGATAAAAAAACACTACTAATCTAGATATGATGATTTTATTTTGAATTGTAAAGACCTGTGAACATCTTGTGATCATTATGAAATTAACTAAGATATGTTTGTATGATTTGTCATAATAAATAGTTCCAACTTAACTAAGATGACATGTATCCAACAAGGAGAAAATCATACCAAGAGATTCGATCAAGCTCACAACCATATAAAGAATAATATCCAACAAAATTCTCACTCATAGCATGATATGATAAAAATATAAGCAAGTAAATCAAGCACTACTCAATGTCCAAAATAGAATAATGTTCGACTTCAAAATATTTTGTCACTTTCATTGATTCAAAAGAATACATACTAGAATTCTCAAATCTATTGACAAAGTGAAATGAGATAAAATAGATGTTCAGCTCCATAGAGATCATGCTTCTATTCATGCTCTTTTTCCTATTCAACTTAAACCACCTCCTTACATGTGATCTATCATAAAAATAGAGATAAGCTAACTATCTTGTATAAACTATATAATTAAGTCATCGCATCCACAAATTAGACTCAAAAGGATAATAAAATAATTAGCTAAACAAGCTTTCTAATATGAAAAGTTGAAGGGTGACCACAGGACAATGAGTCCATGCCTATGTCCCTTGTCTTTTGCATTCACTTTTTATTCATGCCTCTACTTTGACTCGACCATCCATGACATAGTGGGGTCGGCATCATTATAGGTGCCACTAGTTGTGCTTAGAGAATTGCATTGAGTAGACCTTTATTATGGGTGTTGTTCATATTTCCTGCTTTAAGGAGTGCTAGCTCATTCATTCGACATCATTGTCCGCGGTTTTGGACATATCACCCCTGTAACTCTAGAGACTATACAGAATCACACACATATCTTCATATCCTTCCAAAAAGGAAGTATTTCCTAAACCCTTAACAAATGAGCAGTTCCCTTTAAGAATATATGTTTTGGATTAGTTCTAGGAATCTAATCCACCGGACTTGCATTGAATCTCTGTCTTGCTTCCTGCTCCACTTCCTAAAGGATTTTATGCTCTTACCCTTCACTTTACAAGACCTATTATTGACATCTTGCATTCATGCTTGCATTGCTCTTTCTTGTTTTTTGAAATAAATGGGAGATCTCTTTCTTCATAGAGAATCGATCGCAAAAAAAATTAAAATGACCCATTCTCTCATTCCCTCAACTAGTCTAACGAAAATGAAACACCCATAAATCAATCCTTGGGAAAGAGCGTAGAGCCCTAACCTTACATGTAGGTTCGGTAACGTCAAGTATGGGAACATAATTCTTACATCCCATATATATATCCAATCCAATGATGTATCGCGAACGTTCGAATCCTCCCGATTCCCTCGCTAGCTATCAGGGATCGAGCAGGGGAACGGATTCTCATTCTTCTAAGACCGACATCAACAATGACAAGTCATATATTAAAAAGTAATAGGAAGGTCAAAGCACAGCAGAGTGCATGAGAAGCTCAAGGGACTTGAGTTTAGTGTTAATGAATGACCATCTATTCTATTGAGGTAGGAGCCAAAGATCAACATCAACTATTTTTATTAATATATTAAAGAGATGGCAGAAAACCAAACCACTGGTCAAATCATCCTTCAAAGCAATCAATTCGATTCCTAGATATATAGTCTCAAAGTCCTTACCAAACAAAACATAGTTAGAGTAGAGGTAGAAGTAGGGTTCTATTTTACCTAGGCTTTGAGAGCTACACATTTAATAAAGACTTAACAAGTAAATTTAAGCAATAAAGGTTAGATAACACTCATTTTTTCATATAGTTTTTCCTTACGTGTATAAGACTTGAAACATAAAGCTAAGTGTCTCTCTCTAAGGTTCTTTAATCTAACTTAAGTTCTGAAGTCTGGTTTTACAAAGTAATTACACTAAGCAGAGTCGAAGCCCAAAATTTCTACTTGAAGGGGCCAAAGTATTGCACTATATATATTTATCTTTGTTATTATTTGTCATTGTAATTATTAGTATTAGTTTATAAGTATTTCTATAAAGATTCTCCCCCTAAGATTACAGTTTTACATAATATCCCAAGAAACATTGTATTGGCAAAAAATTCTTACAGAAATCTTAAAATTGATTAAAGCCAACTCAAGCATTACATTGGAAGAATAAGATATTGACAATAGTGCAATGAGAAGATTATCCACAACATAGCATCCAGGGTTTTATCACATGTGTCCTTAATTTCTGCAATTTCAGTTATGTTCTTTTTTTTGAAATATCAGTTTCACAATTCTGCTCTTCTATTAAAGAAAATTAAGGGCATAAGTGATATTACAAAAGCGTAGAAACTGTGATTTTTTAAGAATATAAGGGCACAACTAATATTCCAAAAAAGAGAGGAGCATAACTGATATTGCGGGAACCCAATGGGTGATCTGCTGGTGGAGCAGTGTGCCTCCACCTTAAAGGACCCAGGTTCGAATCCTATTACTAAAAAAATTAACTGATATTACGGAAGTTAAGAAGGGCACATGTGATAAAAACACTACTAATCTAGATATGGTGATTTTATTTTGAATTGTAAATATTTGTGAACGTCTTGTGATCATTATGAAATTGACTAAGATATGTTTGTATGATTTGTCGTAATAAATAGTTCCAACTTAACTAAGATGGCATGTGTCCAACGAGGAGAAGATCATACCAAGAGATTCGATCAAGCTCACAACCATATAAAGAATAATATCCAACAAAATTCTCACTCATAGCATGACATGATAAAAATATAAGCAAGTAAATCAAGCACTACTCAATGTCCATAATAGAATAATGTTCGACTTCAAAACATTTTGTCACTTTCATTGATTCAAAAGAATACATACTAGAATTCTCAAATCTATTAACAAAGTGAAATGAGATAAAATAGATGTTCAGCTCCATCGAGATCATGCTTCTATTCGTGCTCTTTTTCCTATTCAACTTAAACCACCTCCTTACATGCGATCTATCATAAAAATAGAGATAAGCTAACTATCTTGTATAAACTATATAATTAAGTCATCGCATCCACAAACTAGACTCAAAAGGATAATAAAATAATTAGCTAAACAAGCTTTCTAATATGAAAAGTTGAAGGGTGACCCCAGGACAATTAGTCCATGCCTATGTCCCTTGTCTTTTGCATTCACTTTTTATTCTTGCCTCTACTTTGACTCAACCATCCACGACATAGTGGGGTCGGCATCATTATAGGTCACACTAGTTGTGCTTAGAGAATTGCATTGAGTAGACCTTTATTATGGGTGTTGTTCATAGTTCCTGCTTAAAGGAGTGCTAGCTCATTCATTCGACATCATTGTCTGAGGTTTTGGACATGTCACCCCTGTAACTCTAGAGACTATACAGAATAACACACATATCTTCATATCCTTCCAAAAAGGAAGTATTTCTTATACCCTTAACAAAGGAGCAGTTCCCTTTAAGAATATATGTTTTGGATTAGTTATAGGAATCGATTCCACCGGACTTGCATTGAATCTCTGTCTTGCTTCCTGCTCCACTTCCTAAAGGATTTCATGCTCTTACCCTTCACTTTACAAGACCTATTGTTGACATCTTGCATTCATGCTTGCATTGCTCTTTCTTGTTTTTTGAAATAAGTGGGAGATCTCTTACTTAATAGAGAATCGATCGCAAAAAAAATTAAAATGACCCATTCTCTCATTCCCTAAACTAGTCTAACAAAAATGAAAGCACCCATAAATCAATGCTTGGGAAAGAGCGTAGAACCCTAACCTTACATGTAGGCTTGGTAACGTCAAGTATGGGAAAATAATTCTTACATCCCATATATATATCCAATCCAATGATGTATCGCGAACGTTTGAATCCTCCCGATTCCCTCGCTAGCTTTCAGGGATCGAGCAGGGGAACGGATTCTCATTCTTCTAAGACCGACATCAACAATGACAAGTCATATATTAAAAAGTAATAGGAAGGTCAAAGCACAACAGAGTGCATGAGAAGCTCAAGGGACTTGAGTTTAGTGTTAATGAATGACCATCTATTCTATTGAGGTAGGAGCCAAGATCAACATTTATTAATATATTTAAGAGATGGCAGAAAACCAAACCACTGGTCAAATCATCCTTCAAAGCAATCAATTCGATTCCTTGATATATAGTCTCAAAGTCCTTACCAAACAAAACATAGTTAGAGTAGAGGTAGAAGTAGGGTTCTATTTTACCTAGGCTTTGAGAGCTATACATTTAATAAAGACTTAACAAGTAAATTTAAGCAATAAAGGTTAGATAACACTCATGTTTTTCATATAGTTTTTCCTTACGTGTATAAGACTTGAAACATAAAGCTAAGTGTCTCTCTCTAAGGTTCTTTAATCTAACTTAAGTTCTGAAGTCTGGTTTTACAAAGTAATTACACTAAGCAGAGTCGAAGCCCAAAATTTCTACTTGAAGAGGCCAAAGTATTGCACTATATATATTTATCTTTGTTATTATTTGTCATTGTAATTATTAGTATTTGTTTATAAGTATTTCTATAAAGATTCTCCCCCTAAGATTACAGTTTTACATAAATATTCCAAGAAACATTGTATTGGCAAAAAATTCTTACAGAAATCTTAAAATTGATTAAAGCCAACTCAAGCATTACATTGGAAGAATAAGATATTGACAATAGTGCAATGAGAAGATTATCCAAAACATACCATCCAGGGTTTTATCACATGTGTCCTTAATTTCTGCAATTTCAGTTATGTTCTTTTTTTTTGAAATATCAGTTTCACAGTTCTGCTCTTCTGTTAAAGTAAAGTAAGGGCATAAGTGATATTACAAAAGCGTAGCAACTGTGAATTTTGTAAGAATATAAGGGCACAACTAATATTCCAAAAAAAGAGAGGAGCATAACTGATATTGCAGGAACCCAATGGGTGATCTGCTGGTGGAGCAGTGTGCCTCCACCTTAAAGGACCCAGGTTCGAATCCTATTATTAAAAATATTAACTGATATTACGGAAGTTAAGAAGGGCACATGTGATAAAAAAACACTACTAATCTAGATATGGTGATTTTATTTTGAATTGTAAAGATTTGTGAACATCTTGAGATCATTATGAAATTGACTAAGATATGTTTGTATGATTTGTCGTAATAAATAGTTCCAACTTAACTAAGATGGCATGTGTCCAACGAGGAGAAGATCATACCAAGAGATTCGATCAAGCTCACAACAATATAAAGAATAATATCCAACAAAATTCTCACTCATAGCATGACATGATACAAATATAAGCAAGTAAATCAAGCACTACTCAATGTCCATAATAGAATAATGTTCGACTTCAAAACATTTTGTCACTTTCATTGATTCAAAAGAATACATACTATAATTCTCAAATCTATTAACAAAGTGAAATGAGATAAAATAGATGTTCAGCTCCATCGAGATCATGCTTCTATTCGTGCTCTTTTTCCTATTCAACTTAAACCACCTCCTTACATGCAATCTATCATAAAAATAGAGATAAGCTAACTATCTTGTATAATCTACATAATTAAGTCATCGCATCCACAAACTAGACTCAAAAGGATAATAAAATAATTAGCTAAATAAGCTTTCTAATATGAAAAGTTGAAGGGTGACCCAGGACAATGAGTCCATGCCTATGTCCCTTGTCTTTTGCATTCACTTTTTATTCATGCCTCTACTTTGACTCAACCTTCCACGACATAGTTGGGTCGGCATCATTATATATCCTACTAGTTGTGCTTAGAGAATTGTATTGAGTAGACCTTTATTATGGGTGTAGTTCATATTTCCTGCTTTAAGGAGTGCTAGCTCATTCATTCGACATCATTGTCCACGGTTTTGGACATATCACCCCTGTAACTCTAGAGACTATACAGAATCACACACATATCTTCATATCCTTCCAAAAAGGAAGTATTTCCTAAACCCTTAACAAATGAGCAGTTCCCTTTAAGAATATACGATTTGGATTAGTTCTAGGAATCGAATCCACCGGACTTACATTGAATCTCTGTCTTGCTTCCTGCTCCACTTCCTAAAGGATTTCATGCTCTTACCTTTCACTTTACAAGACCTTTTATTGACATCTTGCATTGATGCTTGCATTGCTCTTTCTTGTTTTTTGAAATAAATGGGAGATCTCTTACTTAATAGAGCATCGATCGCAAAAAAAATTAAAATGACCCATTCTCTCATTCCCTCAACTAGTCTAACGAAAATGAAAGCACCAATAAATCAATGCTTGGGAAAGAGCGTAGAACCCTAACCTTACATGTAGGTTCGGTAACGTCAAGTATGGGAACATAATTTTTACATCCCATATATATATCCAATCCAATGATGTATCGCGAACATTCGAATCCTCCCGAATCCCTCGCTAGCTATCAGGGATCGAGCAGGGGAACGGATTCTCATTCTTCTACGACCGACATCAACAATGACAAGTCATATATTAAAAAGTAATCGGAAGGTCAAAGCACAAGCAGTGTGCATGAGAAGCTCAAGGGACTTGAGTTTAGTGTTCATGAATGACCATCTATTCTATTGAGGTAGGAGCCAAAGATCAACATCAACTATTTTTATTAATATATTTAAGAGATGGCAGAAACCAAACCACTGGTCAAATCATCCTTCAAAACAATCAATTCGATTCCTAGATATATAGTCTCAAAGTCCTTACCAAACAAAACATAGTTAGAGTAGAGGTAGAAGTAGGGTTCTATTTTACCTAGGCTTTGAGCGCTATACATTTAATAAAGGCTTAACAGGTAAATTTAAGCAATAAAGGTTAGATAACAATCATGTTTTTCATATAGTTTTTCCTTACGTGTATAAGACTTGAAACATAAAGCTAAGTGTCTCGCTCTAGGGTTCTTTAATCTAACTTAAGTTCTGAAGTCTGGTTTTACAAAGTAATTACACTAAGCAGAGTCGAAGCCCAAAATTTCTACTTGAAGGGGCCAAAGTATTGCACTATATATATTTATCTTTGTTATTATTTGTCATTGTAATTATTAGTATTTGTTTATAAGTATTTCTATGAGGATTCTCCCCCTAAGATTACAGTTTTACATAAATATCCCAAGAAACATTGTATTGGCAAAAAAATTCTTACAGAAATTTTAAAATTACAAAAATACATTTTCATTAAGACATTGTTAAGTAATATCATTAAATCTAAAATTTTTAAATGAATCAAATTTTAATCACTATTAGTACATCGATGCAAAGGAAAACACAAACATTAGTCGGGAACCAATTCAAAAACATGTGTAAAAAAAGTTTAGCGCTGTGAGTATATCTAAATGACTAACATAGGTTAACTATCTTTTCAAATTCTATCCTCCCTAGAACCCCATCATTAAGGGTCTTCACTTTTGGTGATGAGCATTTTCATCTAAATCTACGTTTTTCTCTAATCTTGTTTTCCTTACAAATTTGGACACATTTAGTATGAATATCACCTTCTAAAAAAGAATTTAAATGAAGTTCTTTACATATTTAGTTGTCCCGAGGAACATGATAACCAACCATCTAATGGCAGTAAGAGGATGAACCAACCATATACCATGTTGTACATGAAATTATATACATGAATATTCAACAATCCAATAATAAATAAATCACAAATATTGTTCAGATAGATCATAACTCCTAAAATAACTTTAATTATAACATAACCCTTAGACACTCTCCTGTGACCCTTGTGATTTTACTAACTTCTACATTTTAAAAATATGGACATGTAGGTTATTAAGGTATAATGAACAAAGTAAAAATAAGGATCGCGGTGTGGTTACAAATATTACCGGAATTATAATTTAATTGGACAAAGATTGGAGGTGAAATGGTGTAAAAATCCTTACATAATACCATCCTTCTTAATATTTTCTCGTGATTGTAATAGGATGTGTTACACAAATTGTTCATGTTATGTGAAAAATTACACAATCAGCACCCAATTGTGGAGAGAATATGAAAATACCCTCAGTATTTTTAAACTGATATGTTTAAACTGATTTGTAATGTTTTATTGTAGAAGCCCCATGAGGTTATCTAATTTCAACATACTTTTGTATATAAGATGGAAAAGTATAAACTAAATTTCAAATTAATGCATATTCGGATATTTTTGTTGAAAATTTCATATCTAAATTTTAAACATGATATCAGATAAGTAATGTCTGATATGATAATGTCTCCGAATTGTATTGTGGACCATAATATTGTAGCCATTGGAGGTGGAAACATTGGCGTATATTTCCAAATATAAAAGTATTCACAAACCACAAAGATAGAAGAATATCAAATCACAAAGTACACAGTATTTTTTACATGAAAACACATGCAAGTCAAAACCATGACCCATAATCGTCTTCTTAGATTTCCTCTTTGCTCTCTTAGCAAAGCTTACTTCCACTTTCCAGTGCTACTTTAAACTGAGGATAGCACAACCTCTCCTACAACGTGTTCCCTTACTTGGACAAATCTCAAAGGAAATTTGTATCTCTTTGAAATTGGAATCCACAAGATACCTATACATAATACTGAACCGAAAAATAGATATGTTGTAAAACTTGAATTCACAAGCTGACAAACTGTCATCGCAGAATCTGCTTAAGACTGATGATGATTACTATTTAGTATAGAGAGAACAAACAACTTCAGTAGCTAGATAGCTTAGGATTGAAGAGATCTTGAGAGCGTCAGAACTCTTAAGAACTTTGAATATCCCTCAGAAAAATTACTCTTTTTTATCTTGAGAGTAGAGAATATTCTCATTGGTTGTGTGCCTCAAACAATGATCTATATGGTCCTTTATAGTTGTCGATGGGAAAAATAGAAGTCCCAACTTTTTTTTCAAAAATCAAGAAATGATCGTCCATGCAAAAGGGTTGATCAATCATGGGTGATCAATTAGTTACACAAGTTATTCAATCATGTTGTGACAAATGACCTATAATTTGAAAAGTGATCGAACATGATCAAGAGATTGTTGATCATTATTTATTAGTGAGCACAATGGAATATGAGCTGAGTAGTGCAACATGTAATCGAGAATCTAGAGTTCTTACAATGTTGTGGGTCCGCGAGGTCATGAGAGAAGAAAAAGAATTGAGAAAGGATGAGGCTGCTTTTGGATTTGAACAGAATGCCCTGGTATTGCTCTTATTAAAGATAGACATGGTTGGAGCGTGATCACCTTGATTACGTGTTATATTTTTTTAATTGGTAAGTATGATTTTATGTTATTAAAAATAGGTCAAAGCCAACTCGAGCATTACATTCGAAGATTAAGGTATTGATGATTATATATGCAACAAAAAGTATATCCACAGTAATGCATACACTATCTAACTAAGGTGATTTTATTTTGAATTATAAAGTTTAAGAACTTCGTGTGATCATTTGACTGCAGGCTCAGTATATAGCCTATGAAACCGATTAGGATGTATTTGATGATTTGTCACAATAAGTAGTCCCAACTTAACTAAGATTGCATGCATACAACGAGGATAAGATCATATCAAGAGAGACGTTCAAGCATACAACCATGTAAAGAGTAAAATCCAACGAAACTCTTCGTTCAAAGTAAGATGTGATAAAAACGTAAGTAAGTAAATCGATCCCTTCTCAATATCCATAATAGAATAATGTTCGACTTCAAAACATTTATTACTTTCATTGATTTAAAAGAGACGCTACTAGAATTCACAAGTCTATTTAACGAAGTAAAATGTGACAAATGGGAGGTTCAACCTCCTTGGAGATCATGCTTCTACTCTCCTACTCAACTTAAAACCACCTCCTTACTTGTGGTCTATCATCAAAACTGAGGTAAGCTAAGCTAAGTAGCTCAACAAGTATAAACTAGATAATTAAGGTACAATGTTTAATAAAGGCTTAATAGTAAATTTAAGCATTAAATAATGAGCAACAATCATATCTTCCTAGATTTATTTATTCGATAATAAGACTTGCAACGTAGAACTTATTGACTCGCTCTAAAGTTCTCTAGTCTAACTCTAGGTTGTGAAGTATGGTTACAAGGCAGTTGCACTAAGCAGGGACGAAGCACCTAAACCCTAAATTTCTACCTTGAGGGGTCAAATTATTGAGACTATATGTATATGTAGATGCATATATATATATATATATATATATACTTTATCATTGTTATTATTAGATTTTTTGACTATTAATATTTGTTTACAAGGATTTTTACAAAGATATCCCTCTTCATGCACTTTCAATTACATAAATATTCCAACAAAAATTATATTGACAAAAAAATTCTCTTCAAATTCTTCAAATCACAAAAACGCACTTTCATTAATAAGATTTTAACTAATACCATTAAATCCAATATTTTTGAATAAGTATAATTATATCGCTCTTAATGCATGATTGTAAAGGGATGTATATACATAGAGAGAGACTAGGAAATCGCGTCTGTGGTGCAACTAACAACAAAAAAAACACTGGTAGTGACCTATTAGGCATTTGATTTGTTTTGGAATCCTTGCATGTTCGAAATGCATTCTCTCATTGAAGTCACTATGTTGGCAGTATTATTTTCATGAGAAGCTGGAAAATTTTCCTTTATCTTTAATCCAAGGAAGTTGACAATTAAAATCATGAAATACTTTCAGATATCATGTAAAAACATCTTGGTTTTATTATTTGCACCCTTACATCTTCTTTCAAGGTCAAAAATCCACCATTTATTTATTCATTTGATCAACATGTCAAGTGATTACTCAGTCTTCAAGATCGATTACCAATCTATAAATTTTCTTATATCTATAAATCATTTTCTAATCATGGAACTTGATTTATTGATTAGTATTGATCAGACTGATTGATCATTAGTGATAAACATTTATCAACTTGATCAATCCGTTAAGGACAAATTTTTCATAATTCTATTTTAAGGTGTACATTCATTCCCATCACCATCCCCGTAGCAATGGCATGTTTCTCATCAAAGAACAATATATAGAACTCCCATAATCGAGGAAAGTGTCACGTATCAACTTACTAGAAATAATACTTATACCACAATAAACACATAAGAGATCTGAGGGTTTACAATCACATGGGATCGATAAACTATATAAAACAAATCTAAGAGGAATGTTTAATTTGTTATCTCGGATGATGTTTCCTTGGATCTCCTCCCACACGAAAACTAGTATCTTTGATGATGTTTCCTCGGATTTCCTCCTACACGAAAACTAATTTTTGATACTTCGATGACCACGAGCACACATGCACAATAATGATAGGGATGCAAGCGGACAGATACGGATGTCGAGATAGGTATTATTGTATCCTTTTCCGTTTTTGAAAACGAATACGGATGCAGATACGGATATTGACAGATATTCAAATGATCATACCGTATCCTTAAAAAACGGATACAGATGTAAAACGGATACCGAGTACATACGAGTAAAGTTAGAAATACTTTGTAGAATCGAATTAAATATATACGAATTGGATGTAAAGTACATTATATAAATTTACGAAATGTGTTTGTATCATAAAAAGTATACAAATATGATAAAAAAGGTATAGAATTATTTTATATAGGGCTAAAAATAAATGAATGACTATGTTTATATACGAAGACAGATATACGAGTAGGATACGGATTTTTGCGGATATCAAAATGATATCCATATCCGTATTCATTTTAAAATGGATACATATACAGATGTCAAAATCTATGTAAAACGGATATGGTGACTGATCGGATACGGATATATCCATAACCGTTTGCATCCCTAATAATGATCGTACGACTCTCTCTACAATGGTGCCTCATATCACTGATCAGAAAAGCTTCATCATTACTCGAGGGACGACCCTTTCAACTACTATTTGATTTTGCTAATGGATATCAAATGAGGGAAGATGGAGAGGATTTAGGGTATGTATAGACCTACCCATATATTTACAGAGAAACTTTTAAAATCAAATCTGGTTCACATCCATAAAATGGATGTCGACCCATTCAGTCATGAACTAGAAAGCTCGAATTTCATCATTTTTTAATCTCCATTAAAAATATCTCGACAAGATCTACTGAACTCATTGCTTGGACATCAAAAAATTTGAATGGGTTGATATGAGGTGGTTTACATCACAACAAAAGTATTATTATAACATATATAATAACAATAGTAACATGCCTAGCTTAATTACAAGATCATCTAGTCACAGATTGAGCTACATTACTATATGTTATACTCTTGTAACAATCACCATCATACTCCTCTAACATACAACTCGGTCATGCTTTTTATTACAATAAACTAAGTCACATAGTTATTACATAACTAGATCATTTTTTATTACAATCAACTAAGTCATGAAGTAATTCAACCAACTAGGCCATGCTGCTAACCAAACACAGTTTAGATCATGCAATTTTATGTTTAGCAATTACAACGATCAACAAGGAAATCATCGTTCATTAGTTTGCATTATAAGTAATCATTGACCATTCATGACATCTTTTATATTTATTAGTCGGTGCATAACACTATTGTAGTTCATCATTAGATCAGCTTATAATTCCAAGGAGAAGTACATATGAGCCTTTTAGATAGAAAGACTCCTTTCTTATGTTAGCCAAGCTTTTATGCCCATGAAGGTATGACTACTAGGGTTAAATATTCTAGACTAAGTGCATAGTAGTCTCATATCACATACCATATTTTTAATTTACATTTTCATAACTTATCTCAAAGATCACACATTGATGTGGTTAAAGGAAGTAAATAAACTATATGTAAACTTCACATCACAGAAACGTGGAAAACATTAGCACAATATTTGCATAAAGCATTGTATGTTCATCTTATGAACAAGAAATTTCAGCACAACAATGTGTACTTTGCGAACCCATTAAATTAGATAAACTATTTTCTTTACAAGGTTTCTAATATTTTAATGAATATTAAGATGATATTAGGGTTACCTCTTAAAGCGTGTGTCTCTAAAGCAAGAGACATCATGAATCAAGTTCGATCTGCAGGCTCTCTCATGGCGTGGAGATGAATCTTGTTGCTTCCCACGAACTTGGGCGTCGTCTTCACGAACAAAGCTTTAAGAAGAGGTGTGTATGAGTCTTTTATACTCAAGACTCTTCTCTTTCTCCAAGTCACAAAATTATTAAGGGATTAGGCTCTCTAAAACTCATGTGTATAAAAGAGAGAGTCGTATTCTCCTTTTATACACATTGTACATGCCTATTACAGAGTCTTCTCTTCAAGTAAGCGTGTGCAATGACAACCCTTGAATTGCTTATCAAGGGCTTAATAGCAAGTTCTGTTGGACATGAGAGCCCACGTCAGGCCATTACACAATAAATGTTGTTGTGAATATCATTCCCTGATCTGAAATGAAAAATAACCAATTTGCATAATAGGTACCTTAGTATAACTCGGGTTATGTACCATGACCATCTTAATGATCATACATTTGTTGAGTCAATTGTTGAATCATAGAGGCTGGTGCTTGGATAAATATCAAAAGAGTTAGATTGAGTACTCATCGAGCACCGTCAAATTATTATTAAGAGACAATCTCCAGCCTGAGAAGGAGATGGTAATCCTTCTCTCTAAAGGTTGATATCTGACCGACCTCTTGATGTAGGCCCTATGCATAGGAATAGAGATTCAGAGGTGTCAGATTAGTTAGGTCAAAGAGTTGATGTAATGAGATCGAGATAACTAAAGACCTATGTCATATGGTGTTACGATATAGGCATGCATCCTCTGACCGGAGACAAATATATTACTATGTGTCTGGGTATGTACATTTGGAAGACCAATAGGTTGTTGACCTAAACAAGGTCTATACACCGATACACTAGTGTGCAAGCAAAGGCTTATGGGTAATATGATCTCTCAAAAGGATCATACATGTTTATTGCTGAACCGGAAGACATGAGCTTACTCATGAGATATTGTGAAGAATCGAATTCCATACACATTCATCTCGCTTTGGAAGCTTGACTAAATTTGTATGTTTGATATGTGCTTTTAAAAGTATATGATCAACACCTCGGTATGAAATATGCTTTTTGAAGGTATATGATCGATGCTGACTCCCAATGATCAAATGAGAAACTTAGTGATAAAACCTGAAGTAGACATTGTAAAATAGATCTAAAACTCCAAGTTTATTCTTGGTCTTCCAGTATGCATGATGTATAGGTATTAGGAATACCTAAGGGGGATGTCAACATAAATGATTGTATAACCATTACGCTTCCATTCCTAGGGAGTGATGAAACGGGTCTGGATTTTAGTGACTCCTCTTGGTATATAAGTAATCTGATCTTGGTCCAAATGTTGGACAATGATTTTAATGTGATTCAGATATAATGAGAAGATTAGATTTACGATCTTGATTTAATCAAGCATATAGGAGAGGTCTGCGAGATCTGGATTTGAGATGTGATCTCAATATCCAAGTTACTATACGTGGAACAATACAATCAACTGTCCTTATCTCAAGTATTCTCGGAGAAAGCGTATTATCCTTGAAAGAGTTCAATGATAATTTTGTTGTTGATATTATATATCCGAGCATTAAGAAATGGATTCTTAAATGTGATGTAGTTATCATGAATGAGATGAATTTGATTCATATTATAAGGAGAGTTGCCTGAGATAATTAAATGTGATTTAATTATCAAAGATACAAATGATGTGAATGTTATTCATATTATTTGGGCATATGAGAATAGAGATACAATATGCTTAAATGTGATTTAATTACCATGAATATAAATGATATGGATATCACTATCCATATTATTCATATATATTATAAGTGTGGTTTATAATATATAAGAGAGAGCCTATTTGTGATTTGTATTTGTTAGTTAATTATTGATGTGAATTGGATTTACATTGGATGATTAATCGAAAATATAATTTATATTTTATTTTAGGATGTGAATTTTGTTCGCAAATTTCTAATGGCATGATTGCTATGTTCATAAGATAATTATGAATTATTTTTGTGAGATAATTTACAACAAATTTTATTGTAAATCTTGGAGATATCATGAGATTATGAGATCTCATGAGATGATTGGGTAGCCGTCCCCCCTTTTAGGAGATATGGTTTATCTCCTCGTTATCTTCAAGGTTAATTAATTAATTTTATTTGAAATTAATTATATTGATTTATCAATATATATTAATTTAAATCAAATTACTTATTGATGTATTTTCACAACAAGATCATGACCATTCAAAGAAACACAAATCGATCTCATCCATTGGATTTGTGCGCACATGGATTGAGATTCATTGATCCCCAAATACTATATAAGAAGTGGAATCCCTTGCTCTTCATGTGACATGATCAAAAAATACATCATCGACAATCTCTCTCTCTCATTCTATACAAGCAAAGCCTCTCTCCCCCTCTCCTAGTGGCCGTCCACCATGGTGCCCTTGTGAGAGTCATCATCGTCATAGTATCGTCGTTATGATGTTGGATTGTTTGCTCATGGATCTCCGTCTTCTTTGGTGTGCCTCGCTCGTGAAGAAGACTTTGGATCTCGTGTGACAAGATCAGGAGATTCACCATTTGGATCATCAATATGGATTGTGAGGAGCACGTATCTCATCAACGTGCTCGCAAGCGTCTCCTCCGTCGGATTGGATATGAGACGGGAGGTCTATTCATTCTGAGATCGATCGCAATCATGCTTTAATAGGTAACCGTGATTCTTGTTTGTGGTTTAGATGAAACGATCCGAGAAGTGTTCTTGGATCATGTGGTTTCATCATTTAATTTTTTATATCCATTATTTCGGGGATGGTGAATCTTGACGTGATTAAAGAGATAATTACGATTTTAAAATGCTTAGAAATGTGTGCTAATCACTTAGTTTCTGTTATAAATAATATTAGCAAACTTCGGAAACTCACTTTTATTAATTTGCATTTAAATTGATTTAGATATGATAATTTTAGTGAGTGAGGGTCACTGCTGGAAATTACATTCCTAATAAAGAACCTTGTAATTATCATTTAAGAAATTATTAAAATTAAATGGTTTAATATCCTGGAATAATTATGGATAAATATTTAAGAAATATTTTATGATAATTATTTCTTAAATGACCTTGCCTTAACCAATAATTGATTAGATATGATCTAGAACACAATTTTTTCACTCAATCTACTTTCCAACAAACAAAGTTGCTAGAATATGTTTGAGAATTTTTTTAGCAAATTTTCTTATAATCAAGATGGTTTTGATTATTACTATATGGTATAACTACAATTGAAAAACTGATTATCATCTCATGTACAAAGTGATCGATTTTGCATTATCCTTTCTCGAGGCGGATATGGTGTCTAGTCGGGGAGCATTGGGGTAGCAGGTTCCATCGTGTGTGGTCTGTTCCACTGCCATCAGTATTGGCCATGACAACGGGTACGGTTGGTATAATGCTTGAGAAATCATGATGTATTTTCTAATGATAAAAATTCGAAATAATATGTATTTGAGATAATACCATATTTCAAGTAACAATGAAGACTCTTTGTTGGATATTAATTGTATCATTAATTTAATATGATTAGATTAATTGGAATCCAATTATAAATTAAACTCTCTATTATGAATAGAGATATTATTCCCTTGGAATAATTAATTATGTGAATATGATTCATAAAAACTAATTAGAATTCGAACATGATATGGACGATCACATAAGTGACATCAATGGTCTCCCGTGAAGGCAAAGTATTCCGTCGCCAAGGATTGTATGTAGGATACCCCTGTCCAAAGTGATAGATCTTGCATACAAGCACATATGGATCGGGCTCTTTACTTCTCAAAAGAGTAAGGTCATATGCCTAGTGACCCCAATATCAGTTCCTCATATTATTGGGGCGATATTGGATTGTGCATAGTGAGTTCATATACCTGTTGATGATTGGTTCAATTAACGATGGGTCAACATCTCCATAGGTGTGGTGGACCCGGGTGTGACCGAATTGGAAATGCAAGTTGGACTTGCAAGGTGAAATGTGTTTCCTCTTATTTTTATCTGAGTTACAGTTTCTCATATTGTTGGGATGTGACAAAGATAAGGAAGGAGATCCCTGATCCTGCTGAGATATAATGGTAAGTATCTCTCTTACATTGAAAGTGATTAAGGGAATGAACTTTCAGTGTTGATAAGGCAATACAACTTTGATATAAAATTCCTAAATTAAAGTAAAAAATATATATTTATATATACTTATGCAAATTTCTTATTTAAACCAATCCTTCATTAAACCTACTCAATACTATACTCAAAAATAACCATTAAAATATCATGGATTGGATACATGATCAAAATATTGTACTTGCAGTTGGACACATATTGTTTATGGTTGCAATGTGCAAGTTTCCTCATAATAATGATGAATGACAGTTAAGTAGACAATAGGACTACAACCCTAGGGTTTGTATGTCTCTATAGTCTTGATCTCTCATCGAATGTACTTTGGAAGTGATATGTCGATGATGATCGTAATTGTCAAATAATCCTTATAAAATCTAAGAAGATGTTCTGGCATACATATGTGCTCTTGACATTTAATCATGAATGACATGATTCACTACATCATGTAGAATGGTGTCTCTATGGGAGATGATGTATTCAAAATGTTTGAGTGCCTACGTGAACCAAGGTTTAGATGGATGTAGATAGGATGAGTATTATCATTCTATTGTCTACGCTCAAGTCATTCATGAAGTCTCATAATATTCATATTGTATGAATTAAATGAAGCGTGTATAAATGTTGAAGTACTCTTACGTTGGATTCTTTTGAGTTCAACACAAGAGATACTTTGTCATAAGTAATGATTGTTTATAGATAAAGGAGTGCAATGGAAGCACGGGTCTAACCCAAGCAAGAAGGAAACTCAAGGAGTTGACTATACTTTTATAATTTCCATATTGCATCCAAAGAGTTGGATGAATGCCAATAATGCAATAAGCCGATGTACCGATAGTATGACTATCTTTAATATCTAAGCTCCTTAGAGAAGGACTTGGATAGTGCATCAGAATAATCTACATATCATTGAAATGGACATTCTTATTGGATAAGATTAAGAGTCTAATAATTGTATCTCATTCATCCGATGACACTTGTAATTGGTTGCATATGTTTTAGAAGACTAGAAATTTGATCTTAAGGTTTAATAGTCATCCATGGATATTGATACAATGGTTACAATAATCTCTATTGGATAGATAGACCTCATGTTTTCAGTGGGAGAGCCCTTAGTCTTGGAGAGTGTCTCTATGATCTAGATATTAGAATACACTTATTGTTTATTTATAAATGTTTGAAATAAACATGAATTATGGAATAGACTTATCATAAAGAGTTATGATGGATCTATTTCAGATAGTACTATGGCATATAGAGGACTCTACTAAATTATAAAATTAACGAATGGTTCATTAACATTTCTAATATTGAAAATTAAACCTTTAAAGATCAATAGGAGGATGGAGATCATTTAACAATGATCTGGCATCAAGCCTTGGACATATGCCCGTTGATGAAATCAATAGACCAGTAAGAGATGAAGCTTTAGAATGTCTAAAATTTCAAATCTTATATACTTGTGAATATTAAGTAAAATGTCCCATGCACCCTTCTCTGGGAATGGTGTAAGATGCCAAGGTATTCAAGATCACATATATATTGATGTATGTGGATCATCTATATCATAATGAACATTAATGATATGTGATATCAATTAATGATTTTTATGATATGAGATTTCTTCCCCTCATCTTAGAAAGCTTTGAAATGTTCAAAGATTTCACAATTTTCTTTTAGAACCAAAGTTTGAAGGAAGATGAAATGAATTTGATCTAACCTAGGTATGTTGTACCTATTAGATGAATTCAAGGAATACCTTATTGATAAAGGAATATCATTCCTATCTCACTCCTCCTGATTCACCTTAATTCAATGGAGTTACAGGGAGATACAATTGATCATGTGTGACATGATTTGATCAATGATGAATATTAGCATAATTATCTCTTAGTTTCCCAGGTATGTATGTAGTAGAGACTACACTATATATCGTTAATGAGGTTCCATGTAGGAAAGCTGGAATTTAGCACTAGTGAGTGCTACTTCATTAGGAAAATAAAGGATGGCATTGGAAACCTACTTTATGAGCTTGAGATTATTAAAAGATCTCATCTCTGAGAATGTGATTCTTTGAGGATAAATCTCTTGAGAATCAAGATGAAAATGAAATGAAGGAACTCATTTAATCTTAAGAAGATAATGAAGCTCCTGAAATCGGAAACTAAAAGGACAATTAAAGATGAAACACTATTACCTCTTCAAATGAGTTTGAGGATGTATTCCATGTGTCAGTAAGTCTAACAATGATCTGACTTCATGTGATGAAGTTTATGAGGATCATGACATGGAAAGATAGATTTTAGCAATAAAGTCTAAAGTAGACTTCATATACAAGTGTTGTATATGGACCCTCAAGGATCTAGAAGACATCACTTGTGATAAGACTTGCTCTCCAGTGACATGCTTCAACCCATCGGAATATTGCTAACTATAGCTACACAACTTGACTTTGACATCTTTGAGATGGAAGTTAAGATTGCATTCCTCTATGAATACCTCTCCGATATCCATATGAAGTAGCCCCATGGATTCATGATTGAGGAAAGTAAGGTATGCAAGCTAAATAAACTCCATCTATGGACACAAATAAGCTTCTTGTAGTTAGAACATAAGATATGATGAAATTATAAATGTTACGATTTCAGATAGAATATTGATGGGAGTGCCATTGTGTTCATCGTGCTAAATGTAGATGATATCCTAATAGTTTGGAATGATATAATAATAATAATAATAAGTATTGTATAATCTGGCTATTCCATACCTTAAGATATGATCTCATGGATACCTCTTGTATCTTAGTTCTGAAGGTGTTCAGAAGCAAAGAAAAGAGGGTTTTGGAACCGTCACATTAAGAGGTACAGCTTGGACATTTCCATTTTCTGGAAAATTCCAAGAAAGGATTCTTTTCCTTAAGATATGGTACTGACCTGTCTAAAGGGATAATACTTCAAGGAGTTGAGGAAGTGAATGCTAGAATTGCTTGCCCTTGTGCATTAGTTTCGAGAAGCTGAGTGTATGCTATATGTGTACGAAAGCCAGATGTCTACCATGCAGGGGGAGTAGTAAATTCTTACTAATTTCTACTATGGAGATAAAACACTTTATTGCAGTGATAACAATATCTTCAAATATGACAATACTTTAGAGATAGTGATATTCTTATCTTCAAGAACTTAAGACTTTGGAGATAGTAATCTAAAAGGTCTTAATTGCAGGTACCTTAGGAGATAGAGAATTCCTGGAATAAGGGTATTCTGATAAGGACTATGGAAATACTGCTAATAATGATTATAATAAAGTTGTAGTGTCAATAATACTATAATTAACAAGATTGAGTATTGGTTGCATGAGACGTAACATTCACATTGGATGCAAGCACTGTTACTGAGGTATATGAAAGTGTCGTAAAAGGACTTGGCGTAGTCTCTCAAGAACATAGTGGTTGATCAACTTACCTAGCCATTTTTCAAAATAGCCTATGATTGTCACATGAGTGTGGGTTTAAAGATTAACCCATTAATGGATCTTTGGGATAGTGGGAGATTGTTGGACATGCAAGTCCACGACGAGCCATTACACAATAAATGTTATTGTGAATATCATCTTCTGATATGAAATGAAGAATAACTAATTTTCATAATAGGTCCCTTAATAAAATTAGGGTTATGTACCATGGCCATCAAAATGATCATACAACTGTTGATTCAATTGTTGAATCATAGATGCTGGTGGTTGGATGAATATCTAAAGAATTAGATTGAGGACCCACCGAACACCGTCAAATAATTATTAAGAGAGGATCTCTAGCTTGAGAAGGAGGTGGCAGTCCTTCTCTCTAAAGGTTGATATCTGTCCGACCTCTTGATGCAGGTCCTCTGCATAGGAATAGAGATTCGGAGGTGTTAGATTAGTTAGGTCAAAGAGTTGACTTAACAAGTTCAAGATAACCAAATACCTATTTCGTATGCTATCACGATATAGGCACACATCCTGTGATTGGAGACAGATGCATTACTATATGTTTGAGTATATACATTTGGCAGACCAATAGGTTGATGACCTAACCACTGTCTATACACCGACATGCTGGTGTGCATGCAAGGGCTTATGAGTAATACGATCTCAAAGGGATCATATAAGTTCATTGCTGAGCCGGAAGACATGATCTCACTCATGTGATATTGGGAAGAATCAAATTCTATGCACGATCGTCTCGCTTTGAAAGCTTGACTGAATTTGTAGGTTGATATATGCTTTTGGAAAGTAAGATAAACACTAGGTATGATATATGCTTTTGGAAAGTATATGATCGATAACGACTTCCAATGATTAAATGAGAAACATAGTGATAAAACCCTGAAGTAGATAATGTAAAATAGATCTAAAACTCCATGTTTATTCTTGGTCTTCTAGTATGCAGGATGTACATGCATTAGGAATACCTGAGGGTGATGTGCTCAAAATAATTGTATAACCATGACGCTTCCATTCCTAGGGATTGATTAAACAAGTCTAGATTTTAGTGACTCCTCTCAGTATAGAAGTAATCTGATCTTGGTGCAAATGTTGGACAGTGATCTGAATGTGATTCAGATGCAATAAGAAGATTAGATTTGTGGTCTATATTTAACCAAGCATCTTTGAGAGGTTCGCAATATGTCGATTTGATGTGTGATCTCAATATCCAAGTCACTATACATGAAACAATACAATCACCTTGTCTTTATCTCCAAGTATCCGCGAAGAAAGCGCATTATCCTTGAAAGGGTTCAAGGATAATTTCATTGTTGGTATTATATGTTCTAACATTAAGAAATGGATAATTAAATGTGATTTAATTATCATGAATAATATGAATTTGATTCATATTTTAAGGAGAGTAATATGAAATAATAAAATGTGATTTAATTATCAAAGGCGTGAATAATGTGAATGTGATTCATATTATTTGGGCACATGAGAATAGAGATCCAATATGATTAAATGTGATTTGATTATCATGGATATAAATGATATGGATAGCACGATCCTTATTATTCAAATATATTTTAAGTGTGGCTTATACTATATAAGAGAGAGCCTATTGTGATTTATATTTGTTAATTAATTATTTCTGTGAGTTGGATTCAAATTAGATGATTAATTGAAAATATAATTTACATTTTATTTTGAGATGTGAATGTGATTCACAAATTTCCAATGGCATGATTACAATGTTCACAAGATAATTATGAATTATTTTTGTGAGATAATTTACAACAAATGTTGTTGTAAATCTTGGAGATGTCATGAGATAATGAGATCTCAAGAAATGATTGGGTAGCCATCCCATCTTTTTAGGAGATAGGTTTATTTCCTCATTATCTCCATTGTCAGTTAATTAATTTGATTTGAATTTAATTATAGTGATTTATTGATATCTATTAAATTAACTATTGTTGTGTTTTTATAACAAGATCATGGCCATTGAAAGAAACACAAATCAATATCATACATTGGATTTGTGTGTACATGGATTGAGATCCATGGATCTCAAAATAATATATAAGAAGAGGAACCCCTTGCTCTTCATGTGACATGATCAAAAAAATTACATCATCAACAATAGCTCTCTCTCTCTCATTCTCTACACTCCAAGCCTCTCTCTCTCTCCCTCTCATACCGTCCACCATGGAGCCCTTGTGAGAGTCGTCATCATCACAGCATCATCATTATGCTGCTGGATTGTTTGCTCGTGATGTTCATCTTCTTCGATATGCCTAGCTCGTGAAGAAGACATCGGATCTCGTGTGATGAGATCAGGAGATTCACCGCTTGTATCATCAACATGGATTGCGAGGAGCATGCATCTCATCAACGCACTGGCAAGCGTATCCTCCGTTGGATCGGACTTTAGACCGGAGGTCTCTTCATTTAGAGACTCGATCATGACCACACTTCAAGAGGTATACCTAATGCTTATTTGTGGTTTAGATGAAACGATCCGAGAAGTGTTCTTAGATCATGTGGTTTCATCATTTAATTTTTTTAAATTCCGCTGATCGGAGCAACTAGTGAGACTAGTCGCTCCCGATCACATTCAATGCCATCCTCATGCTTCCGTGATGCTCTTAAGGATCTTACCATATCCTTTAAGTCCTTGTTCAATAATACAATTATCTCTTTATTTTATCTCCAATTAATTTAAGTAATAAATCAAGCAACAAATCAACAAAGAGTTCAGTTCAAGGACTCTTTGTAGTGGCTCCATGTGTCAATACACACACCCATCAAATTCCATATATTGAATGATATATTGAATGATACTATTGCTAATTTATTACTTAATTAATCAATAAATAATACAACAATTGATATTCTTATTTTCAATAGGACTCGATATAATGGTGCCATGTGTACAACCATTGTACACATCCCATCTTGACTAAATATAGCCATGGTTCTTTCTTTTTATTTATCAATCAATTGTGTTGATAATTACATTATCATTATTGGAGAAATTATGAAAATAATCCCTTTAGCTTATGAATCATACTCATAATGCATAAAAAATGTAAATATTGTGGATCAAATTCACACATAATTTCATGCCTTGGAAATATTATGCAAATCATATTTACATATATATTATTTATATGAATCATATTCATATAAATATTAATTATTGTGAATTATCGTTCACAATAATTAATGAAATATATATTTTAAATCAAATACAAAAATACCCTTATGAAAAATATAATACTAATAATTATAACAACATTGACATCGTTAAGTATGAGTCCTAATCCAATTAGGACTCATGAGATAAAATGCAGATACATAGAGATAATGTTAGGGAGATCATAATATCCATGAATAGTGACTTGAAATATGGATATCAACCCATTTTTAGGGTTTATACCTTTTTTAGTTTGAAATTGATATGCTCTTATCAATTGAGCTCGAGTGGAACACTTCACACTCTAAATGAGCTCAACAAAATGCAAGCCACTCTATGTAAGTTCGAGAAAGTATCGGTGAGATGAACCCAACTTCCTTGACTATTTCTAATCAAAGTCCAAAACATTTGGAGTTTATATATTTCCATTTCCATGACCATTTCGGTTTCCAACATTTGAACATTTATGCATACCTCTTTTATTCTTGGACATTTATTCCTTCGAATAGCCAGAGCAGTAGTGGATTTGGAAGCAAACAAATCACCTTTCACTCCAGCAATAGCATGGTGTCTGTTTAGACGATCCAATTACCCAAACCGACTAAATATATGCTATATGCAAGTGTGGCTTAAGAATAGACAGCGGACTGTGACTTTCATACAAAGATCAAAGTCATTAATCTCTTCAAGGATGACATCGCAACCTATGAATTACTCTCTATCGAGGAAGGAGTGGATTTCACAGTTTGAATTCCATTTGTCTTTGAAGATGAATTTTTTGTTGATGAGCATGAAGAGCTGAGTCATGGCAACTTATCCTTAGTATAGGAAGAGCATATTGTTTAGGATTTTTTCGAACATGATTCTATCATTGAGAATTTATGTCAGATCTTGAACTATCGAAGTTGGAAAATGTACAGTTGAAAGATTTGGCACCACCGATTCCCAGCATAGTTGCAAAAGTTATCCCTGTTGTGATTCAAATGACACCATAGCTCAAACCACTTCCATCAAACATGAAGTAATCCTTCCTTGTGGGTGCATAAAATATGTTTGCTATAATCATCAATTCATAGTTGACTCGAGAATAGAAATCTCGTCGACTCGAGGTTTTAGAGAGAAATCGCAAGGTGATATGCTGGAAAATATCATATTTCAATGTGATTAATCCCTCACTATGTTTCCGTCACATTTACCTAGAAGAAGATACCAATCCATTCCATGAATTTCAGTGCATATTGAATATGAACCTTTGAGAGGTTATTATGAATGAAATTACAAAATGTTGTTACACGAGCTACATATATCCCAACTCCAATTCAAAGTGGGTGAGTCCATTGAATGTTGTTACCCATAAATAAAGGATCACCATCATTAATAACAACAAAGGAGTGGAGATCCCAATCAGAGTTCTGACATCTTGGCACGTCTATTTTGATTATAAATGTGTGAATTTAGCGGCTAAGAATAATCATTTCTCGCTCCCCTTCATCGATCTGATAGTCCAAAGACTGGCCGCGATGGAGAATTTCTGCATCCTGGATGGATACTCTATATATGATTAGATTGCAATTACCACATAAGACCAAGAAAAGAATAACTTCACCAGTCCATTTGGGATTCCGCAGGATGCCATTTTAGATTGTGAAATGCACCTGTGACCTTTAGGAGGTGCTTGTTGGTAGTTTTCACGTATATGGTTTGTATTTTTTGTGAGGCCATTATGTACAATTTCTCAGTCTATTTCAACATCTTTTATCAATGCTTATCTTATTTAGAGCAAGTCTTGAAACGATACTATGAAGTGAACTTGGTGATCTCATGGGAAAAGAGCCATTTCATGGTAACCAAAGGGATTGTGCTAGGATATGTCATATCAAAGTGCGGCATGGAGATCAATCATGCAAAGTTTGAAGTCATTTCGAAACTAGAGACACCTACAAATTTGAAGCTAATGCAATCCTTGCATGGGCATGTGGCATTTTATCGTCGATTTATCAAAGATTTCAGCAAAATTACCCGACCGCTGACTTAACTTCTTGGAAAGGAGGAAGATTTTATTTTAGATGATAATGTCTTGAAAGCCTTCAAACAATTGAAAGATTTGATCACTCAAGCCCATGTTCCACAATCGCCAGGTTGGTCTCTACCATTTGAGATAATGATAAATGCATCAAACTATGCCATTGGAGCAGTTCTTTAACAGAGGAGAGACAATCATCCATTTGCTATTCACTATGCCAGCAAAACTCTTGATGACGCATAAAAGAACTATACAGTCAATGAGAAAGAGTTGCAAGCAGTTATCTTCATTTTGGAGAAGTTCACATCTCACTTACTCAGATCGAAAGTAACTATCTACACAAATCATACTACCATCGGGTACTTTCAAGCCAAGAAGGGTGCCAAACCAAGGTTGATCAAATGGATCCTTCTACTCCATAAATTCGATCTTGAAATTCATGATAATACTATGTTAAAAATGTTGTGGTAGGTCATTTGTCAAGAATGCCAAAGTCAGACACTCTTGAGCAGATCTTATTGCCAATCAATGAAACCATTTAAGATGAAGCCATTATGTTAGTCACATCGCTTCTCTGGTTTGCTGATATTGTGAATATATTGTGTCCAAGAGAAATCCACAAGATTTTCCGAAGCTAAAAGTTGACAAGCTTTTGTGGGATATTCATATGTGGGATATTGCTGATATCTATCGATGGGAGGATCCATATCTCATTCGTGAGGGGGCAAATTGCATATGGAGGAGGTCCATTCCTTAGGGGGAAGTTCATGGTGTCTTAGAATATTTTGATGATAGAGAGTTAGGAGACACCAATCTGGAAAGCGTAATGCGACCTCTGGTGGCCTACGTTATTCAGAGATGCAAGAAGATTATTTGAAAATATTACTGATTATCAGAATATGGGAGGAACCATCTAAATGAGATATACAATGCCTTTGAATTACATTCAGATATCATATGTATTTGATGTATGAGGTATTCACTCCATGGGGCCCATTTCCCAACAGTCAGGGTTATGAGTACATTATTCTCGATGTCGATTACGTAAGTCATTTGGTGGAGGCTATCCCAACCTAAGTTGCTGATAGTCACACTATCTGCCAATTTCTGAAAGAACATATTATTGCAATGTTCTGGATCCCTAAAATGCTGATACCAGATGGGGGTAGCTATTTCATAAACAGAGAAGTGAAGAAGTTGACTCAAGAATACTACATTGAACATTGAGTAGCTTCTCCATACCACTCAATGTCTAATGGCTTGGCAGAATGTTCGAATTGGAAAATCATGACAATCCTCAAGAAGCTTGTACATCTAGGCAGAAAGAACTAGTCTCAACTACTTGACTTAGTTCTCTGAGCTTATCAGACAACCTACAAGTCTGCTTTGGAAATGTCTCCCTATCGATTGGTGTACGACAAGCCATGCCATTTTCCAGTTGAATTGATTCATAAATATTTATGGGAAATGAATATCTGTAATTTGGATGCATAGAAACATGACAAAATAGAAAGCTAAATCTGAACAAACTTCTTGAGTTTAGAGACTATGCATACGACAACGTTCTTATGTAGAAGGAGAAGGTCGAGAAATGGCACTACAAGAATATATGTTTCAAGACTTTTGAATTAGGATATAAGGTGTGGTTCATTGATGTCAAGTTGAAACTATTCCCAGGGAAGATGAAAAACAAGTTGTCTGGGCCGTTCATAGTGAAAAATGTGTGTGACAACGGCAGTATTACCATATCAGGTTTATCAAGTGACACATAACCCTTTGTCATCAACAGAGAGCTTCTTAAGACTTACCTCAATTATGATAATTTTCTATCTGTGGTTGACTCTATTCAAATGGTCTACGATGCGGAACTTTCAGCCAAAGCATTTACATATTTAGACAAGGCTATCATGATATTCTGTCCATACTTAGGGATATTTTACCCTAAGTATAGGGGGAGATTGGCCCAACCGATGATTTGTTTATTCCCACCCCCAACCCTCCCTTCCTTGTGCTGGACACGCGAGCCCACGGCGAGACATTATGCAATAAATGTTATTGCAAATATCATTCCCCGATCTGAAATGAAGAATAATTAATTTGCATAATAGGTCCCTGTGTACAATTAGGGTTATGTACCATGGCCATCTTGATGATCATATAGATGTTAATTCATTAAATGAATCATAGAGATTGGTGTTTAGATGAGTATCTAAGATTAGATAGAGGACTCATCAAGCACCGTCAAATGATTACTAAGAGATGATCTCCAGCCTAAGTAGGAGATGTTAATCCTTTCTCACATAGGCTGATATTTGACCGACCTATTGATGCAGGTCCTCTGCATGGGAATAGTGATTCGGAGGTGTCAGATTAGTTAGGTCAAAGGGTTGACTTAACAAGATAGAGATAACCTAAGTCCTATGTTGAATGCTATCACAGCATAGGCACATATCCTCTGACCGGAGACAGATGTGTTACTATATGTCTGTGTGTGTACATTTGGAAGAACAATAGGTTGATGACCTAACCAAGGTCTATACACCGACGCGCTGGTGTGCATGTAAGGGCATATGAGTAATACGATCTCACAAAGGTATCATACAGGTTCACTTATGAACCGGAAGACATGAGCTCACTCATGAGGTACTAGGACAGATCAAATTTTATGCATGGTCGTCGTCTTTGGAAGCATGACAAGAATTTGAAGGTATGATATATGCTTTGGGAAAGCATATGATCGATACCGATTCCCAAGACCAAGATTGAGAAACTTGGTGATCAAACCCTGAAGAAGACAATGTAAAAATGATCTTATTCTTCAGATTGATCATAGGTCTTCCAGTATACGGGATGTATAGGTATTGGGAATACGTGAGGGTGATGTGATCATAAACGATTGTATAACCAACGCTTCCATTCCGAGGGAAAAATGAAACAGGTCTAGATTTTAGTGAATCCTCTCAGTAGAGAAGCAATCTGATCTTGGTCCAAGTGTTGGACATTGGTCTGAATGAGATTCAGATGAAATGTGAAGATTAGATTTGTGGTCTTGATTTAATCAAGCATTTGTGGAAGGTAAGTAAGATCTGGATTTGAGATGAGATCTCAACATCCAAGTTACTATACGTGGAACAATACAATTGCCATGTCCTTATCGTCAAGTATCTGCGAAGAAAGCACATTATTCTTGAAGGAGTTCAAGAATAATTCATTTGATGAATTATGTATCCAAGCAACAAGATGTTGATAATTAAATGAGATTTAATTATCAAGAATAATATGAATGGGATTCAAATTATGAGAATGATTATCCAAGATAATTAAATGGGATTTGATTATCAAGGATTAGAGATTATGGATAGTTCTATCCATGATATCTGTGTATATATATTATAAATGTGATTTATAATATATATTAGAGAGAGAGCACTTTTGTAAATAGCATTTGTTAATTGTTAATGTGAATTGGATTCACATTTAGCAATTAATTGGAAATGCAATTTACAATTTAGTTTGGCTGTGAATATGATTCACATATTTTCAATGGCATGATTGAAATATTTACTAATTAATTGGGAATTAATTTAATAGATAACTTTACAATAAATATGCACTAATTGATTTTGAATTAATTTAGTGGATAATGTTGCAAGATAAATAAAAGATAATGATATAAATTAAAAATAGGATAATCCACCAAACAACAATTATCTTTTTAATTAATAGATTGATAATTATCCTTTTAATTATCATATCATTTTCTTATGATTATTAATTAGTTTTATTGAATTAATTTATGTTGATGATAATGCAACATATATTTAATTTAATATAAATTAATATGATGTTGTTTTTGAAAAACAATTATCATGGCCATTGATTTAATATACATATCAATCTAACCATTGATTTTGTATATGCCATGGAGTGTGATCCATGGACTTCCAAACTAGTATATAAAGAGAGAAACCCTAGCCTCTTCATGCTACAAGATATATTAAGAGTACACGCCTACTCTATCTCTCTCTCTCTCTCGCATTCTCGTCCTCTCTCTCTCTCTCTAAGGTGGTCGTCCATCTTGTGCTTTAAGGGAAGAAGCAATCGTCTCCACGCCAGTTCGCTGTCGCTTTGATTGCTCATGGATCTCCATCAACGGATTTTGTTGGACGAAATCAGGAGATTCAAGGCTTGGATCTTCATCGAGGATTGCGGGAGGAACGCGTCTCATCATCGCGCCCGCAAGTGCCATCTTTGTAGATCGGACTTGAGTCAAGAGGATCTCTTGCTTTAGAGATCTTGTGATCGCAACCACGCTTCAAGAGATATTTCTAATACTTTGTGGTTTGATGAAATGATCCAAGAAATGTTCTTGTGATCATGTGATTTCATCACTTGATTTAAATTTTTTAATTTTCGCTGCATCTAGCGACTAGTCGCCCCGATCGCATGAGATGCGATCAACATGTTTTTGTGATGCGCTTGAGGATTCCTCGTATCCTTCAACTGGTACCAGAGCATTAGGTCGGAAAAGGATTTGGATACGATCCGTAAACCTAGGACTACTTGGGTTTGAAAGGATTGCGAAAATTTTTACTGCATTTTAATTTTCGCACCTCTGTTTAATTGAATTTTTCGGCACTGTTTAAATTATTTAGACATGAAATTTTCAATTGGATTTTGTTCTCCATCCAATAAGGAAATCATAGGATCTGAGTTTATGTAATTTAGATTTCATTTGCTCAAGATATGGCCCTTTGAATAAACATGTATTCATTGTTGCGGGAACTGAGAATCTAAACATGATTAATGAGTTAATTACTGTTTTGATACGCCTTTAAAAGCATGAAATATTACTTGAGTTCTGTCATAAATCAAATTAGCAATCTTAAGAAACTGATTTTGCGTAATTTAGATTTAAATTGATCAAGATATGTTGATTTTGGTGAGTAGGGGTCACTGCTAAAAATTGACGAATTTGATCATAAACCATGTGATAGTCATTCAAATAAGTTGATGAAATTAATTGTTAATTTTCTGAAATAATTAGTGATAAATATTTGTGAACTATTTAAAGAGATAATTATTTCATTGAATGACATTCCTCTAACCAAGATGATAATATAGATGATCTTGATCATTAATTGGTTGATATGAAATCATCAACAAACATTGTTTTCATGCAAAAACCTTAGTTTATTCTACAATAGTTGTAGGACAACTTTTACATGCAAAACCCTCTTGCTTGAATAGGATTGAGGATTTGTTTAGCAAATCTCCTTATAATATTATCAAAATATTTTTGATGAATATTATATGGTATAATTTTAGTTGAAAAATCGATGATCATCTCAAAGTACATAATGATCTATCTGCATTATCCTTTCCTGAGGTGGATATGGTGTCTAGTTGGGGAGCGTTGGGGTAGCAGGTTGCACCGGATGTGGTCCGTCCCACTCCCGTCGGTATTGGCCATGACAGCGGGTAGGGGCTCGATAATGCCAAAGAAATCAAAGTGTATTTGTCTAATTATTAAAATTTGAATAATACGTACTTTGAGATTATACCTACTATTCGAGTAATAATCATGTTTGTTGATTGATAATTGATTGATGATTAATTTAATGTGATTAAATTAATTATATCCAATAAATACTCTATTATGAATAGGTGTGTATTTCCCTTGGAAGAATTAATTATGTGAATATGATTCATGATAATTAATTATTAAAATTTCAATATGAGCTGGAGGATCACATAAGTGACATCCATGGTCTCCCCTCAAGGCAAAGGGTTCCGTCATCAGGGATTGTATGTAGGAAACGCTTGTCCGAAGTGACAACTCCTGTATACATGCGCATCTGGATCGTCTCTTTTCTTCTCGTAAGAGTAAGGTCGTATGCGTAGTGACCCCAATATAGAGTCCTCATATTATTGGGGCGATATTGGATTGTGCATAGCGAGTTTTCATCATGTTGATAGTTGGTTCAATTAACAACGGGTCAACATCATCTTAGGGGTGGTGGGCCCGGGTGTTAAAGACCGAATTGGGAGATGCAAGTTGGACTTGCAAGGTGGAATGTGTTCCCGATTCTTTTTATCGGAGTCACAAGTTCTCATATTATTGGGATGTGACAAAGATAGGAAAGGAGATCCCAGATCTTACTAGAGATATAATGGTAAGAATGTCTCTTACATTGAAAGTGATTAAGGGAATGAACTTTCATTGTTGACAAGGCAAGATAACTTTGACATAAAATTTCCTAAATCAAAGTAAAACATGTATATATAATATATATACCCTTATGCAAATTTCTTATTTCAAATAATCCTTCATTAAACCAACTCAATGTTATACTCAATAATAACCAGTAAAATATCATAGATAGGACTCATGATCCAGATATTATACTTGCAATTGGACACATAATGTATGTGGTTGCAATGTGCAAGTTTCCTCAACATAATGAGGAATGACAATTAAATAAGACAATAAGATATCACCTAAGGTTTGTATGTCTCTATAGTCTTGATCTTTCATCGAGTGTACTCTGGAAGTGACATGTCGATGATGATCGTAATTGTCAAATTAATTATAAAATCTAAGAATATATTCTGACATACATATGTGTTCTAGACATTTAATCATGAATAGCATGATTCTCTGCATTATGCAGAATGATGGCTTAAAAGAGATGATGTAATCGAAATGTTTGAATACCTACTTGAACCCAAGAGTTAAGATATATGTATATATGATCAGTGTCATCATTCTACTATCTATACTAAAATCATTCATGAAGGTTCATAATAATCATTTTGTATGAATTTAATGATGCATGTATAAATGTTGAAGTGCTCTTGTATTGAAATCTTTTGAATTCAACATAAGAGACTCTTTGTCTTGAACAATGGTTGTTTATAGATGAAGAGAGCATAGTGGAAGCGTGGGTCGGACCCATGTGAGAAGGAAAGTCAAAGAGTTGATTGTATTTCTGTGACTTCCATATGACATCCAAAGAGTTGGGTGAATGCCAATACTGCAATAAGTTGATGTGTTGATAGTATGACTATCAAATCTGTCTAAAATCCTTAGTAAAGGACTCAGATAGAGCATCGGAATAATCTACATATAATCATTGACTTTGACTTACTTTTTTCTTAAGATAAAGTCTGATAATTGTATCCAAATCTTCTAATGACACTTGCAATTGGTTGCATGTACATATTAGAAGATTAGAAATTTGATCTAAAGGTTTAATAGTCATCAACATGGATATTGATGTAATTGTTGCGGCAATCTCTGTTAGATAGATAGACTTCATATTCTCAATGGGAGAGCCCTTAGTCTTGGAGAATGTGTCTATGACCTAGATATTAGAATACACTCATTGTTTGTTTCTAAATGTTGGAAATAAACATGAATTCTGAGATAGAATTATAATAAAGAGTTATGATGGATATATTTTAGATAGTAATGTAACATCTAGTGGACTCTACAAAATTAGAAAATTAATGAATGGTTCATTAAGATTTCTGATATTGAAAATTAAAACCTTTATAAGATCAATAGGAGGATAAAGATCATTTGACAATGATCTGGCATCAGGTTTTGGGCATATGTCTGCTGATGAGATCAATAGACTGGTAAAATATGAAACTTTAGAATGTCTAAAATTTTAAATCTTCCATACTTGTGAATATAGTATTCAAAGTAAAATGTCCAATAGACCCTTCTCTAGGAAAGGTGTGAGATGTCCATGTATTCCGGATCTCATACATATTGATGTATGTGGATCATCTATATCATAGTGAACATTATGGATATGTGATATCTATTGATGATTATGTATGATATGAGATTTCTTCAACATTATGGATATGTGATATCTATTGATGATTATGTATGATATGAGATTTCTTCTCTTCACCTGAGAAACCTTTGAAAGGTTCAAAGATTTCACAATTTTGGTTTGGAACCAAAGTTTGAAGGAAGATTAAATAAATTTGATCTAACCAAGGTAGCAAGTACCTAATAGATGAATTCAAATAATATATTATGAAGATACGAATATCATTTCTATCTCAATCCTCCTAACACACCTAAACTCAATGGAGTTGTAGGGAGATACAATTGGATCATGTGTGACATGATTTGATCAATGATGAATTTTTAGCATAATTATCCCTTAGTTTCCATGTATATATGTGTAGTAGAGACTACAATATATATCCTTAATAAGGTTCCAGGCATATAAGCTAGAATCTAGCACTTTAGAGTGCTTCTTCATTAGGAAAATAAAGGATGGTATTAGATGCCTACTTTATAACCCTGAGATTCTTAAAAGATGTCATCTATGAGATTGTGATTTAGATGATGACTCTCTTGAGAATCAAGATGAAAATGAAATGTAGAAACTCATTTAATCTTGAGAAGATAATGAGGCTCCTGAAATCGGGAACTAAAAGGATAATTAAAGATGAAACAATAATACTTCTTTAAATGGATTTGAAGATGTATTCCGTGTGTCAGTTAAGTCTGACAATGATCGAACTTCATATGATGAAGCTCCTGCGGATCATGACATGGAAAAATGGATATTAGCAATAAAGTCTAAAGTAGACTTCATATACAAATGTTGTATATGGACCCTCAAGGATCCACCTATAAGGGTAAGATCCATAAAGGTGTAAATGGATCTTCAAGAGAAAGGGAACCCGATGAGAAGGTAGAGAGACCTTCAAAGCACGGTTCATAGCCATGAGCTACACACTGGAAGAGAAGACATTGCTTTCGATGAGACTTGTTCTTCAGTGAACATGCTTAAAATCATCAGAATATTGCTAACGTTAGCTACACAACTTGACTATTGCATCTTCAAGATGTAAGTCAAGATTGCATTCCTCTAAGAATACCTCTCTGAGGATATTCACATGAAGTAGCCCCAGGGCTTCATGATTGAGGAAAGTAAGGTGTGAAAGCTGAAGAAATCCATCTATGGACTCAAATAAGCTTCTTGTAGCTGTAACATATGATTTGATGAAATTATAAATGTTATATTTTCAGATATAATCCTGGTGTACCATGTGAAGCTTAGTGGGAGTGCCATTGTGTTCATCATGCTAAATGTAGATAATATCCTAGTCATTTTAAAATGATATAAAGATGATAATAAGTATTTTATGATCTGGCTATTCCATACATTGAGATATGATCTCAAAGATGCCTCTTGTATCTTAGTTCTGAAGTTGTTCAGAAGCAAAGAAAAGAGGGTATTGGGACTGTCACATTTGTAGTACACCTTGGACATGTTCCATTTTTTTGGGAAATTCCAAGAACATTTTTTTTGGGAAATTCCAAGAAAGGCTTTCTTACCTTAAGATTTGGTACTGACTTATCTAAAGGGATAGAACCTCAAAGAGTTGAGGAAGTAAATGCTAAAACTGGTTGCCCTTTTGTGCATCAGTTACGAGAAGCTGAAAGTATGCTAGATGTGTACAAAAGCCAGATGTCTGCCATGCAGCATGAGTAGTAAACTGTTACTAATCCTACAATGGAGATGGAATACTTGATTGCAGTAATAACAATATCTTCAACGATGAAAAGGCTTTAAAGATAGTGATCTCTAAGTCTTATCTTTATGAAATAAATACTTTTAGATGGAGATCTAAAAGGTCTTAAATGTGAATACCTTAGGAGATAGAAATATCCAGGAATAAGGATATTATGCTAAGGATTATGGAAATACTGGTTATAATAATTATTAAGTTGTAGTGTCAAGGACACTATAACTAACAAGATTGAGTATTGGTCGCATGAGATGCAACATTCACATTAAATGCGAACATTGTTACCAGGGATATGCAAGTGCCGTAAAAGGACTTGGCATAGTCTCGCGGGAACAGAATGACCGATAAGCTTACCTAGCTATTTTCTAAATAGCCTATTATTGTCACATGAGTGTGGGTTTAAATGATTAGCCCATTAGTGGATCTTTGGGCTAGTGGGAGATTGTTGGACATGCTAGCCCACGGTGAGCCATTATGCAATAATTGTTATTGCAAATATCATTCCCTGATCTGAAATGAAGAGTAATTAATTTGCATAATAGGTCCTTTTGTACAATTAGGATTATGTACAATGGCCATCTTGATGATCATATAGCTATTGATTCATTAAATGAATCATAGAGGCTGGTGTTTGGATGAATATCTAAGAAGTTAGATAGAGGACTCATCAAGCACCGTCAAATGATTATTAAGAGATGATCTCCACCCTGAGTAGGAGATGACAATTCTTTCTCACATAGGCTGATATCTGACCGACTTATTGATGCAGGTCCTCTGCAAGGGAATAGTGATTCGGAGGTGTCAGATTAGTTAGGTCAAAGGGTTGACTTAACGAGATCGAGATAACCCAAGTCCTATGTTGAATGCTATCATAGCATAGGCACACAGCCTTTGATCAGAGACAGATGTGTTACTATATGTATGAGTGTGTACTTTTGGCAGACCAATAGGTTGATAACCTTACCAGGATCTATACACTGGCGTGCTGGTGTGCATGTAAGGGCATATGAGTAGTATGATCTCTCAAAAGGATTATACAGTTTCACTTATGAACCGGAAGACATGAGCTCGCTCATGAGGTATTGGGACCTATCAAATTCCATGCATGGTCGTCGTGCTTTGGAAGCATGACAAGAATTTGATGGTATGATATATGCTTTGGGAAAGCGTATGATATATGCTTTGGGAAAGCATATGATCGATACCGATTCCCAAGACCAAGATTGACAAACTAGGTTATCAAACCCTGAAGAAGACAACGTATAATTGATCTTAATCTTCAGGTTGATCATAGGTCTTTCAGTATGCAGGTGACATGCCCCGTAAAAGCCGCGTTAAGAAAGTGTTTTTAATCTTCGTGAGTGAAATTAATGAATGTGTCGTTCGTTGTAGGCGGCTTCCAGAAACAGTCAAGAAATAACCACAATTTTTAATCAAATTTAATCAAGTGGTTTTTATGTTTATTTTACTTGGGCAAGTCCCAAGGTCGATCACAAGGAGGCAAAGGAACAACTTAGATTAATGTCTATCCAATTTTGAGTTCGGTTTTCAAGGCGGTCTTTTTTTGGAATTTTTCAATGCAATAGAGGGTGCAATATGCAAATCCGGCCTACTTTATGGACTAAAATGTGAATTACGTTCAAATGAAGTCCGAAAAATACGAAACTTGGCCGAGATGTAAAATATGATGAAATGAGTGCACTGTAATTTTTTTGGAATTTTTTGATGCAATATGAATTTTTTACGAATTTTTGAATGTAAACAAATTAATTTTCAATATTTAATTTTAATAAATATTAAACCAACTTATTTTCGAGAACTAAAATTATCTAAGATCTATCACTAGGTAATGGATCTTAGAAAAATCCTAGACCTCAAAAATGTGGGATTTTATACTTATTAAAAATCAAACATTGAAATGTGCAAAATGATTTTTACAGGGCAAATGATGCATGCAAATGCAAAGATTTTTTGGCACAATGTTAATCAAAGTAATCTCTACGATATTTGATTTTTGGGGAATTTTTAGAGATACGGTTATTAACTATGAATTTCCGAGCATAGATTGGGCAAAATATTCCAATTTTCACAAAACAATTATTTATTAATCAACCGTAAATCACAAAAATGTCCATAGCATGTCAAAATGTAAAGGATTAAAAGATGAACATCATGCATTTTTTTAATAAATAAAATATTGTCCAGAAGAGGTTCAAAACTTAAGGGGAATACAGGGGTATGACTGCAAATATAAATAAATAAATAAAATGCAGCGGGGGGCCTAAGTGCAATTACCTAGATACTGGGGGCGATAGTGCAAATTACCCAGAGGGGCACGTGCGTGGCATGTGCCCTTCTGGGTGTGGACTAATATGTGAATCGATGGACCTCCGGGGGCCTCACTGCAATTTCACCTCGGTCACGTGCAAGGCACGTGACCTGGGTGACGTACGGCTGACGTGGGCGTTCCCTCCCGCATGTGCGCCTCACGTGGGAGGGCCTCGGGTCGGCCCCCGGCGGCTGGTGGTCCGGCCTTGCTCCCTCTGGTTGGCGGTGAAGAACGGCGGAGCGGCTGAGGCGGGGGTCGCAGAGTTGACGTAGCGAAGGTTGAAGCGGTGGAGTTGAGGCGGGTTAGGCGGTGGCGCTGGAGTGCTGACGGAGGAGCTCCAGGCGGTTGGCGAAGTGGGTTGTCGGAGAAATCAAAGATGCGGCGGAGCTGGAGGTCGATGAAGATGAATGAATAGTTGTCGAGGCGGAGTGTAGCCGGAGGCGGAGCAGCTGGTCGGTGAAGGCGATGAAGCGTTGTCGATGGTAGTAGTCGTTCGCTGGAGTGCTGGCGGAGGAGCTCCAGGCGGTAGGCGGTGAAGCTCGAAGGTTGATGGCGGTGGTCGTCGGCTCAACGCCAAGGCGGAGCAAGATCAGTACGGCGACAGAGGCGCGTCTGCTACGAGGGTCGCGGAGACTCTCGGATCTCGCCGGAGAAGACGGGGCTTTGGGCTGTCACCACCGGGGCTCCATTCTTGTGTAGTCGGCGGATACCTCCAGTAGGGGTCGGCGGTGGAGATTAAATAGGGGTGAGGGAGGAGATAAGGGTCGGTGGTTGCGGAGGGCCGATGCGGCGGCCGTTGGCGAGGATAGCGGAGAAGTCGGGGTGGCTCTGTTGGGGAAGACGATGGCTCCAGGCCGTTCGATCGGCCGAGATCGAACGGCCGCGGGTGGAACACGTGGCAGGAGCCTGGGGAAGGGAGACGGGTGCGCACGTGCAGTGCGCGTGCGGGAGTGGCACGTGCGCTGCACGTGCGTGTTTTATTATTATTTTATTATTTTATTATTATTTTTTATTATATTTTTTTTAATAAAAACGAGTTAAAGAAAGGCTCAAAAAATGCTGACACGTGGCGGCCTCTGGGGCTGCCACGTGTCAGCACCAGAAAAATCGAAAATAAAACCTCTTGTAAAATAGATAAAAAATAGCAAATGACCTCGGATCGAAAAAGTTTCTTCACAAAAAATGCTCGTCTCGAAGAGATCTACAACTTTCATGAAGACATCAAAGCCAAATTCGGTCAAATGTGAAAAGTGCATTTTTGGGGCATCCCATGTACATAGAATACCTTGATTTTTGTGTTTTCTAATTTTTTTTGTCATTTTTTAAACAAGATAAAAATCCGGAAAAATATGGAAAACTCAAAGATAAATAAAAGGCACCTAATTCTATTTTTTTGGATTTTTATTAATTAATAAAATATATACATAAAATATAGGTCAGAAAAGCCGCGAAAATATACAAAAGAGGCCCAAAACCCAACTTTCACATACGAGCTCCGATTCACTTGAACTTGGTCTTGTTTTGAAGGTAATTGAATGCACATTAGTTCAAAAGTGAGTAGGATCAAATCGGACACTAGATGGGGAAGATATGTGGCTTTTAGTCCGGAAATCCTGAAACTAGGGTTTGGGTTTTTGGTCCACTTATTTGAGTTAGTGATTTTTTTGTATTTTTCATTTATCCTTGTGAGTGATATGTACACGATGGAGGTGGTTTTGTGGCATGTAATGTTAGCATGGGGGAGTTAAAAATAGGGGAAGTCAGGCTATTTACAGGTCAATTTGGGCTTGGATTTTTGGCTTCTTATTTGATGCAGAATTTAATGCTAAAATGCAATTCTTATGAAATCATGCACAAATGCTAATTATGCGAAATAGATGCAGATATGCTGTTGATTTTTTGGGAATTGAGCTTAATAAATGAGATTTAGAGTGATGAATCCGAGATTCATCAGCAGGATGTACAAGTATTGGAAATACCTGAGGGTGATGTGATCATAAACGATTGTATAACCATGACGCTTCAATTCCGAGGGAGTAATGAAACGGGTTTTGACTTAAGTGACTCCTCTCAGTAGAGAAGCAATCTGATCTTGGTCCAAGTGTTGGACATTGGTCTGAATGAGATTCAGATGCATGAGGAGATTAGATTTGCGGTCTTGATTTAAACAAGCATCTATGGGAGGTATGTAAGATCTGGATTTGAGATGAGATCTCAACATCCAAGTCACTATACGTGAAACAATACAATGCCATGTTCTTATCTCCAAGTATCTGCGGAGAAAGCACCTTATTTTTGAAGGAGTTCAAGAATAATTCATTTGATGAATTATGTATCCAAGCAACAAGATGTTGATAATTAAATGAGATTTAATTATCAAGAATAATATGAATGGGATTCATATTATGAGAATGATTATCCAAGATAATTAAATGGGATTTGATTATCAAGTATTAGAGATTATGGATAGTTCTATCCATGATATCTGTGTATATATATTATAAATGTGATTTATAATATATATCAGAGAGAGCACCTTTGTAAATAACATTTGTTAATTGTTAATGTGAATTGGATTCACATTAAGCAATTAATTGGAAATGCAATTTACAATTTAGTTTGGGCTGTGAATATGATCCACATATTTTCAATGGCATGATTGAAATATTCACTAATTAATTGGGAAATAGTTTAGAGTATAATTTTGCAATAAATATACACTAATTGATTTGGAATTAATTTAGTGGATAATGTTACAAGATAAATAAAAGATAATGATATAAATTAAAAAGAGAATAGTCCACCAAACAACAATTATCTTTTTAATTAATAGGTGGATAATTATCTTTTTAATTATCATATCATTATCTTGTGATTATTAATTAATTTTATTGAATTAATTTATGTTGATGATAAGGCAACATATATTTAATTTAATATAAATTAATATGTTGTTGTTTTTGAAAAACAATTATCATGGCCATTGATTTAATATACATATCAATCGAACCATTGATTTTGTATATGCCCTGGATTGTGATCCATGGACTTCCAAACTAGTATATAAAAAGGGCAACCCTAGCCTCTTCATGCTACAAGATACATTAAGAGTACACACCTACTCTCTATCTCTCATTCTCGTCCTCTCTATCTCTCTAAGGTGGACGTCCATCTTTTGCTTTGAGGGAAGAAGCATCGTGGATATCCATCAACGGATTTCGTTGGACTAAATCAAGAGATTCAAGGCTTGGATCTTCATCGAGGATTGCGTGAGGAACATGTCTCATCATCGTGCCTGCAAGTACCATCTTCGTATATCGGACTTAATTAAGGAGGATCTCTTGCTTTAGAGATCTTGTGATCGCAACCACGCTTCAAGAGGTATTTCTAATACTTTGTGGTTTGATGAAATGATCCAAGAAATGTTCTTGTGATCATGTGGTTTCATCACTTGATTTAAATTTTTTAATATCTGCTGCATCTAGCGACTAGTGCGACTAGTCGCCCCGATCGCATGAGATGCGATCAACACGCTTCCGTGATGCGCTTGAGAATTCCTGGTATCCTTCACCTTGTATACAGTCTGCTATACTTTGGATTATTTGATCCTAAATATAGGGAGGATGATTGACTTTCTATTTTTTATTCAGTCGTTCCAGTATAGACTTTTCTATACTTAGTACGAGTCATGTCTTCCTTTTCTTTATGATCCATGAGGACATAGCTCAAGATAAGTATAGAAAGATAATATATATGTGTATATATTTTAGTCATAACTTGTACTTGCATATTCATTATAATATGGCTAATTATATAACACACACTATAATTCGTTGTTATTATGGTTAATATAGCTGTAAAAAATGTTTTAAAAATGTTTTAAAATAGTTGGAAAATTCTTTGATAAATCTTTTGAATTTTTTTTTGAAAAATATTTTCTGAAACATTTGAAAACTTTGTAAATATGTTTTTATTGTAAAAAATTCTTCCTTTTTGTAGAATAAATCATTTTGTAACTCTATTTCGAATGGTTGGGAAAATGGCTGCGAAAATTATTTGAATTACACATATTTTTTATAAATATTTGCAAAATGGTTTTCAAATTTTGTAAATGTTTACAAAATTTATTTGTCGATTTTTTTTCAAAAGAATATTTTCAAATAATTTGTACAAAATCTTTTAAAACTATTTCAACCCTACACGTAATTCAACCAAATAAATTGTTACAAATTCTTTCCATAAACTTGTAAAAACTAAGTTTAAATTCCTTCACCTTATTCTTAGAAATAACAAGATAAATTCCCATGTAAATATCGGGACTTATCTCCATTTCTAACTATTTTGTTTTTAAGAAATCGCAAAAAATATTTACAAAAAACAAAAACCCATATTTGCAAAATGTTTTAAAAAATTACATAAAATATGCAAACTTTTTCAAAAATCAATAAAAATTAAAAATCAGAATATTGTTTCATAAAAATATTTTCCATCATTGCTTAGCATTCACATTTTTGGATTGCTAATAAAAATTGAACAAGTCTAAAGAAAATTTGAATATTGGATCTTAGATGGACCTTAATTCACGTAATCTCACAAACTTTAGAGGAACTGGAATTGAGGCGTTTTTGGTCTGCTAGACTTGATTCTTTGAGACCACAAGACTTGGTTCAATGTCGTATTGATGGCCTAAGTAGAATATTTCGAAACACACATATGATCTCTTCGACAGTAACCTAACTTGAACGCTTGCACTTTACATCTTGTTCAACTCAGTAGACATGGTAGAGGGTTGGATTTGCTGGCCTGAGAAACAAACGAATGCAAACATATGAAGTCATGATACCATGGACATTGTGCCCCAGCCCGATCTAATAGCCATGAGGTCTAATGACATGATGTTATGGGTTGTAATAATGCTTCAAAAGAGGGATAGTCTACTAGATCTAGAGGAAAAAGTCCATATGTAAATGCTACTATATATAATATAAAAATATGAAATCAAAAACTCCATAAAAATAGATAGGAAAAATTAAAGAAAAATTCATTCTCGTTTGAGCATGTATGTATTAAATAAGAAGGCTTGAGCTTCAATGTCAAAGATACATGTGAGCCTATAGCCGGATGACTTGTCTATACTGGTCAAGCATCCTAGGATTGGTAGCTACACTGGCTACCATCCATTCTCTTCTCCACCTCCTCTTCTTGAGACAATTTTACTCGAACTTATACGGGAATACCTCACTTCTTGAGGAAAGAGCTTTTGGATTGGGGAGTTAGGATCACCATAATAGAGAAGCCTAACTTTTACCGCTTTATCCTAGAGGAGCTATATATCACTAATAGTGTATAAGAAAGACCATTGTCAAAAGGGACTGTTTATGACATTGACTTGTTCTGACCTGACCATTTAGGAGATTTGGGCTGAGTCTAGTAATTCTCAGAGGCTGTTGTGTTTCAAGTCTGGTTCCCAATAAGGTTCCGACCAAACTAAAAATCCAAAGGTTCGATTGAGCTCCCTTTGATATTATGAAGACAAGTTTAAAAGTTAAAATCAATCCAAGTTCTTTCTTTTTCTTTTCTTGATTTTCTCGCGCACTTATAGGAATAAGTGTTTGCGAGGTACTAACAAAGGCAAATATAGATGGGCGATGAATCTACATTTCATCAGCTTTATTCTTTAATTTTTCCCTTAAATCCCTAGCTAAATGCTTGTATATATCATTAATTTGTCAAAATAAACATTATGTAATTTGTACAAAATACTATATAAAATATTATATATGTATTGCATTTAATACCAAAATGAAAGAATAAACGAAGAAAAGAAAAATATGTGAAACAACATATGTGTTGAATGACCCTAGACCCCAATTGCCAGTCATTATGATGATTTGGTCAACAAGAAATAAAGTAGGGGAAGATTGGGTAGATGAATTGTAGAGAAAACACATTGATACCCTAATTTATTTTTCCCAATTAATTACTTTTTTATAACTATTTTATTTTATTATTTTGTTACCTCAAATAATAAAACTGTCAACATGAATATTGTATATAACAATACTAATAAAAAAACAAAATTGAGTTCATAGAAAAATAATGCAGTGTACCTGAGACGCACAAAATAAGTCAAAATTAAAACTTAACAGACCTATATCTTCTACATAGTATAAAAATGGATCAAAATGAAATTTAATTGCATATTCCTTCTAATAAGCTATTTAATGATGGTGGTTTAATTTAATTTGAAGTTAAGATACAAAATATAGGTTTTGGGCCCCTATTATGCAATTTACCCATATATTTATTGAATATATTTATTCCTTTTTTTTCAAATCCTTTTGATTTTAAGAAATGTAAATATTATTTGAAATATGAGATGATAATTACAATAAAATAAAAAAAATAAATTAAATTAAAATAAATAATACATTGTAATACAAGGTAAAATATACCTACATATACTTATAATGTATATATACATAATTAATTAAGCGTACATAGAAATTCATATAAATAGAAAAATACCTAAATGTGTATTTAAATAAATTTAAAATATATAAGATACATGTATAAAATAATAAAATGTATAATAGAATGTGAAAATAAAATACCCAAATACATCTATTTTTACCTATATTTTACTTGTAAATATTAAAATGCAATAAAAAGTCTCGAAAAATAAATACAAATATGTATAAAATAATACATTAAATTACGAAAATTTCCATGTTGTAATAAAATTTTAATTAACTCATTTATTATTTATTGTTGAAGTTCCAAGGAACTTCCTCTTGGATTCTGATTAGACCACGTGGACCAACTAGAAGTCGTGCATTGTTGACTCAAGTAAATTGACCCCTCTCCATTCCTCGAGCCACGAATTGTCAGAACCCCTGATTTTCACCTATTGATCCGCTTAAAATCAACATCTTATTCTTTGGTGTGTTGCTTGATTCATTAAGATTGAACACATCTAATTCCCCCTATGGAAAAAGATCTCATTGACTCTCCTCGATCCAATCAACATATTTTACCGAAGATCCTTCATTTTTCAACATATAAAAAAGCTCCTCCAGATCTGCCGCCATGTTTGGTCCACTAGCGGGTGCTCATAGCCCCATAGGTCCTCTAGTTCTCTTAGCCTTGGTGACAACAAGCTGATGAGCAGATTTGCAAAAAGGAGTAGTCGAAGTGGGTGATCCATTCCATCGTTGGACGTACTCAGTTGGTCAGTTCATCCTCCATGATTCTAGTTGAGGCAAGGCCTTTTCTACCATTCCTAGGTATATCTTTAGTTTTAGATTTATTTTTACACTTAAATTTTGGGTTTAATAAATCCTTAGCCTTAAAATAAAAAACTCCCAATAGCTTGGAGCCTGAGCTCCAGAATAATTCAAGGAAATCTGTCCGTTCCTCCACTCTACCTTCCATGCCATTTCGTTCCCCTACATCTGCTCCATCGATCAACCCGTTTGTCCCCTCCAGATCCATTATGGATCTTGGAGTTAATGTTCCCTCTGCTTCCCTTCATCGGAGCCCCATATCAATTCTATCTCTGACTTCTTTTCTTAACCCTTCGGTCAAGTGGATAGTCCTCAAACTAGGGATCATTTTGGTGCAGGTTTACGACACCAAGAAGCCTTATGGAACTTCTTCGAATATCTGAAGCACCCCTAGGTCTTCAGATGCCATATGAGATGCCTGAGCTCAATTGTATTCATCTTAGTTGATCACTGCACAAAGATGAGTGCGAAGAAGCTGTTGGACCCATCAGATTGAGAGAAAGATGACATAGAAAGGAGAACTGCACAATTAAAGTTCGTGGGACCTGAGTTCATCAAGCATTCTTCCTCCCCCTTCATCGATCGTTGGATGAAGAACATGACACATATCTAATTCGGGCCGCTAATTTTATTCGAAGGGGTACCCTAGAAGTGTCGTCGAATCGCACACGTGGCACACCGGCATTGGTTGGATGAAAAGCGTTTAAGTGGTAAAATTTGCATCCAACCCCCTCCGTCTTTCTAATATTTGTAAAAAGGTTCTGTAATATTTTAACTAAGTAAAAAAACTTTGTGGACTATCTGCATCTATGCCCTTAGAACATTTTGATTTTGCACTTTAGCCAAGTGTTAGGTCACCTCACATGGACCCTACGTGAGTTGACAATTTGCAGGCAGGCATCCCAGCTTTTGTATTTATTGTTAAGAACTTAAAAATAAAGTTGCCGAGTAAAATTTATGGTTATTTTACTTGTAAGCATCTGGAATATAGTTTATTTGCAAATATATCGCTACCAACTTGATTTTTTTTATTTATGCATTTATTTTTATTAAAAATAGCTCACATGCTCTAAAATATTTGCGATAACAGATGTAAGGGCATGATTGATTGCTTATTCACACTATATAATTTGTTTGCCATTTTTTGTTCATTTAAAATTTTTTAAAAATCAAACAGAGTTATTTTATTCTCTGTTTGACTTAGAAAATATAGAAAATTTATACAACCTTTTCTAAAAATTCCAAAAATTACGTAATATTTAGTAGATTATTCTATAAATCTAGTTCGAAAATTACAAAAAAAATCTCACAAGAAGCCCCTAAAATCAGAAAACCCATGTTTACCCTAAAATAATCATAAAATATTTTCTAAAAATAAAAAAAACTTTTATATCCTATATTTTTATTTGGTTTTGAGAAATTTTGTTTCTTATTCTGAAATTAATTTGTCCTATTTTAAAATTTCACGTTTCAATTTATTTTTAAATTTAAAAGGCAAAAAATGCAAATATATGCCAAAAAGTCATAAAACAGAAGAATATTTTGAAAAAAACAAAACTATTTTATTTTGAAAATTTTAATTTTATTTATTTACTAATAATTATACTATACTATATTTATTATTAATTATTATAAAAGCCTTGTAAATATTATAAAATATTTTGAAAATAAAAAGGACTATTCTTAGGATATTTCTGATTTTTGGCATTTATTATATACATTATACTATTTAGTATCTATATTGTCGACATTACATATCCTTATATATACTCTTACATATATATTTATATTTATTATATTTATTATATATTTTAAAAATAAAAATTCAAAATAAAATTTTAAAAAAAAATAATACATATTTTATTTAATTAAATGTATCTTCTGACACCAACAACATATTGATTTATATTGTGCATACTTATATACACACTCATACACTTATATTATTTATTTATAAATAATACACATTTTTATGTCCCTTGTTCCCTATGTTCGACACCCTACGCTGCTTGTCACTATGTACATATATATTGTACGGTTATAATAAAAATTGATTCACACTTTCTCTTGATTTGCTTTATAATATTGTGTGCGTTGATTATTGAATTTAGCTGGGAACTTTGCGAGAGGTCATCACAACAATTGTGTATCTCACCTGTGAACATAAAGGACCTCTCCTCGAGTTCTTTTGGTAATTTTAAGACATTACTAAGGCGCAACAAATAGAATAGTAGTTTCTTGAATAGTTGCTCATTATTTTTCTTTTATTTCTGCTCTATATTTTTATAATTCTTTGATCTATTCTGACCCATTTGTCTTTATTGACCTTTCTTGCAAGGGACTGCATGGCGACGATCGCTTCATATGAGGTGGACGTACCCTTTTCGCGAGGAGGTTGGTTCTTCTACGTGTGAGCCAACCAAGAGAAAAAAGGAGGAGAGAATCCATTCTAGATATATTTTTTATTTTGTGAGATAATGATTTTATTTTTGTATAATTATTTGTAATAATTTTGGACTTTGGACATTACAACACTTCACGAGGTCCACTGCCCGGGTGTTTGTATACCTGGTTTCCTCGTTGAGGTTTTTCATGTTTTCATTGCATTTATTTTATGTTGTTTCATGAAATTTTGAGTTTTCCTCCTTTCTTTTTCTTTGTTTCATATGACTGAGCCCCTAGATCTAGGATTCCTTGATTCAGTAAAAGAGGTCCAAAGATTAATTAGAATCAGACTCCTATAGTCTTATATGCTTGGATCAAGTGAAATAATTATTTGCCAATTAATTGGATTTGGAACTATGAGTCGTGAGAGGATCCACACATTTCTTGCAGGATCCGTTGTAGCAGGCATCAAGGAGTCTCCGAGACCGGACACTTGGATCTATTTTTGTGTATTTAACATTTTGTTCTTACTGATAATAGGAATTCTTGTTTATAATGTGTTATCGCTTTGAATAACATCATATAATGTAAATATTTTAATTCTGTCTTGCATCTCGCATGGAGAGTGCTAGGAAGAACTGTGAGTCTTCTAACAATGCATGCATCGTTTGATACGGTAGTGAGATTTCCACTCTAGTGTCCACTTTCATTGCCTTTCCATCCTCTCCCTCTTTTTTATATTACTTCAGACTCAAAAGAAAATATAAAAAATAATTAGGCACTTTTGTTTGAAAAATACTCAAAAATTTGAAAATCTAAGGAACTAAACCAAAGGTATGTTAATAGAACTTTGAACTTAATTAAAATTGTATTAGACATCCTTGTTTTAGATTCGAAAAGCCCTCATTACTTTCAAATACTTGTTTAGGCTGAGTGAGGCATGACCCCTCTAAGGATTAGAGCTAAAAACCCGATTTGTGGCAGCCTTGATTATAACCTTTGGTTGGTGAACTATTGGTGCTTCTGTTGTAAATGGGTGAGTAGGGCCTCATAAATGTTGATGTTCCCACCTTGTGTGGTGAATCCTACTTGGTCTGAAATATTGAGCATAGGAGATGCCTTCACGGGCGTGTATGTCTCATTGTCCCACAATCGAGTTCCTCGCGTGTGAGGGAAGTATTAGTTTCATCTATTGGCTTCCTTTCTTCATTTCTTTGGTTGAGTAGCTACCCAAACATGAGAAGAAGTACGAGGTACTTTCCTGGCAGTACAAACACTCTTATAGGGATAACCCTCATTAGGCCTTGTTATAATATTTATCTTTAAACCACATTTGGGTTGAGTTGGTGAAAACACTACTTGTTTTCTTTTTGTTTGATTCATATTAAATTCATAGATCAAGTCCAACACATTTATGCAAAATTTTCCTTTCATTTTCTCATCTTTTATTCTCATTTGACCGCCTCTTGCTTTGATTCGTTCTACTATTTTGCACTCCTTTTACTTTCTTGTTATGTTCTGTATCCTTCGTCCACTCTCGATCATCATTTTGACCTCGAGATGGACACTCAAGGAGGGCTTAGTTGGGACTCCATCAACAACATAGATTCCATGCGGTCGTCCTCTCCAATAGTTCGAGGTAATTTTAAAGATCATAGTTCAAACTCTCCAAACCATTATCTACACTTGAATTTCCACCTTCTTCAATAAACCGAGATCACTCTTGTCCCAAAATCTTCCCAGATTGGATGGAGATTGCTTTCACTCCATATACCTCTCCGAGCTTAATGAAATTCCTTGTTGACCTTGATAATGATCGATTCTTTACATCAATTGCTTCAATACAAACTAATTAGGACATCATTCCATGTGCAGATTAAGAGCCCGATCTGGAGCCAGAAATTGTGTCAGATTCAGATACATAGAAAGAAATGCTCCTACTGGAAAAAAGGGAAGGGACCTTAGCCTACACACATAGATGGGCCAATAGTCGGATCAGAATACGGTGAACGCACATCTTTATGCCTCCATACAAGTAATCTAGCAGCAATTCACCAACCTGGCATTCACCTAGGTTGCCTTTCAAGACATGTTGAATGATATAAGAAGAGAAAGATATAATCGATGAGGATATAAGGAAGACTTATAAGATGGACCCATGGAGGGGGCGTAGATGAAGAGAGTGACCCAAGCCGACTCTCAAAGAGTCTTACAACCCTGGTGCTCGACAAATTACAGAGTGGATTCAGATTCCTGTTGGCCATACCCATTTTGATTGGAAGCCTCAACTTTTGTCTCTACTTCCCACCTACCAAGGGAATGCGAATGAATAAACATACATCCATCTCCTATAGTTTGGGCACATCTACGAAACTAGTCACTGCCCACAATTCTATTAGGTGTAGTCAAAATGATGGCATTCTTGTTCAGCTTTCAAGATAAGGTGCTTCATTGGATAATTCACTTGGGTAAGGACGTCACCACCTGGGAGGAGCTGATCCTCCTTCCTACACAAGTTTTACCACCCTGGGTGGCTGAATCGCATGTGTTCCCGCATTACCAACCTCACCCAATCCACCCACGAGTTCATTCATGAGTCTTGGGAGAGGTTTATTGATTTGCAAGAGAAATGTCCCCATCACGATATTTGCAGACCAGCCTGATCAAGATGTCTTTGGAGGAGTTGCCATTGAAATCTAGAAACTCATCGATGTTTCTTATGGCGGTCACATTTTAATAAAGACCAGGACGTTGTATGACATATTTTCTAGGAAATGAAAGAAGAAGAAGTTCCCTTGTCATCGTCTCGTGCATACCACAGACAACCACATATTTATCAAAAGCCAGTACATATGGTCACAAGCTGGATAGGTACGAGAGTCTCCAATTGGAGCATCATAGGGAGACACCTATGCAGGATTGATATTACTGGAAAGTGATTACAGGACCTTGAGAAGCTCGTTGTGATCGGACAAAGGAGCCAAAATTTGGACGAATTGGATCAGATGACTAAGAAGCTAGAGCTGTTGGTAATCATAATCAACGCCTTCCAATATTTGTAATGCATCATCTTTGACTCATATTGAGACGAAGGAGCCCTCATCACCTCAACCTCCTCAACAGAGTCGGTCTCACCCAGTGGTCAAACATGTGTATTACGTGCACGCCCCCTAGCCATCATTGCGACAACACACGTAGTAGTAGATGGTTGTATACTAGCCAGAACCCTAGATTCTCGCATATCCATGTTCTCCTCCACAACCTCTCATTCAGGAGGTAAATGGAGTTTGGTATAACAATGCGCAGCTGGCCTGTACAGGCGGACCTGAGCAGGGTAAGTTTACCCACTCCCATCCATTCCCTCATCAACAAGGAGGGAGATTTATCCAAGGGAACCAACAACCTCACCACTAGCAGTCTCAGTCATACCAGAAAGGCTGGAGATAGAATCAATTCAACAAACACAGTACCATCCTCACTAGCCTTATCGTCAGTAATAGATTAGCAGTGCGGTCTTTTTCTTAGTTTCACTCTGTGTATCCTTACCAACATCCTCCACACCATGCCCAATCTCAGTATGACAAGAATAATGAACCATCAAAGGTTGTTTCCTGTGAACCTTTCCTTGGACTGCTCACCTCAACTAGTTAAGAGCCTTGCGAAGATGAGTAAGAAGCTAGATGATTACACCGCTACAACGACCCCCATTTTGGAACACGTGGTGGTAAACCCTAACATTTTTAGAAATGAGAGCATGTAATTTGTGATGTCCTATGTAAACCGTCAATGTTAGATATTCAAGATATGTTTTTATCTAATGTTGTTATTTCAGGAGCGATAGGATTTTACAACCTTCTACCGTAATGAAGAGAAACAATAAAGCTTCCACATGCGAGTCATCATCTTCTTCCACATCAACTAAACCAGTAGCCAGGTCGGCTGAGGAAGAAGAAGATGAAGGGAAAACACCAACAAAAATTCAAAAAAATGAAAAAAAATCAAGAAAATAAAAAGAAGGCAACATCAGCTACAACGCCAACCGACAATGGAGAGGACAACACCTGCGGCCGATCTAAAGCTAACTGATGGAGTTTTGCCAACTATTTTTGGATGCCCACCTCATAGTGATGAAGATAATCCTTTTGTCATCCTATTATATAGCCATATTTGGGATATGATTTTGTTTTAGATAAGAATAATAATTCTGCATTTGGTTCTGTAAATTCATTTTCTAAACGCTTTACAAAAATCCAAAAAAGAAAAAAATTGAAATCTTACATGTCAGATCTCAATGTAGTTGAAATAATTCTGATTCTTATTCTTGAGAATCCTCTACTAAAGGCCATTAAGTATAAGCCTAACATATAGAAAGGATTGAAAGAGTCACACACTTCAAAAAGATAACATTACTAATCTAGAAAGAGAAATGTGAAGCACATCTTAACAATGGCTATAATTAATGCAATCAACAATCTCCTAAGTAAGAAGAAATACATGGGAGCACCTCTCATTAGGGTCTAGATGTTTGATCCAGAGTTCGACCGAACTCTTCTTGACAGTGAATCATCAATCAATCTCATGCCCACTTCCCTACTGAATGAATTTGGTTAGGGACCGGTCAAGTCCACTTGGATGATTCAACATTTTGCACACACTTAAATCAAGTAGCCTTGAGGAATTTTTGAGGATGTCTTCATCACCATTGAAGGGATGCAATTCTCTATGGACTTCATCGTTTGTGACATGGACACCTCGTCTCCACTGATGCATAACCCAATTATACTTGGACGGTCGTTCCTTCGAACAACTAAAGTAGGAGTGGATTACATAAATGGACAAATTACCATTCTCTCCAGCAGCAATATGGTGCCTATTCAGATGATCCAAGTACCCAAACCAACTAAATATGCATCAAATACGAGTGTGCCTTCAGAACATACAAAAGACTGTTACTTTCTTAAATATATCAAAGACATTAATCAGTTCATTGACAACATCGAAACCCACAGATTCCTTCGTACCTAGGAATGAAGGGATAGCATAGTTGAATTCCCCTTTGTCTTTGAAGGTGAGATTTTTGCTGATGTGCCACAAGAATTGATTCATTGCCACATGTCCTTTGCAGAGGAAGAGCAGATTGTTGAAGATTTCTTTGAACATGAGTCTATCATTGAGAATTTATTTTCATAATTAGATTCAAAGCTTGTGCTGTCAAAGGTGGACAACGTACAGTTGAAAGATTTGACACCATCGATGTCTTGCATAGTTGTAGAAGTTACCCCTGTTGTGATTCATACCCCACCAGATCTCAAACCACTTCTAGGAAACATGATGTACTCCTTCCTTGTGAGTGCACAAAATATGTTTCTTGTAATCATAAATTCATAGTTGTCTCAGGAACATGAATCTCATCGTCTTGAGGTTCTGGAGAGAACCCGTAAGGTAATAGGCTGGAAAATAGCAGATCTCCATGGAATTAATCCATCGCAATGTTCCCATCACATCTACTTGGAAGAAGTTAACAAGTCATCTCGCGAATTCCGACACAGATTGAATCAAGATCTTTTGGATGTTGTTATGAATGAAATTACAAAATGGTGTGATGCATGCTTCATATATCCCATCTCAAATTCAAAGTGGGTGATTCCTTTGCATGTTGTGCCTAAGAAATCAGGGATCACCATTGTGAAGAATGCCAAAGGAGAGGAGATCATAACCAAAGTTCTGACATCTTGGCACGTCTGTGTTGACTATAAACGCATGAATTTAACGACCAAGAAGGATCATTTCCCGCTCCCCTTCATCGACCAGATAGTCGAAAGACTCAATATGAAGGAGTATTTCTACTTCTTGAATGGTACTCTGGATGTAATCATGTTGCAAACATGTCCATTTGGGAGATATTCCTTCCGTAAGATGCCATCAGGATTGTGCAACCCTCCTGCGACCTTTTAGAGCTACATGTTGTAGTTTTTATAGATATGGTTGGTTAGTTATCTTGAGGTCTTTATTTATGATTTCTCGGTCTACAGCGATAGCTTTGATCAATGCTTAATGTTTTTAGGCTGAGTCTTGAAACGATGCTGCAAAGTGAACTTTGTGCTCTCATGGGAGAAGAGAAATTTCATGGTAACCAAAGGGACTGTGCTAGGCCATGACATAACAAAGCATGGGATGGAGTTCGATCCTACAAATGTAGAAGTCATTTTGAAACTAGATCCACCTACAAATTTGAAGCAAGTCGGGTCCTTCCTTAGGCAAGTGGGATGTTATCCTCGATTCATCAAAGATCTCAACAAAATTGCCCAATTGTTAACTGATTTTTTGGGCGAGGAGGCAGATTTTATTGTAGATGAAAAAGTCCTCCAAGCCTTCAAATAATTGAAAGATCTGATCACTCAGACCCCTATTTTAAAACCTCCATATTGGTATCTACCATTTGAGTTCATGACAAACGCATCAGATTTATGCGATTGGGGCGGTTATGAGACAACGGAGAAACAATCATCCATTAGCTAGTCACTATGCCAACAGAACTCACGATGAAGAGAAAAAGAACTACATAGTCATTGAGAAGGATATGCTTGATGATTACATCATATGCTGGTATAATACAGTAAAATTAGGTGAAGATTGAACATAATGTTTGATTTATACACCTCAAATTACACATAATTCACATTTTATCCATTTATACATACAATAATGAAAACCGTCATAACTATACAAAATCAATGAAATCACATCATCAACTGAAAATTCATGATCTTATAACCAGATAAAATGTTCTTGGAAATCTCTATTCACATATTATTTATGGATTATATGATGGGGATTATATTGATAACCATTCTTGTTTAATCACAAAAATACAACATAATAACTATATATGTAATCTAAACATATCATTTTATAATTACTATGGTAAAGGAGAAATTAAATTTCATTGGATAGCAATCAGATGCATTGTAAATCACTATTTCTCTTAACATTTTATATGGGAAACAATCTGGGAGGTTGTTTTTTTTTGCAAAATATCCAAAGCACTTTCCCATGTACCATGAACCCAACGTACTACGCCTTATACATGAAACACAATTCACATGCATACAATAATTTTTTTGTTTTTTATTGCATGAGGAAGATCTGCATATTAACTCTAGAATTGAGGTCTCCTTCCCATGTAATTTCGAAAACCACCCTCATGCAAGTTAGATGCACCCATGCCCTCCTTCATTTACTTTAAGTTCTAGAATGTGTTGTCTCCTTAGATTACATTTTCTCATGAATATCTCTCTAGCATAATTTCTTTCATCACAATAGATTAAAAATTGAATCAAGTTTGGAAGAAGAACAAAAATTGTGCGTTTGTTTAGTCCATGCGGATTTGAAACTCTACTTGCACTATACATCTTCTGTGTTTGCATTATGCTTGTGATTGTAACTTTATTTGTTTGATTATAGTTTTTAGGGTATAACAACGATGCGGTAAAATCAACTTCTTAAACCGTGTAAAATCGCTTCAACATTTTACCATCATTGCTGGGGATTGAGGAACATTTGCTATTTTTTCCTTCGTTTTTACTTATTATCGATATTCTAATACGTTCATTTTCTTTACTTCAGGTACTTGGACCACAAAAAAGAAAAAAATAAAGATCCATGCATTTTATTTATTTTTTGTTTTTGTGAACTTGTAATTTGTTCTATGTATAAATATTTTTAGTTAATTTCTCCCTCCATCTCAAATTGCTCACCATTAGAAGGAAAAAATATTACATATATAAGACCAAAAGTGCAGACACTATGAGCATCTTCACTTGGGCTTTTTAAGTTTTAAATTTTTTTCATTTGTTTACGCTCCGAATTAAACCAAAAAAATAAAAAAATAGTTCTTGATTGCATCATCATTTTAGGTCTTCTCCATCCGATAATCTAATACAAAGACCGTCAAAATTGTGTTTTGATCACAAAAAAGATAAGCTTATAACATCAACGTAGTAATCCAAGAGAAAGTGGATGAAATTGAATGATTGTTTGAAAGCACTCTTGGGAACGACACAAATTCACGCGCACATAGAACTCTTGGATAGAGAAAAAATCCATGGTGTCACCTGGGATTGTTGAGAGAAATCATAAGTTCTTGTTGGGTAGGCAAAGGTTCTTGCGGGAGAAGCAGAATATTGATCTCAGTACCCACCCTAGTTCTCCTAGCCAGATGAGAACATCGATTTTTCAAAATCTTACACAAGCACCTTTTCATTTAGTGTCTATAATTCTCTAAAAACATTTGTTTAGAAACTAAATCTAAAATTGAAAAGATAACCACATCTGCGGTAATTTGTGTCAAGTTGGTGAATCAACAAATTTCCTTGTGTTTATGTTGTGTATTCTTGATTGTAGATCTCTGAAAAATGAACTTCAACAACCATTAGACTAAGACCCAATCTACAAAACAAAATCTCGCCCATCTTATTCGAGTGAGAAGTCTGACGATTTACTTGACCTAGGAGACATGGAAGAAGGAAACCGATCCAATCCCATGCACCTCATTTTACAACAATAAGAACCCTTGAGAGAAGAAAATTCCACGATCGGCCACACCATAGCTCCTCTCATCTGACCACTACCCATAAGTACATATTATAACCCTGTGTCGGAGGATTTAGTCCATTGGCCCAAATTCCACCTAGTAGACTTTGTGATAAAACATGTATCTCTGCCTTGATATCGAAATTATATGGAAATGAGAGTGAAGAACCTTTCCTACACATCCACGATTTTCGATCTACCTATAAGGCAACGAGCATCCAAGCGATAGAAAGGGAATATATTTACATGAAAGCCTTTACCTTCTCTCTAAAGGAACAAGCACTCTAATGGATCTGAAATTGTGGAACCCCTATCACCTCTTGGAATGCCTTAAGAGAGGCCTTCATCAAGAAATACTTCTCAATATGAAAGACAAATGCCATGAGACAAGCCATATCATCCTTCACCAAAAAGAATAAAGAAATCGTTCACGAAGTCTGGGAGCATTTTAAGGAATTACAAAGGAATTGCCCTCATCAAGCAACCCCCAAATGGAAATTAGTTCAAACATTCCATGAGGGCATTGGCACATCATTCAAGAGAGTTATTGATTTCTCATGCTATGAGAATTATATTAGCCGCGATAAACACTTTGTTTGGACTTTGTTTGAGAACATGACGAATAATTCGGTGAATAGCTCCTACATCGAATAATATAGCAGGCACATGAGACCAGTCAATGCATTCGATCATGAGAAATCCACAAGTGACTCATCCAAGAAAAATAACGATAACTGGGAAACCCTCTCCAAACAGATGGATCTCATGTCCCAAGCAATCGATAACTTATCTCTTAATAAAGTACCGACAACAATTGTGGGATTACTTCTAACTCTAACATTCATGACTTTGGCCATGTACCATTAACTTATAACCAAGAAATGAATCCTGAGACTGCTAATTGGATATAGAGAAATCAAGGAGGGTTATTCTTAAACACCTAAAATTCAAGATGGAGAGAACAACCAAATACTGGGTGTTAAGGACAACGCAATTATCACTTCCAAAATCACAACTAGCCTAAACAACAAATGGAACCTCCAATGACTCAACCTCCCTCAGCTATGGACTTTTATGCTCTAACCCATGCTATTCAGCAACTTGCTACACCACAACAATAAGCAAACCAAGCACAACAACACGCTAATGCTAGAAATGCTCGGCAATTAGTTGAAATTGGATCCTACATTCCTGCATTATCACCTCAACCCCTGCTCAATCCTAACAGCAACAGAGCTACCTTATCTGGATCTTTTCACACTCCACCACCTGCTGGGTGTTTCACTTCACCTCCTGGGTTTCAAAAACAAAATCAAATATTTTCCGCTACACATCATAAAACCATCAATTCAACCCAAGGGACTACTGATGAATTGTGATTCATCACTCTAAAAGTTGAAAATAGAACTTTGTTCTCGAGTAACTACTTGCATTTCATCACTTATATTGCATAATTAGCATTCATGCATATGTAAATAATATCTGCATTTTAGCATTCATATTTACATTAAAATAAGGAGCCAAATTCACTTGTAAATATTGATGAATCCACGATTCATCGCCTTTATTCTTTTATTTTAGCTTCATTTTCTTATTCAAACACCAGTAAATACCCATTAATTGCATAAATTACCATTTTGCATGCATTTGTTAAAATTGCATTTTTAACACTTTTTTGTACAAAAATAAAAGAACAAAGAAGAAAAGAAAAAGAAAGGAGGTATTTATGCAATAAATACAGACTAACCCGAACCCCAAGAGAAGGTCAAGACTTGACCTGATCGACTAGGAATAAAGTAGGGGGAGATAGGGTCTTTTGTCAAAAAAATCAAAAAATAATTTGTACATAAATTCCTTGTATATTTGTATAAAACTTGCACTATTTTATTTGTACATAATTTGACCTCAAATTAATTATTTTTGATAAACAAAACTTGTAAATAAAAATGTTTTGTAAATAATAAAAATAATTACCAAGTAAAATATTGTATATATTACAAATAACCATCCTTAGAAAAAGCTGCAATGTAGTTATTAAAATATCAATTCTGGCTCCATACGAGCTCAAATCAAACCAAACTCACTTCCATTATACTATAAATTAAATTATCTTTCAAATGATTGTGGTTTCATAATTTTTGAAGTTACAGGTAAAAAGTTGATTGTCTGAGGTGTTTTGTGTAGTTTAACCAATTTTTGTTGTACATATTTATTAATATCTATTTTTTATAATTTATATAATTGTAAATATTATTTTCATTAAAAATAAAACAAATAAAAAATTAAAGATAAAAAAATCTTTTATAAAAATTATTTCCTTATTTGTACCTATGTATATTGTATTATATCTATATAATATGTGCATACAACTAACTTCCTTAAATAAAAATCACAAAAAATTTTAATTATCTAACTTTAATTAATTAATTTAATTTACTTACGAATTTTGTATTTATATTTAATTATTTAATTCTCTATTTGATTTGATAACTTACCTTTTATGTAAATATTTGATTTTGTGCCTTAAATAGCCACCATTAACGTGGCTAATCGATGTTTGGAAATTATTTAATTAACTTATTTTAATTAATTTTGAAATTCGTTTTTAATTAATTAATTATTTTATTTATTTATTTATTTTATTAATTAACCACTAAAAACCTTCTCCTTTTGGACATACCTTCCTTTTTCATTTTTTTCTCTTTTTAATGGTCTCTTCCTCCTCATTCACTCTTTGATCAATCTTTGGAGAGAGGAGCCCGAACTCCGAGAGCTACTCATTGCAGAAGAGTGCCCAACCTCCGATCTAGTCGGTGACAGTGATTCGGTCGTCGTCGAGGCCATCACGGCGTGTCCAAATCCAAGGTTTGATCCGATTTCAATTCTAGTCATTTTTCGTATGTAAATCGTAGGTTTAATTTTTGCGTAGATGTAGTGATTAGTTTTTAGATTAAAAATCCCAAAATCTTCAACACACATTTGCGTCCGATACTGATTTTCCATACCATTTTCTCGATCCCTACATATTCATGTTCTACCTTGCACGACCTCTCACCTCCGACCACGCACGGTGGTCGGAGACACGGATCTATCCTCCACACCTCGTCAAGATCAATCCCCATTCATTCCTCATAATTTTGTGCATAAATAATTAATAAAAAAATTATTTCTTTTACCTCTAACATTTGTTTCGCAGGACAACAAAAAATTAGAAAAAAATCTTTCATTTCCTGTTTACCTATATAAAAAAAGGGTTTTTTTTTATATATACATCTGCAGCTTACAGTATAAAAAAACAAAAAAATAAAAAATAGAACAAAAAAAACGCAGGTAGGTGACGGGTCATCACCCCCGCACGCCACCGCCGACGCCTTTCCCCCGTGTAGATCTGGCTCCCAGCCTGCTGACCACGGCCTCCTACGCCGCACGAGAGCGGCGTCCTCCGCCCGCTCCGCCCCTAGTCTATCTCCGCGGAGGGCCCACGCCGCAACACCGCCCAGCAGGCCCCCTTGCCTCCGTGCGCGACCTCGGGCGCCGCCACCACGCTCCACCGCAGCAGGCGCGGCCCTTTGCACCGCCATCTCCTCTGTGAGCGCCCCCTTCCGCCACCTGGGCGGCCCGCGGCCCTCTTCCTGACTCCCGTCGGAACTCCACCGCCACCACCCCTCCGAGATAGCAGCGCCGCCGCAAGGGAAAGCGGAGCTCTGCAGCCACGCCGCCGAACCGCCCTCGCCGCGCCGCCAAGAGGAAGAAGAAGAGGCGGCCCCCATGGTTCCATTTTTTATCATTTTACGAAGAAACGGTCCAAGAAAACCCTAGTTGGGTGATTTTTGAATTAAAAAAATTGGGGAAATTACAGAGGAACCCTTGAAACTTTTGAATATTGTAGAATCGGCCCCACCTCTAGAAGAACACGTGCCTTGCATGTGATTTATTGGGTAAATTGTGATTCGGATTCTATATTTTATTTCGTTAATTTCTGGTACAAAAACTTTGAATAATTTCAATCTGGTCCCTACTTTTCAGACAACAACTTGCTCGCTCTCTTGATTGAAATAAATGTTTTAATGAGTTCAAAAATTTTACGAAAATTCGTGTATGCTCCTACTATAGTTGGTAATCTTGTAAAAAGTTTTCATAATTTTTATTGTCTTTTAACATGTTTAAAAAAATAATAATAACTTTTTGTCTGTCTAGATTTTGAAAATACATAAAAATTCAAATAAATGCTTAAAAATTTCAAAAAAAATTGATATAGGTGTATTCTGTTGTGCTTTATTTTCTGACCAATTTTTATGCATTTTCTATTTATAAAAATCGAAAAAAGTGTGAAAAACGAAAAACCTTAAAAAATTGTAGAAAAATCAAAAAATTTGATCTCATTCTCTGTTTGTAGATATTTATCTTTACTTTATCTTAAAAATAAATTTTCAGGAATTTTAGCTCTTAAAGGATTTTTAACTTGCAAAATACTCTTGCCTGTGCACTATTTCCCTTATTTTGCACTGTTAGATTTTTAGAAAATCACAAAAACATCAGAAAAAGTTAAAAAGAATTACCAAAAATATCTTAAAATTTATAAAACACAAAAATATTTTATTTCTAATTTTCTGAGAATTTTTGACCTATTTTAAAAATACAAAAAGAGTGTGGTGTTGTGTGTTTTTACACTTTGTGCCTTATTTGAAAAATAAAAAAATAAAAAATCACTAAAAATTCATCTCTGAAATTTGACTACTTAGTTTTTAAATCGTGCTCCTTGTGGTCGACCCTGTTCGCTATACCATGTAAAAAGAATAGCGAAAGCCGCTTACATTATTTGATTGTTTATATTCCTTTAAGTGGTTTAAAAATACAAATTTTTTTTCTCGTTGACTGATTCACATTTTTGTGAACAGCGACCATTGTGATAATTTTTTCATCTTAACTGCATTGATTTTCCTGTCATCAAATGGCACCGTTGTCGGGGAGCACGGCTTTGTAGTCATTTTTCAATTTGGTGATATTTATCTCTCTATTTTATAATTGTTTTCTGACATTCTCTCTTGGATTTTTTTTGCGAGGTACTGCTGGAACAACTTAGAGTTTCATTTTAGAGGACCCGCACAGGAGGAAGATTAGGGAAAAAAATTTATTTTTTGAGAGAGAACAATTATTCTTGTAATAATTTAGGACTTTTGAACTGTGGACTTGGACTATTTTTTTTCGGGGTCTGTTTCTCCAAGTGCCGGTGCACTTGGGGGACCTCATCGCTGTTTTCTGTGTTTTTTATTTCATCGCTAGAACTTACTATTCGATTCTCGTGTTTTGGCCCCTAGACATAGGATTTTTATTGATTGCGACGTAAATTTCTAAGGCCCAACACCTAATAGAATATATGTTCCAATAGAACTAATGCGGCTAAAATCAGATCGTGGCTTTTTAGAGAATAAAAATGTCGGTGTAGAAAAAGCCGCGAAAAGATCTCAGTTGATCAAACAAATTCGATTTTCAGAGAAAAACCTACACTATTTATTTTACCAGGTGAGTGTACCTGGGTCGAACTCAAGGAGGCAGAATAGAATGCTTTGATTTTTTAAGGAAATATTTTTGTGATTTATTTTTATCTCTTCTTAAAGCGATTCACAAAAAGAAACACTTTTTATTTAATTTTCGATTTTTAATTTTTTTTATTTGATTTTAATATTTTCCAATTTTTATTTAATTTTCAAAAAGGGATATTTTTCACCAGATGTATTTATTAAGTAATAGGTGGAAGATAGGTAAAAATAGATGATATGGTATAGTAGGTAAAAGTCAAGCAATGGACTCGAACGACACACAAAAACAAACCAAAATGAAGTCAGTTTGCGACGATTCAAAACACGATAAAAACATGAGAAAATTACATGAAAAATACTAAAAACCTCGCGGGGGTAGTTGTGTAACTACCCCAAGAAAAACTATGAAAAATAAGGTCAAGAATAGGTCCAAATATCCCCTACATCCCAGGGGTGTAAGCGCAAGAAAAACTATAAGAATTGTTTCAAAAAGTCCTCACAGGGACTGTTCTGTAAAAAGAAATAAAGAGTTTTACATTTAGGTCCCTGTGGAGGGACCTAAATGTAATTTCTAAAAACCTCAGGAGCGGAAATAAATTCTGGAAGCTGGTTGGGTTAAGTATGCAGAATTTCTGCCGCTTCGGATTGGAAGGCTGAGATTAAAACGTTCAGGCGCTGATTAAAAGCTCCCTAGCGTGCCACGTGTCGCAATTCTGCGCTTCGCCTGTTCTTGAATCTGTTCTTGAGCGGTTGGAAGTTGTTGAAGTGGGTGTCTTCTCCGATTTCTTTCGAGCAAACGACGAAGGCTTTGGATCTCCTGCGGGTCCAGAGAGTTAGAGGATTAACTCTCGAGCTCGCCCGCGGTAGGTGGCTCTCGGAAGTGACTTGAGGCGACGGTGAACCTACGATGAAGATGGAGGTCTGCTGCAACCTAGAGATTGATGAAGTCTGACACCTCGTTTTTGAAGTTGATTTCCGTGAAGATTAAAGCTTCCAGATCTGTGGAAATGGCTCATGATGGAAGATGGATCTGCAAATAAAAGATTGATGTGCTTGATTCGAAGAATCGGTCGAAGGATTAAGGTCTTGCAAGATCAAAACTTAGTGTTTCCAGAAGAAATATGTGAAATGCGTGAGAAGGATGACAAAATGATGCGCGATTTGAAATGGATTCGAAATGATTGGAAAGGGAATTCGATTGGGCGTCTAAGCTAGGAGATTAAGCGTCCTAATGATGGCTTAATTTCGCTAATGTCTACATGCAAATCGATGAAGAAAATTCAAAGAAGAATGGATGAATAGGTCTGGGGAAGTCAAGGTATATTACCTTGAAAGAAGCTCGACGGGCGACCTTGGCCGGAGCGGAACGCGACGATGTGCGGCGATGCAAGGCTGAGAAGAACCTTGGAACCTCCTCCGATATTCCCTCCTCCATGCGCGCTCACTAAATCGGAGCTGTCACCTCCACGTCGGGCGGAGCGAGGCTTGGAAAGATGGGGGTCGGGCAGCTGGAGCTGAAGCTACAGGTGGATGGAAAGTTAGTTCGCGTATGCCGGATTTTAGAGCTTTATATAGAGCAATGGCGTGGGCTCCAAGCTTGATCTAATGGCTGGCGAGGTTCTTGGTTGTTAGGAGAATAGGATCAATGGCTTAGATCGTCAAATGGATTTGAAATGCGCGTGGAATAATTAGGTGAAAGAGGCCGGTTCAGAACAGTCTGACAGAACGGTTTCTTGGAGAAGATAATCCAGGTGCTGACAAGTGTTAGCACCTGGTTGGCAAAAAGTTCCAAATTCAATATAAATTCGATAATAAATAGTAAATAAACTTATTTTAAATAAGTATAAATACAAGAAATGTAAATAAAATGTTTATCTAATTTATGGAATAATTAATTTTTATAAATAATAAATATTATTCAAAATATAAATATAATTATGTATATATAAATAGGTTTTGAATTTTTAATTTAATAAATAAATATTTAAAAATTAATTTTATATTTTCTTAATTATAAGAACAATAAATAAGGGTGGTGTGAATTTTTTATGGATTTTGAATAAAATAATTTGCATATATTAATAAATACACGTAGAAGTTATACAGTTCATTTTTACCTCTAATTTAGTATTTTTGATTTTATAAAAATAATAAATAAGCTCCAAAAATTATGAAATAAATTAGGGTTAAAATACAAGATCATGAAAATATTTAGAAATTATAAAATTAAGAAAACTATAAATAAATAGCCCAGAAACCCCGTTGTCATTTGGTCCCAAAGCCGACTTTTTGCAAACGGACTCCGAATTTGATGAAACAACTTTATTAATTAGAAAATATTATTTTATGAACTTTAAAGGTGAGTAAAGTAAAATTGGAGTTCGTATGAGGAAGTTATGATGTTCGGAAGTTGAGATTTTGACAATTTAAAGGCTGGATTTCTTGGCATCTATACAGGTTAATATTTTTAACTTATTTGTATATTTTTATATACATTTTTAGAAATAATTAGGAAAACAGTTTGGTGAAAAATATGTACATATGAGTTAACTAAAAATCTTTGAAGTTTGTATTTATTTTATGAATAGTGATGAATATATATAGAGTGGGGTTTAATTTATTTTTAGGATTTTCTTTCCTTATCTCCCCCTACTTGTTGGCTTATCAACCAATCCATGTTGACTTGGTCTCAGGGTTTAGGTTATATAAATATACCTTTCAGTTATATTTATATTTTAAGTCATATTTTACATATATACATATATCCAATCTGCCTTTTGTTCTTTTTCTTTGTTCTTTATTTATTTACATGATTTTGATAGTTAAAAGTGACTTTTTATTCATGAATGAAGTTTTGTTAAAAGATGGAATTTAATGACTATTTACATGCATTTGTTATGGGTTTTAAGACAAAAAACGACAGAAAAGTAATGAATCATGGATTCATCAAACCCCTATACTTAAACTTTGCTAGTCTCTTAGCAAACACTTATTTGAAAAGTAAGTGAAAAAGAAGAAAAGTTAGAATTAATTTGTTTTCCTAAACCAATTCATGAGAACAGACAAAGGACAGAGCTCGATCGGGCCTGAAACAAGCATTTCGTCGGAGCCTTAACTAGGATTAGGATTTTATCCTCAACAGTCCTCAAGTTCCAATAATCCTTATTCAAGATCACTTCATCGCCTATTTCAGACTCACTTATCCATACTGCAAACTCTATCATCCTTGAAGTCACTTGTACAGTGTGTGAATTGATTTAGCTCTTCTTGCTTAGAGAACCGCAGAAACCATCCATCCCGGCTATACACTTCTATTGCTTCCTCATTGACTTGTCGCTAAATACGATGATTAATTTGGTCACGTTGTAATACGTGTACTTAGCGATTCGGTCAGAACCGAGAGAAGATCTCCGTGAAGAGTGTCTCGGCTTTAATTTATATCCCGGGCAAGTCTTTACGGCTTTTTCTCTTTGGGATCTAGGAGCATTTATTTGAGATGAAATTTGTTTTGTATTTTTGTATTTTTATCTACATTGTTATGAACAAATTGGAGAAAGAATTAGCCAAAAACGAGTTGAAATGAAATTATTAAAAATACATGAAGTTTTGGGCTATTTACAGGTGAAAAACTCCTTTATTTTTATGGCTTCTTTTTTTTATTGTTAAATTATTTTGTACAATATAATATACATTAATTAGTGTGTTTTATTTACAAGAGTCATTTTGTTAATTTATTGATTTTATGGACATTTATTTGGGATTTTACTTGAGGATTTTGCTAAGATCAAGATATTAAGATGATGAATCGTGGATTTATCACTCATCCAGCTACTATTTCCTCGGGGAGGGAGGTATTCCCTTCTGAGTTCAGTTCTACTATGTCCACAATCGAATATAGAGAGAAAGTAGAAGAATGAGAAAAGAAATGGAGCGCGACCAGTGTAGACGCATCTCCTTGTGAAGCTCAACCGGTGTAGCTGAGTCTCCACTAAGATGTGCAGGCATTTTTAGTGGAAGCTTGGACCATTGTGGTCGTTTTTGTATTTGGTGGCTTCTTCTTTGATTTGACTTTGTAATTGGCTTGCACTGCATTAATCTCTTTGTGCCTCAACGGATATAGCATCTTTTGTTCCGTCCCTTTTTTGAGGTCTTAGAAAAATTGTGTCAGCAGATCCTTCCCTCATCCGAAGCAACTATTGCAACCCCAATCTCTCCTGTCTTTAGACTTAAATGCCACAAAGATAAGGATAGAAACACACTACCAAGATGTACGGCTCTTCGCAACTCTATACAAGTTGAGCTAAGTGTGGAGTGCATGTGTTCAATATTGGTTCACTAGTGTAGAATTATACGGATGACACCAAATGGTCTACTTAAGCACAAATGACTTGATTTCCCGAACATGGTCTTATGGAACCCAAAGATTTAAAGTCATAGACCGGAAGAGTCTAAATTCCAATTCCTAACTAGGCTCCTTACAATGGAGGTTAAAGCCTTGATCAAGCTCCATCCTTTAGACTAAACTCAATCTTTAGTTATAGAAATCAAACTTATTCTGAAAAATGTGAATGTAAATGCAACAATGTTTTTGTGAAGTATATTTTCTGAATTTTACTCGTTTTTATGGATTTTACGGTTTTTGCGGTTTTTATGATTTTTAGGATTTTGTATTTTTTATGGAGTTTCTGGTTTTTATAAACAAGTCCTTTTTATTCATGGGTTTTACAGATATATTTTTTTATTTGGGTTAAGTATCTAATAAATTTTACGGTATTTATCTACATAAAACTTTACAAGGATTGAGTAATTTTTACACATGTTTTAATAAATAAGTTTTTAAGTAAATATTATACGAATTTTAAATGCATATTTTAGTTACGGTTTTTAAATACAAGTTTTAAACATATTTTACTTATTTACAAGGATTTTATAAATAATAAATATTTAAATAAATTTTAAATTAACCCGTACCCACTTTTTATGGATTTTATAGTTATAGAAAATACATTAAAGTACGAGTTATGGACGAAAGTATATATAAAATATATACGCACCCCCCTATACTTAGCTTGAGCTATGTCCTCGTAGCGTCAAAAGAGAAAAACGAGGACATAACTCGTGCTAAGTAAAAGTGGGTGAAAAGAATATACGAGACAAGTCAGTCAACCCTCCCCCTGTACTTACGATCTGCTAATCGTAAGTATAACGGGAGAGCAAAAACGGGATGACTGAGTGAAAAGAATAAATAACGAGAGTTCAAAAGGTATAAGTAATAAGAACTCATCGGAATCACTCGGTCCCCCCTATACTTAGGATAAGGCATCCTAAGTATAGAAAGAGTGTAGCCAAAAATCGGAGACCAGTGATTTGTGGAGAAGAAAGGATATACAAAAGAATCAGAAAAAATATAAAACGTGAATCATTGAACAATCGATCCCCCCTATACTTAGGATCTGATATCCTAAGCATAGAAGACGAGCAAAAATGGGGACAATTGTGGTCTACGAAGAATATACAAGTGTTGTGGATCTCCAAAATTGAAAGGCTCAAAAGCATTTGTACAGGATGAGATGAAATGAAAGGATTGATCATGATTCCAGTACAAAATAGATCACTTCAGTATGGGCCAGATGATCAGTAGTCTCGACGAAGTGCTTCAGCCTCTGCCCGTTAACCACGAACGGTTCTGCACCAGGTGATACATCCGATATCGCTATACTGCCATTGTCGTGCACCGTTCTGACTATGTACGGTCATTCCCACTTGCTTTTTAATTTGCCGAGAAAAATTCTCAACCTTGCATTGAACAACCAGACTTTCTGCCCAAGGACAAAGCTCTTGTGTCGAATGTGTATATCATGCCATGTCTTTACATTGTCCTTATAAATGAGGGTGTTCTCGTATACTTGATTTTGAATCTCTACCAGCTCATTCAAATCTATCTTTCTCTTGGCTCCGGCTTTTTGCGTATCCAGTAGAAATTCTCGAATTGCCCATTCAGATTTGTGCATGATTTCTACGGGCAAGTGGCATGGCTTTCCATAAACCAGTCTGAATGGAGAAGTACCTAAGGGAGTTTTATAAGCAGTACGATACGCCCAAAGAACCTGATCTAGAAGCTGTGACCAGTTCTTCCTATCCGGTTGTACTAGTTTCTGGGGAATTGACTTCACCTCCCTATTTGAAACTTCGGCCATGTCGTTCGTCTGTGGGTGGTAAGGAGAAGCTACTCTGTGATCAATACAGTATTGCTTCACTAGCTTTTTGACCTCCTTATTGATGAAGTGGCTACCCCCATCTGAAATGAGAATACGTGGGATCCTGAACCGTGAAATAATGTGTTCCCTTAGGAACTTGCAAACGGTTTTACTGTCTGCGGTTCGTGCGGGTATAGCCTCCACCCATCTACTAACATAATCTACAGCGAGAAGAATGTACTCAAAGCCGCTGCTAGAAGGGAACAGTCCCATAAAATCTATGCCCCATGCGTCAAAGATCTCGCAAATGATAAAGGGTCGCGTCAGCATTGCGTGTCTGGCACTTACTGTTCCTACAGCTCTCTGACAATCTGGACAACTCTTCACAAATGTGCAGGCATCTCTAGTAAGAGTCGGCTACCATAATCCGCTCTGAAGTACCTTCTGCACTGTCCTCTTCCCTGAGTGATGTCCTCCTGGTTCTAAGGAATGACATAAGGTGAGGACACTATTATATTCCTCCTGAGGAATACAACGCAGGTAAACACAATCCGGTCCTTCGCAAAAAAGAATCGGATCCTCCCAATGGTAATATCGTGCCTCAGAAACTAGTTTCTCAACTCAGTTCTTTGGCCAACCTTGAGGACTTTTCTGTGTGACCAGAAAGTTCACTATATCTGCATACCATGGAAGTTCGGTAACCGTAAAGATACTCTCGTCAGGAAATCTCTCTGCGATCTCGGGCATGTACTCATCTGAAGTCTGTTCTGTCTATAATCGGGAGAGGTGATTAGCTACCGCATTCTTTACCCCAGGTTTATCTTTGATGTCCAAATCGAATTCCTAAAGTAATAGAATCCATCGTAGAAGGTGTGCCTTGGCATCCTTCTTTTCCATCGAAAATAGGATAGTTGAATGATCTATGTATATGGTAATTTTTGAGCCAAGAAGATAAGATCTAAATTTATCTAACGCAACACTACTGCCAACATGTCCTTTTCTGTCACTGTGTAATTTCTCTGAGCTTTGTCTAAGGTTCTGCTGGCATAGTGGATGGCAATGGGAAGTCCATTCCTCCTCTATCCTAATACAGCCTGACCGCAAAATCTGAAGCATCCGTCATGATCTCGAAGGGTAGAGACCAATCAGGCAGCTGTAGGACAGGAGCACTGATAATTTTTTCTTTCAGAGTGAGGAAGGCATTAAGACATTTATCATTTAGCAAGAACTCGATGTCTTTGCCTAGTAATTCAATTAACGGTCGGACAATCTTGGAGAAGTCTCGGATAAACCGTCGGTAAAAGCTGACATGCCCAAGAAATGACCGTAACTGTTTGATGTTAGATGGTGGTTCGAGTTTCTTGATGACATCCACCTTGGCAGGGTCAACCTCCATGCCTCGCTGGGAGATGACGTGCCCCAACACGATCCCGTGAGTAACCATAAAATGGCTTTTTTCCCAGGATAGAATGAGATCTACCTCATAGCATTTCTGTAGAACCTGGTCTAGGTGCGCTAAACAATCGTCAAAGTACTCACCATAGACCGAAAAATAATCCATAAAAACCTCTATAAAATCACCGACCATGTTCGCAAAAATAGCAAGCATGCACCTCTGGAAAGTAGCAGGAGCGTTGCACAATCCGAAGGACATCCGTCTAAAGGCATTCGTGTCGAACGAACATGTGAAAGTGGTTTTCTCCTAGTCTTCAGGAGCAATTGATACCTGGTTGTATCCGAAGTAATCGTCAAGGAAACAGAAGTACTCCTTCCTTGCCAACCGTTCTATGATCTGGTCTATAAAAGGCAAAGGAAAGTGGTCCTTCTTCGTCGCGGTATTCAGTTTCCTGTAATCAACACATACTTGCCACGACGTGGTTACTCTCTTTGGAATCTCCTCTTCACTCTCATTCTTAACCATCTGAATTCCCGACTTTTTCGGGACAACATGCAATGGGCTGACCTATTCAGAGTTGGAGTAAGAATAAATGAACCCTGCATCACACCATTTCATAATCTCTTTCTTGACAACTTATCGTAAAACCGGATTAAGCGTACGCTAAAACTCTCTGGAGGGTTTGCTGTCATGATCGAGATAGATATGATGCGAATACAAAGCAGTATTAATCCCGCGGAGATCGGATACAGTCCACCCAATAGCCTTGCGGTTTCTTTCTAGAATCTCCATCAAACGAGATTCTTGATTGTCGGTCAACGTTAAGTTGATAATGACCAGAAACCGTTGATGTGGACCTGCAAGGAAAGCATATTTCATGTTTGGTGGCAAAGTCTTTAATTCAGGTAAGGTAGAATCTAGATCTGCCGAAACATCTTCCGTATGAGTAACGGGATCTGTATCGGTTGTGGATTTATCGGCTATATGATTATCCACCATATCAATGTGCTCTAGAGTCGGACTACAAAAGATGTTCAAGACATCATCCGACTCCTCAGAATGATCAGAGGAAATAACTCAGCTAAATGAAACTCTGTCTCTGGATCATCTGGGATGGAGGAATCGTGTAAAGTTTTTGAATCTGAAAAATCTGCAATAAATTTGTCAGAATAATGATCCCTTTGCTTCTCATCATCTAGACTGAAATACAAAGTACCGTTAGAAGAGCCGCCAACCGTAGTCTCGGACCCATCCTCTGTTAGACATTCCTGGTCTTTACTTGATATCTTTCGAGGTCGTCAAAACGGACCTCATCCATGTAATAGCAGGAGGCTAAAGAACTTAGAAAATCAAAATATGCATCACTAGATGTGCTCGAATCCCTCACCATCTCTATATGTACCTTCTTGCCCTCGGCACGAAAAGATACCTTCCATGTATCATAATCGAAGAGGGCCTTTGCGGTTTCCAAGAAAGGCCTCCCGAGAATAATCGGGTTAAGGTGTAACTGTATAGGGCAATCCATGTCCAGGACCGTAAAGTCCATTGGGAATTGCAAACCCTACACGGTTACGATAACGTTCCTTAATATACTCTTAGGTCTCTTTACTGATCGATCAACAAACTGAATGATCGCGTGGGATTTGTAAAGAGGACCTAACTCGAGCCTATCGAGTAAGGAAGAAGGTATCAAGTTAATCGAGGAACCGTTATCTAAGAGAGTGCGGTTGAACTCGGCTTTTGCGATCTCGCATCTGACATAATGTGCACCTGAGTCTTTCTTCTTCTTCGGTAACTTATTCTGTATGGCACGAGATGTATCCTTAGTCAAGAAATGTTTTTCTGTTCGGGATCTCTTTTTCCTACGCATGGTGCATCAGTTTTTCACTTGATTCTTGAACGTAGGAAAATGATCTAAGGCATCATGAAGCGGGATCTTCAAAAAGATACGATCTTTAAGTAACCTCTCTGTCTCTGGTGTCACAACATTCTTTTTGGTGTTTTTCTTTCCTTTTCCAAACAAAGTATCAGGAAAAGGAACAAAATCAGGAGTCAGAAAATCAGATTTTTTATTCACATTGGAATCAGCTTGTACATCAAGAGTTTCAGAATTTTGTACAAAACTCTCTAAGACAGGGGAAGAAATATTTTTCTCAGGATTCTCTGCCTGATCTGGTGTGATGCCGTCGTCTGGTTCGCCAGTTTCCATATCTACTATATCGGCATCGCTCCCATTTCTTGAGTTTGCAGAGTGGTCCTCATCATCTTGCTAGTTCTCCTCCTCGGCTTCAGAATCATGCGGTTCATGGATCTGCTCATGCTCCTCGTCAAGTGCCCGCTCTTCTACTCCAGCAGGTGCTTGTGGTGATCTACCACTCCTGAGACGAATGAAGTTAGATAAAAATTCAGGAAACGAGATCTTACCTGTAGTGTCTACCTGATCTGGATGCCTCCTCTTATTGTTCGGGTTCATCTGAGGCTGGGCTGGAAGAGTGGTCTTTGGTGCGGTTAACTCATCCAAACGACGGTTAACCTGCTCCATCTCAGTCTTGTGCGTGATCTGGAGCGTACTCAACATATCCATGATCAAGTTGAGTGCCTGGGCCTGTGCAGACATATCTGGTTCGGTGTGGTGGCCCTGGCTTGCTCCTCTCTCCCGCCTTAGTGTGTATTGTTGAGAGGTGGAAAGCTAGGCGTATCGCTGTGGTGTGGAGGAAGATTGCTGCTGCTGATAAGGATATGTCTGTGAATTATTAGAAGGGTATTGATATGAATGTGGTCTTTGATGATAAACATTCGGGTGAGACTGATGCGGCGTAAAGCTCTAGCGGTGCTGAAAATACGGACGTCCATGCTGCGGCCGTTCGTACGGCTGCTGTTGCTGATTTACTATACTCGGCTGCCGAATCGGAGTATACCAAATCTCGTTGATCTCGAGAGTGAATTGCGGCTCCACCTCCATCTCTGCGGTGCTGGTGATCTAGCCTATATTTGCATGAGACTGATCCTCATGCCAATCAATCTACGGAATCTCGGACTCGCTCTGAACGTAGTGGATTTGACGGGTGGGTGGAGCGGGTGCGATCCTCCGTGCTGGTTGTGCAGTCGAAGAAGACTGGCTCTGTTGATACTTATGTTGGAGCTCAGACACCTTCTTTGAAAGATCACTCAGCTGCTGAGGTAGAGATGAGAGTTTCTCCAACTCTCGCAGCGGCTGTAAGTCCTGAACTTGCTTGTGAATCACGACCTCCAATGTCAATTTCTCGCTAATGTATCCCATGTTGATGTTTGATTTAGAGTCTGAAATGTTAGCTACCTTATGGTGATCGCGGTGATGTGGTGGCTGCGGGGCTTTCTGAAATGCCCGAGTATAGTCCACGACTCTCGAATTCTCGGTCATCCCTTCGAAGATGGCCCAGACTGACTCGGTGTCCTTGCTCAAGTAGCTGCCACCACATACGACACTCACAAGCTCCTATATATCCGGCTGGAGTCCTCCAAAGTAGTTCTACACTAGCACCTTCATCGAGATCTCATGATGCAGACATCTCTCTATAAGGTCATTGAATCTATCCCATGCTTCATGGAAAGATTCGTGCGGAAGCTGTGTGAAGTTGGAGATCTGGCTCCTCATCATGTTCGTCCTTCCAAAGGAAAATATTTACGCAAGAATGTGGACTTCAGATCATCCCACGTAGAGATTTCCCTTCCCAGATGACTCAGCCAGTAAAGCGCCTTATCGGCTAAGGCAAAGGGAAAGGCCTTGAGGTGTACGACCTCCTGCGTAACTCTTAGATAGCAATCCGTATCACAGATCATCTCGATATGATGAAGAAAGGTAAACATCTCCTCTGTAGCATTCCCGTAGAACTTGGGAAGCAATGAAATGAAGGACGACTTTAGTTCGCATGGCCCTTGATTCGGCGGTAGCCGAATCCAATGATGGAGCATCCTCACGCCCGGGTCATACTCTTCCCGTAAAGTAGCGGGAACCACGGGCGGTAAATGATTCCCAGCCCCTACTCTCAGCACGGCTATCTCATCCCGCAACTCATTCTGAGTTCTAAACTGATCTCGGATCTGTAGACTCATCTGTTGAAGCGTCTCGAGAATCCCTGTAGTAACATCTGCGGTGTCTGTTCTTCCTTCATCTTGCTCCTCAGCTGCTGCCCTCTCTTCTGCTCCTGGTCCTTTGCCGCGAGCCGTTGGCTTCGATTACAGCTTCGATTCGTCTGGAAAATAGAAGCTCTCGTAAGAACTCAGCGAAAATTCGGTTGGAGACAATTTATTGAGACGATGGTCTGTCTCAATTTTCTGGTTAGGAGGCGAGGGAGTCTGGGTCTGACTCTCCTCGAGATCAGATGGGACTAGCTCGGGAAGAGGGTCATCCCGAACTTGTGAAGATGTACGATCGATGGTGAACGGTCGAAAGCTCATGGAGTCTGAGCAGAAAAGCCGTCGAGACGTCATCCTCGATGTCAAGAGATTAATCGGGAGAGCACGATTTACAATTCAAAAAGAGAGGAAAATGCGAAAGCCACGGAAACTCACTCCCCGCAAGCAAACACAAAGCAGACCTCGTTTTTCACCAACTCAACCCGATGATGACCATAAGAGTTTGATCTTTTTATCTTGTCGGTTTTAGGGTTGTAATTAGCAAATAAATATTGCAGTTATCGTGCGCTGTGCGAGCTGATAGGTGCCCGAGTTTTCTCTCGCGATACTGTTTCGAGTCCTTACAGAGAACCACTTGCTCTCATCTAGTATGGTGGCAAATACACAGACCGATTCTGGCCCACATTACTTGAGGACGGAGCCTTACGCAGTGTCCTCTAAATCCCCCACTCTGCTAAGTAAACTCGGACCGTTTCCGGCTACCCGAGCGTACCCACTGAAAAGCAGTGATTAAGTGTATGAACTAAGTAGTATGTTGAAAGAGATCTAGTTTTAGATTAAATGTTAGCTCTCGCTCGCGCACTCTAAGAAATGGCGGGGATTACTCTTCCAAATCAGATGAATCGTTACGGTTTTTAAGTCCGATATGTTTAACAGTCCCGGTTTTATTTTGTGGTTTTATAATTTTTTGAGTATTTTCAAACAGACATCTAATCCTTTATTTTCTGAATCCTAAAATCATGCACCTAGGTTGCAAGTCCTAAAACTAGCTACGTAAGCGCAATCAGATAGAATAAAAATACCTAAGATTGCATCTATCGAAAAAGCCGCAGAAAAACCAATAAGGCGAGAAAACCGCGGTGGGTGCTTTGATCCCCCAAATACACGGTATCCGACGAATCAGACCCCGAAAAAAAATGGGGGGAGGGGTTGTTTATTTTTTTTACAATATCTCTCCCTTTCTCTCTCTTTTACAGAATTATACTAACTAAGTATGTCCTCTGCAGCCGATTAGCAGAGAAGGAACCGGCCTCTGCTCTTTCAACTGATTCGGCTTTCGAAGAAGCCGATTGATCCTGAAGTCCTACAAACTTGATTAGCTATCGAAAAGTCGTACGAAAACGATTGAGAGAAGAATCGAGATAACCCGTACGAAAAAACCATACGAAAAAGCGAAGAGAAGCTACGAAAAATCAAACAAAAAGAAGAGAGAAAATAAAATCACAAAAATTCGAAAAAGATCAAAATATTCTAACGCCTCCCATTCTCCTATTCTCCTAACAACCAAGAACCTCGCCAGCCATTAGATCAAGCTTGGAGCCCACGTCGTTTCTCTATATAAAGCTCTAAAGTTCGACATACGCGAACTAACTCTCCAACAACCTGTAGCTTCAGCTCCAGCTACCCGACCCCCGTCTTTCCAAGCCTCGCTCTGCCCGACGTGGAGGTGACAACTCCGATTTAGCGAGCGCACGTGGAGGAGGGAATATCGGAGGAGGTTCCAAGGTTCTTCTCAGCCTTGCATCGCCGCGTTCCGCTCCGTCCAAGGTCGCCCGTCGAGCTTCTTTCGAGGTAATATACCTTGACTTCCCCAGACCTATTCATCCATTCTTCTTCGAATTTTCTTCATCGATTTGCATGTAGACATTAGCGAAATTAAGCCGTCATTAGGACGCTTAATCTCCTAGCTTAGATGCCTAATCGAATTCCCTTTCCAATCGTTTCGAATCCATTTCAAATCGCGCATCATTTCGTCGTCCTTCTCACACATTTCACATATTTCTTCTGGAAACACTATGTTTTGATCTTGCAAGACCTTAATCCTTCGGTCGATTCTTCGAATCGAGCACATCAATCTTTTATTTGCATATCCATCTTCCATCAGGAGCCATTTCCCCAGATCTGGAAGCTTTAATCTTCATGGAAATCAACTTCAAAAAACGAGGCGTCAGACTTCATCAATCTCCAGGTTGCAGCGGATCTCCATCTTCATCGCCGGTTCACTGTCGCCTCGAGTCACTTCCGAGAGCCACCTACCACGAGTGAGATCGAGAGTTAGATCCTCTAACTCTCTAGCCCCGCCGGAGAGCCAAAGCCTTTGTCGTTTGCTTGAAAGAAATCGGAGAAGACGCCCACTTCAACAACTTCCTACCGCTCAAGAACAGCCGAAGTGCAGAATTGCGACACGTGGCACGCTAGGGAGCGTTTGATCAGCGCCTGAACGTTCTAATCTCAGCCTTCCAATCCGAAGCGCCAGGAATTTTGCATACTTAACCCAACCAGCTTCCAGAATTAATTTCCGCTCTTGAGGTTTTCAGAAATTACATTTAGGTCCCTCAACAGGGACCTAAATGTAAAACTCTTTATTTCTTTTACAGAACAGTCCCTGTAAGGACCTTTTTGCAACAATTCTTATAGTTTTTCTTGCGCTTACACCCCTGGGATATAGGGGATATTTGGACCTATTCTTGACCTTATTTTTCGTAGTTTTTCTTAGGGTAGTTACACAACTACCCCTGCGAGGTTTTTAATATTTTTCTTGTAATTTTCTCGTGTTTTTATCGTGTTTTGAATCGTCGCAAACCGACTTCATTTTGGTTTGTTTTCGTGTGTCGTTCGAGCTCGTTGCTCGGCTTTTACCTACTATACCATATCATCTATTTTTACCTATCTTCCACCTATTACTTAATAAATAAATCTGGTGAAAAATATCCCTTTTTGAAAATTAAATAAAACTTGGAAAAGATTAAAATCAAATAAAAAATTAAAAATAAAAAATTATATAAAAAGTGTTTCTTTTCGTGAATCGCTTTAAGAAGAGATAAAAATAAATCACAAAAATATTTCCTTAAAAAATCAAACATTCTATTCTGCCTCCTTGAGTTCGACCCATCACACTCACCTGGTAAAATAAATAGTGTAGGTTTTTCTCTGAAAACCGAATTTGTTTGATCGACTGAGATCTTTTCGCGGTTTTTTCTACACCGACGTCTTTATTCTATAAAAAACCGCGATCTGATTTTAGCCACATCAAAATGGCACCGTTGCCGGGGTGGAATGCGACGATGTGCAGCGATGCAAGGTTGAGAAGAACCTTGGAACCTCCTCCGATATTCCCTCCTCCATGTGTGCTCGCTAAATTGGAGTTGTCACCTCCACGTCGGGCGGAGCGAGGCTTGGAAAGATGGGGGTCGGGCAGCTGGAGCTGAAGCTATAGGTGGTTGGAGAGTTAGTTTGCGTATGGCGGACTTTAGAGCTTTATATAGAGCAATGGCGTGGGCTCCATGCTTGATCTAATGGCTGGCGAGGTTCTTGGTTGTTAGGAGAATAGGATCAATGGCTTAGATTGTCAAATGGATTTGAAATGCGCGCGGAATAATTAGGTGAAAGGGGCTGATTCAGAACAGTATGGCAGAACGGTTTCTTGGAGAAGATAATCCAGCTGGTTGGCCAGAAGTTCCAAATTCAATATAAATTCGATATTAAATAGTAAATAAACTCATTTTAAATCAGTATAAATATAAGAAATGTAAATAAATTGTTTATCTAATTTATGGAATAATTACTTTTTATAAATAATAAATATTATTCAAAATATAAATATAATTATGTATATATAAATAGGTTTTGAATTTTTAATTTAATAAATAAATAATTAAAAATTAATTTTACATTTTCTTAATTATAAGAACAATAAATAAGGGTGGTGTGAATTTTTATGGATTTTAATAAAATAATTTACATATAATAATAAATACATGTAGAAGTTATACAATTCATTTTTACCTGTAATTTAGTACTTTTGATTTTTATAAAAATAATAAATAAGCTCCAAAAATTATGAAATAAATTAGTTTTAAAAATACAAGATCATGAAAATATTCAGAAATTATAAAATTAAGAAAACTATAAATAATATGTGTTATATAAAATAAATAGCCCAGAAACCTCGTTGTCATTTGGTCCCAAAACCGACTTTTTGCAAACGGACTCCGAATTCGATGAAACTACCTTTATTAATTAGAGAATATTATTTTATGAACTTTAAAGGTGAGTAGAGTGAATTTGGTTTTTGTATGAGGAAGTTATGATGTTCGGAAGTTGAGATTTTGACTATTTAAAGGCTAGATTTCTTGGCATCTATACAGGTTAATATTTTTAACTTATTTTTATATACATTTTTAGAAATAATTAGGAAAAGAGTTTGGTGAAGAGTTAATTAAAAATCTTTGAAGTTTGTATTTATTTTATGAATAGTGATGAATATATAGAGAGTGGGGTTTAATTTATTTTTAGGATTTTCTTTCCTTATCTCCCCCTACTTGTTGGCTTGTCGACCAATCCATGCTGACTTGGTTGGTCTTGGGGTTTAGGTTATATAAATATACCTTTCAGTTATATTTATATTTTAAGTCATATTGTACATATATACATATATCCAATCTGCCTTTTGTTCTTTTTCTTTGTTCTTTATTTATTTACATGATTTTGATGGTTAAAAGTGACTTTTTATTTATGAATGAAGTTTTGTTAAAAGATGGAATTTAATGACTATTTACATGCATTTGTTAAGGGTTTTAAGACAAAATACGACAGAAAAGTTAATGAATCATGGATTCATCAAGAACGTAATTGGACTTTGGATAAAAATTAAATTGAAAAAGTTAGTCTAATTGGATTTGAGACCACGTGCCGTGAGGAGTCACATACAACGCTGGCAGGACCCGTTGTGGCGGGCACCAAGTGACTCTCAAGATCGGACTCCGGACTCAATTCAGTTAGCTAACTATTGTTCTTCACGATCAATAGAAATTGCTTGTCTAAGGCCAATTTCCCTGTGCATCATATAGTTAGTTTATATCCTGTCTTTAATTTCTACGCGGATCATATTGCGTGTAGAGTGCTGGAGCAAGATACACATTTCTATCCCTGCATGCATCATTGTGTTTGACTGTGCATTGGCTTTTATGACTCCTCCCCCGGTTTTCGACTCAAATTAATGAAAGAGGAATCGGAAAATCCATTAGGCGTTGTTTGTGTATAAAAAAATCTAAAAAAGTGAAAGCAATAAAATTTGGGACTGCTAAAGCAAACTTGACCCTAAAACCCACCTCATTTAAAAATATTTGTTTTGGGGAGTCACCCCCTCATTGTTTGGTTTGCTTGAGTGAGAGAGTGACCCGAACACTAGGATAGAGACATGCCTGAACTTCCGTTAGACTACTGGTCTTGGGGTTAGTCGTTCTCCAGTGAGGATCTTTTCGGTAACCGGTAAAGCAGACCGCGACGTCCTTTACAGAGCGAGTTGATCGGGTAGCCGGTAAATGGTCCGCAACTTGTACTAGCTGGGAAAGATCTAGCTTTGGGATTGGGCCAGTATCTTGGGAGCATCGGTTTCCTAACAGCTCACTTAAACGCTCTGCAAGATTGTTTTATAACCTAACTTAAAATTGACAAGATTAACGACCAATCCTTTACGGTCATCAGCTCATGTTGAGTAGGTGAATTGGGGGTTTGATTTCTCATCTTGTTTGCTTACCAGATCTCATCTGCACTCATACCCACATCACGATGATGGGAAGGAGATCCCTTAGGTTGCCTCTGGCAGCACCGCTTTCGAGCACTCCTCCCCATTCATCTAGGACGGTTTCAGAGAGCCCAGACCCGCTCTCCGAACCTGAGTTCACTACCACCTTTTCTCCCCATGACCACCCTTCTTCCACCAGTCATGAGATAGCTGAGTAGAGGCCACCACAAATTTATGTTCACTTGACGGCACCTAAGTCGGGGTCTTTTGCCTTTGCAGAGACCAGAGAAATGGCCAGCAGTGACGTACGAACCGATGGACAGCCACAGGATTCAAATTTTTTCTAGATCAGGGCGCCATCAACAATACCTTGTTAGCCTCCCTAGAGACGATGTAGCGACAGATTCGGGACCATGGAGCATTTATGGCAAAGATCTGTCAAAAATTAGCACAGATGTGAGCCGACAGAGGAGAGCATCACCGAGGAGGTGGTGTAGAGATTCCAGAGCTTGGAGGAGGATCAGACGGACACCCGGAGGATCAGCCGGAGACAGCTAGACAGCCACAACCGACGAGGCATTTGCATAATCCTGCTGCAACTCTCACTCATCGTTGGATTCATCTCCCTGAGATTCTGGGCGATTTCAAGCTTCCCCCCCAGACCATTCAGATTTTGCCAAGTTCCATGGGCTAGCCACCGTGGAGCCACATCTTCACCTGCAGGAGTTTGAGATGATTTGCAACACTGTCCACGACAGATACGTGGACGAGGACACTATCAAGATGATAGCATTCCCTTACTCCTTGGCCGACAGAGCAGCCAATTGGCTGAAGCATTTGGGGAGATATGTTACCTCTTGGAAGCAGCTCCGGACCGAGTACTTGAATACGTACTATCCACTCGGTCGGACCAATGCAGCACGAGCTCTGATAAACAACTTCTCCATGATCCCTAATGAACAGTTTAATGAGGCATGGGATCGATTTCGTAAGCTCATCGACCGGTGTCCACATCATGAAATATCCAAACCCAATCTTGTCCAGAGCTTCTTTTGTGGGCTGACACCGGAACTGTAGGGGCTTGTCAACGCTTCTTGTGGGGGTTCGTACTTCGCCAAGGATGAAGACAAGGTTTGGGCCATTTATGAGGAGATGGCTGGAAATTACACAGTGATGTCCCAGACTAGGCTCTATGCTCAAGGGAAGCCCCAACCCCATGCCGTGTCCTATCATAGGATCTCATGGGTTGATGCGGGTCCACCAAGTTCTTCATCAGCAGCAGCAGCACAGGCAGAATCTTCAGCCGCTGACATGGGCATTATCAGCGAGAAATTTAACCGCACAGAGATAATAGAGAAGAAGCAGTGCCAGGGCATGCCACAGATAGATCAGTTGGCACAGACTCTTAGTGACCTGAAGACCCACATCCTGTATCTCCAGGAGGCACAAGAAGCTTCTCAGCCTCATCTCAGGTCACGTGTTGATCCTTGCAGCAACAATTCTTCTCAACCCTTTGCCCAGTATCGCCAGGTTCACCACATTCAGACAGAGCCAGTCCAGCAGTTGCAGCAGCACTACTCTCAGCTACCACCATCTCAGGACACTCAGATGGTAATGTATCAGTCGGATCAGCCACTGGCAGTTCTTCCCCCATCCCCTTACGAGTAGGAGCCGTTGATTGAAGTCCACAGGATTTGGTATGACCGACAGCAGCCCGAGATACGTCGGGATCACCCTGGATTTAGATGGTCAAACAGAGGTACCTCGTCCCAGCAGCAGCCTCCAGCTCAAGGTAAACAAAGAAGCCAGCGGCAGCAGTAGCCCCATTACTCCCAGCAGGGTCCTCGTCCTTACCATCAGGGACAACAGTGGAGGCAGCAACAACAGCATCAACAGTATTCTCAGCCTCCTCCTCCTTTCCAGCGAGGAAACCCATTTGGTTCTCATGCGCCTGTTTATGAGAATCCAACCCTTGATGACCTCGCTCGCTTACTCACTGACCAGCAGGCATCCTTCCGGCGGGAGATGGATGAGTTCCGACAGGAAATGAGGGAGATAATCAAGGGAAAAGCCGCCATACTCGCTCAGATTGAACCTAACCCTAACAATCTGAAGAGGAAATCTGAGTAGGTACAGTTTACAGAGACCGCCACTCCTAGTGATATTTTGAATTATATTTTGTCCTCCATATTTGATGTTGATTTTGTGACACTTAGGAGCGGTAGAAGGCAAATAGGCAGCGCCTCGTCTGAACGACCACCCCATGATGATTCCAGAGCGTCAGATGAGGAGGATAGTGATGCTGATCCCGCTGATGATGTTGATGATGGTGGTGCTGACACCACCAAGGATGATGATCCACTCGAAGGTACTGAGGCCGTCATTTCTCCAGATGCAATTGGTGGTACTGATGCCACTATTAGACGAGATGCTGAGCCAGAGCGCGGTGCTAATGCCGTGAAGACAGATGCCATGGGTGGTCCTAATGCCACCATCTCTATTCCAGTTGTGTTTCCTTCTGTGTTTGTACCTCAGGAGATTATCAAAAACACCAAAAATATGAATAAAGGAAAGGTTTCTTCATCTACTCTGTGTCCATATGTGTTGCATGATAACTCTTGTATGGGCTCCAATCATTGTCAGCAGCAGGAACCTCTTCCTGACCCTCCATATGAGGAGGGTCCAGCTATCTCTTTCCCTCAAGCACTCCGCTTAGGGCAAGGGAAGAAAACAGAAAATCCACAAAAAATTACAGCAGTTAGAGTTCAGCCAGCAGATGATAGACAGATTCCACATCGAGCTGACTCTACAGGAGGCACTAGAGCACATTCCTCTCTTGCAGAAGCACTTGAGAGAAAAGACCACTATACATCAGAAGAAGAGGAATCGTAATGCAGAAATCCATGTGCTTACATGTGCCACTTGCTTCACTATTCAGAATCAATTGCCAGCCAAGAGACCCGATGGAGGAGCTCCATATGTTAGATGCCATATTCATGAGCAACAGTTCGATCGTACTCTATTAGACAGTTGGTCGTCGATTAACCTTTTTCCAGCAGCCTTACTTGATCGATTCGAGTTTGGCCCTCTTAAACAAAGCAGAACGATCCTTCAGTTTGCTGATAGATCAGTTAAGAGGCCGAAGGGGTTACTAAAGGACGTTGTCGTCACAATTCAAGGCATGAAATTCCTCGTGGACTTTGTTGTATTGGACATGGAGGTCCCTGAATCAGTGACATATACCCCCATCATCTTAGGACGACCATTCTTGGCCACAACCAAGGCAGTGTCCGACCTTGAGAACAGGAAGGTATACTTTCGTGTGAAGGGTGAAAGTATACAAATAGAGATGATCGAGGAGACCAGAGCTAAAGATTCAGAGTGCTCAGACCAGATGATCGATTCAGAGTATATGACAGATGCAGAGCTAGACATCCACCAGGAGTGTGATTTTGTGCTTACAGATGATGAAGCAGTTTGGGAAGATCCTACATCACGAGCTCTTGCCACATCTTCAGATAGTGTAGATTCACAGATCATGGCAGATGAGAGTTCGGAGAGCACACTCATGGCACAGGATATAGTAGAGGCTATTTATCATGATCAGGATAGCGAAGATGATTTTGTCTCATGCGCTTCAGATTCATATTCCTCAGACATAGACACCAACTTTGACTGGCTGGAGTTCGATGAATATTTGCCGAGTCTGGTGCCCACAGAGCCGACAACTAGGACGGAGAGTGAGCCAAGATAGTTGATAGATATACCAGTAGGGACATCTTCGTCAGATTTACCGTTGCAACGAGAGTTCTCACACACAGATATGGTAGCATTCACTTAAACATTCCAGAAGCCAGATTTACCAGCTCCCACTTAACTAGAATTGAAGACCTTACCGCAGAGCATGAAGTATAGGTTCCTTGCGGGTGAGCCAGAAATGTTCCCAGTCATTATCTCAGCAGATCTGACTGAAGACCAAGAATCTCGTTTGATGGAAGTTCTTGAAAGAAACCGCAAGGCAATCGGATGGAGTGTAGCTGATCTCCAAGGGATAAGTCTGACCTTGTGATCCCACCACATTTATCTCGAAGAAGACGACAAGCCCTCGCGTGAGTTCCAGCGACGGTTGAACCCGAATCTTCGAGAAGTGGTCATGAAGGAAATATCTAAGTGGTGGAGCACCGATTTTATCTACCCCATCTCCGACTCAAAGTGGGTTAGTCCGTTGCATGTGGTACCCAAGAAGACGGGTATCACTACAGTTGTGAACGAGTCTGGAGAGGAGATACCTACCCGAGTACCCACTTCTTGGAGGGTTTGTGTGAACTACAAACGATTGAATCAGGCCACGAAGAAGGACCACTTCTCGCTACCATTCATAGATCAGATCATTGAGAGATTAGCCGAGAAGAGTTTTTACTGCTTTTTGGATGGGTATTCGGGATACAACCAAGTGGCCATAGCGCCTGAAGACCAAGAGAAAACAACGTTCACTTGTCCGTTTGGGATGTATGCTTTTCGACGAATGCCCTTCGGATTATGTAATGCCCCGACTACATTCCAAAGGTGCATGCTCTCTATTTTCTCGGACATGGTTGGTGAATTTTAGAGGTCTTCATGGATGACTTCTCGGTCTACGGTGATAGTTTTGATGCATGTCTTGATTACCTAGATCGAGTACTTCAGCGCTGCATTGAGGTTAATTTAGTCTTATCTTGGGAGAAGAGTCATTTCATGGTGACTCAAGGGATGGTCCTTGGCCACATCATCTCTAACAGGGGCATGGAGCTTGACCTGGCCAAGGTGGATATCATCAAGAAGCTCAATCCACCATCCAATATACACCAGTTACGGTCTTTTCTGGGGCATGTCGATTTTTACCGACGGTTCATACAGGACTTCAGCAAAATTTCCCGACCGCTTACTGATTTGTAAAGACACTGAGTTCATTATGATAAGTGTCGTGCATCATTTGAGACTCTCAAGAATCTAGTTGTCGAAGCTCCTGTTCTTCAGCCGCCTGATTGGTCTCTCCCATTTGAGATCATGACGGATGCCTCCGATTTTGCCATAGGGGCCATGCTAGGACAGAGGAGGGACGGATTACCATATGCCATTCACTACGCTAGCAGAACCATGGATGCCGCTCAGCGGAATTACACAGTCACAGAGAAAGAGATGCTAGCTGTAGTCTTCGCCTTGGATAAGTTTCAATCTTACATTCTTGGGTCTAAAGTGACTATTTATACAGATCACTCTGTCATCCGATATTTAATGGTGAAGAAGGATACCAAAGCCAGACTGACCAGATGGATCCTTCTACTCTAGGAATTTGAAATTGAGATTAAGGATAAACCTCGAGTCAAAAATGTTGTGGCGGATCACCTCTCCCGTCTAGAGAACTTAAGGATTCGGATCAGATTACATCAATTACAGAGATATTTCCAGATGAATCGATCCTTGAAATCACCTCACTTCCATGGTACGCCGATATTGTGAACTATCTTGTCACGAAGAAAGTTCCACAAGATTGTCCCAGACAATGACTTGAGACCTTTCTTGCAAAGACCAAGTCGTACCATTGGGAGAATTCCACTCTTTATCGTGAAGCAGGGGATAGCATATGGAGACGGTGTATTCCTCAAGAAGAGCAGCATAGCGTCCTCACCTATTGCCACAAGCTTGAGGCAGTAGGATATCATTCTGGGAGACGGACAGCACAAAAGGTGTTTCAATCCGGCCTTTGGTGGCCTACCCTCTTCAAGGATTTAGATGAATTCGTGAAGAGATGTACTGACTTTCAGAAAATGGGAACTTGTGGACAGAGAGATATGATGCCGATGCAGCCCATTCACTTCTGTGACGTATTTGACGCATGGGGTATCGATTTCATGGGCTCGTTTCCTAAGAGTCAGGGATTTGAGTATATCTTGCTTGCTGTAGATTATGTGAGTCGTTTGGTTGAGGCCATCCCCGCCCGAACCGCAGATGCTAATACCGTTTGCAAATTCTTGAGGAAAATATCATTACATGGTTCGGTGTACCTAGAGTTTTGATATCTGACGGGGGGACTCATTTTATCAACGACAAGGTAAGAGCCATTGCCAACGAGTTTAGCATAGACCATAGAGTTGCCACTCCTTATCATCCTCAAACGAATGGTCTTATTGAAGTTTCTAACAGGGAGATTAAGACTACATTGCAGAAGGTAGTCCGCCCATACCGAAAGGATTGGTCACAACTTTTGGACTCGGTCTTGTGGGTATATCAGACATCCTTCAAGACCCCATTGGGTACATCTCCATTCTGACTCGTTTATGGCAAGCCATGCCACTTACCAGTTGAGCTGAAGCATAAGTCACTATGGGCTGTCACTGAGATATTTTTGGATCCAGAGAATGTAGGAGATAAGAGAAAGGCAGAATTGGCAGCCCTGGAGGAACTTCGAGATACATCCTTTTCGAATAGCCTACAGTATAAGGAATGGGTAAAGATATGGCATGATTCTCACATCAGCCATAAGCAGTTTGAGCCGAATCAGAAAGTATGGTTATTTGATGCCAGGCTAAAACTATTTCCAGGGAAGTTGCAGAGCAAGTGGAAGGGACCATACATGGTCCGGAAGGTGCATGACAATGGCAGCATTGATATATCTGAGATGACATCTGAGTCTATCTTCCGAGTTAACGGTCAGCGCCTGAAGCCATATCTAGATCATGATCCACTGATTGTCGATGTTGCCCCTATTCATTTTTCATGAGATGTGGTTTTTGACTAACATCATTTGCATCTCATGCATGATTATCACTTCCTACCGCAGCTGTATAGATCCAGATGTCCATATCACATATTCTTTTGTCTAACACCCCATCTCCATCTTATGATTATGTTATACTTAGGGTGTACTGTTGGAAATGCGAGCACACGGTGAGCCATTATGCAATAAATGTTATTGCAAATATCATTCCCTGATCTGAGATGAAGAATGAATAATTTGCATAATAGGTCCCTTAGTACAATTAGGGTTATGTACCATGGCCATATTGATGATCATACAGCTATTGATTCAACTATTGAATCATAGAGGTTGGTGCTTGAATGAATATCTAAAGAGTTATATTGAGGACTCATCAAGCACAATCAAATGATTATTAAGAGATGATCTCCAGCCTGAGTAGGAGATGGCAATCCTTTCTCAATTAGGTTGATATCTGACCGACCTCTTGATGCAGGTGCTCTGCATAGGAATAGAGATTCAGAGGTGTCAGATTAGTTAGGTCAAAGAGTTGACTTAACGAGATCGAGATAACCAAAGTCCTATATCGTATGCTATCACGATACAGGTACGCATCCTCTGACCGAAGATAGATGTGTTATTATATGTCTGAGTATGTACATTTGGCATACCAATAGGTTGATGACCTAACCAAGGTCTATACACTGATGCGCTGGAGTGCATATAAGGGCATATAAGTAATACGATCTCTCAAAGGGATCATACAGGTTCAGTTACTGAACCGGAAGACATGAGTTCACTCATGAGATATTGGGAAGAATCAAATTCTCTGTGCACGGTCGTCTCGCTTTGGAAGCTTGACTGAATTTGTAGGTTTGATATATACTTTTGGAAAGTATATGATCAAGACCTAGGTATGATATATGCTTTTGGAAAGTATATGATCGATATCGACTCCCAATGATCGAATGAGAAACTTACTGATAAAACCATGAGGTAGACAGTATAAAGTTGATCAAATACTTCGGGTTTATTCTGAGTCTTCCAGTATGCAGGATGTATAGGTATTGGGAATACCCGAGGGTGATGTGATCATAAACTATTGTATAACCATGGCGCTTCCATTCATAGGGAGTGATGTAACGGGACTGGATTTTAGTGACTCCTCTCAATAGAGAAGTAATCTTATCTTGGTCCAATTGTTGAACATTGATTTGAATGTGATTCAGATGCAATGAGAAGATTAGATTTGCGGTCTTGGTTTAATCAAGCATCTATGGGAGGCCCGCGATATGGATTTGAGATATGATCTCAATATCCAAGTCACTATACGTGGAACAATACAATCGCCCTGTCCTTATCTCCAAGTATTCGTGGAGAAAGCGCATTATCCTTGAAAGAGTTCAGGATAATTTCATTGTTGATATAAGTATCCGAGCATTAAGAAAATAGATAATTATATGTGATTTAATTAGCATGAGTAATATGAATCCGATTCATATTATAGAGAGAGTTATCTTAGATAATTAAATGAGATTTGATTATCAAAGTTGTGAATAATGTGAATGCGATTCATATTATTTGGGCACACGAGAATAAAGATCCAAGATGATAAAATGTGATTTAATTATCATGGATATGAATAATGTGGATAGCAATATCCATATTAGTCATATATATTATAAATGTTATTTATAATATATTAGAGAGAGCTATTTGTAATTTACATTTGTTAATTAAATATTGATGTGAATTGGATTCAAATTGGATAATTAATTGAAAATGTAATTCACATTTTTTTGGATTGTGAATGTGATTCACAAATTTCCAATGGTAAGATTGCAATATTCACAAAATAATTATCAGTTATTTTTGTAGAATAATTTACAACAAGTGTTGTTGTAAATCTTGGAGATTTCCATAGAATAATGTAATCTCATGAGATCTCATGAGATTACATGAGATTGCCACCAAATCCAATATTATGGAAGGAGGCAATCTTCATTCCATAATCTCCACGCTTGATTGATTTAATTTGGGACTAATTTATATCGATTTATCAAAATATATGTAATCTAAATTAAATTAATTGTTGTTGGTTTTTACCAACACAAATCATAGCCATTAAAAGAAACACAATCAATGAGAGTTATTGGATTTGTGTTGCCCATGGATTGAGATCCATGGATCCCAAAATATTATAAAAGGAGAGGCACCCCTTTCCTCTTCTTTACACAACACAATGCTTGAGAAGCACATCTCTCTCTCTCTTACTCTCTCCACGTCAGCCCTCTCTATCCCTCTCATGTGGTCGTCCACCATGGATGCCCTAAAGAGGTTCTCCATTGTCGCAGCGTCGTCGTTATACTGCCCGATCGTTTTCTTGTGGATCTCCATATCCTTCGGTGCGCCTCGCTCATGAAGAAGATGATGGATCTGGTGTGTCGAGATCAGGAGATACACCACTTGGATCATCAACATGGATTACGAGAAGCACGCGGTTCATCCCCGCGCTCGCAAGCGTCTCCTCCGTCGGATCGGACTTGAGACGGGAGGTCTCTTCATTTAGAGACTCGATCGCAACCACACTTAAAGAGGTAATCCAATTACTTGTTTTGGGTTTATATGAAACGATCCGATAAGTGTTCTTGGATCATGTGGTTTTGTCGCATGAAAAATTTTTAATTTCCGCTGCATAGAACAACTAGTCCGATTAGTCGTTCTTCGTCGTATTCGATACGACGCTCATGCTTCTGTGATGCGCTAAAGGATCTAACCATATCCTTCAAGTGGTATCAGAGCCTTAGGTCGGTGTTTTTGGATACGATCCATTAACTGAGGACGACTTGGGTTCATTAGGGTTTGCGAAAGTTTTCTTGCATTTCATTTTCGCATCTCTGTTTTGAGATTATTTTCGGCACTGTTTAAATTATTTAAATACGAAAATAATAATTGTATTTTGTTCCCCATTAAATAAGGAAACCGTAGGATCTGAGTTAACGTGATTTTGATTCTGTTTGCTCAAGTTATGCACATTTTAGTGAACATGTATCCACAGTTTCGGGGACTGCGAATCTCAACGTAATTAAAGAGTTAATTGAGGATTTGAGATACCTTGAAATGCATGAAAATCACTTTTATTCCGTTGTAAATCAAATTAGCAAACTTTAGGAACTTACTTTGCTTAATTTGGATTTAAATTGATTGAGATATGATATTTTTAGTAAGTGAGGGTCACTGCTGGAAATACTTTCATAATCAAGAACCTAGTGATTGTCATTTAATCAATTAGTGAAATTAAATTGTTTAATTTCCTGAAATAATTGTGCATAAATATTTGTGAAATATTTGATGATAATTATTTCTTTAAATGGCATTGCCTTAAAAATAATTGATTAGATGTGATCTAGATCACTAATTGGTTACATGATCTACATTCCAACAAATATGTTGCTTGAATAGGATTTGGGATTTGTTTAGCAAATCTCATTATAATGTTAATCAAAATTGTTTTGATTATTATTATATGGTATAATTTTGGTTGAAGAACCGATGATCATCTCAAGTACAAAGTGATCTATTTTGCAATATCATTTCCCGAGGTGGATATGGTGTCTAGTCGGAGAGCATTGGGGTAGCGGGTTGCAGCGTATGTGGTCCGTCCCACTCTCGTCGGTACTGGCAATGACAAAGGGTAGGGTTAGTGTAATGCTTAAGAAATCATGATGTATTTCTAGTTATTAAAATTTGAAATAATACATATTTGAGATAATGCCATAATTCAAGTAACCATTTAAAATGTTTGTTGGATATTGATTGGATCATTAATTTAATATGATTAGATTAATTGGAATTCAATTAAAATTAAAACACTCTATTATAAATAGAGATGTCATTTTCCTTGAAAGAATTGATCATAATGAATATGATTCATAATGATTAATTAGAATTTGAATATTATATGGAGGATCACATAAGTGACATCCATGATCTCCCGTCAAGGCGAAGGGTTCCGTCGTCAGGGATTATATGTAGGAGACGCCTGTCCAAAGTGACAGCTCCTGTATGCAAGCGCATCTAGATCGGGCTCTTTACTTCTCGAAAGAGTAAGGTCGTATACGTAGTGACCCCAATATCGGATCCCCGTATTATTGGGGTGATATTGGATTGCGTATAGCGAGTACTATTCATGTTGACGATTGGTTCAATTAATGACGGGTCAACATCGCCTTAGGGGTGGTGGGCTAGGTTGTTAAAGACCGAATTGGGAATGCAAGTTGGACTTGCAAGGCGGAATGTGTTCCCGCTTCTTTTTATTGGAGTTGCAGATTCTCGTATTATTGGGATGTAACAAAGATAAGGAATGAGATCCCAGATCTTGTTGAGATATGATGGTAAGTATATCTCTTACATTGAAAGTGATTAAGGGAATGCACTTTCAGTGTTGACAAGGCAAGACAACTTTGATATAAAAATTCCTAAATCAAAGTAAAATATGTATATATGTATAAATATATACACTTATGCAAATTTCTTATTGCAGATAATCCTTCATTAAACCCACTCAATAATATACTCAATAATAACCAGTAACATATCATGGATTGGACTCATGATCCAGATATTGTACTTGCAGTTGGACACATAATGTATGTGGTTGCAAGGTGCAGGTTTCCTCATAATATTGAGGAATGACAATTAAATAGATAATAAGACTACAACCCTAGGGTTTGTATGTCTCTATAGTCTTGATCTCATCGGATGTACTTTGGAAGTGACATGTCGATGATGATCGCAATTGTCAATTAATCCTTATAAAATCAATGAAGATATTCTGGCATACATATGTGCTCTTGACATTTACCATGTATGACATGGTTCACTGCATCATGCAGAATGGTAGCTCTATAAGAGATGATGTATTCAAAATGTTTGAATATCTACCTAACCAATGTTTTAAGAGTTTAGATGGATGTGGATATGATGAGTGTCATCGTTCTACTATCTATACTCTAGTCATTCATGAAGCTTCATAATATTCATATTGTATGAATTTAATGAAGCATGAATAAATGTTGAAATGCTCTTACATTGAATTCTTTTGAATTTAACACAAGAGATCCTTAGTCTTAAGCAATGGTTGTTTATAGATAAAGGGAGCGCAGTGGAAGCATGGGTTGGACCCTAGTGAGAATGATAGTCAAAAAGTTGATTGTACTGCTGTGACTTCCATATGACATCCAAAGAGTTGGATGAATGCCAATATTGCAATAAGTTGATGTGTTGATAGTATGACTAACAAGTATGTCTAGAATCATTAGAGAAGGGCTCGGATAGAGCACCAGAATAATCTACATAAATCATTGATATTGACTTGCTTATTGAATAAGATAAAGTCTTGTGATTGTATCTCAAACTTCTACAACACTTGCAATGGGTTGCATATGTTTTAGCAGACTAAAAAATCTGATGTTAAGGTTTATAGTTATCCACATAAATATCGATGCAATTGTTGCAACAATCTCTGTTGGATTGATAGACTTGGTAATTTCAGTGGGAGAGCCCTTAGTCTTAGAGAATGTCTCTATGACCTAGATATTAAAATACACTCATTGTTTATTTCTAAATGTTGGAAATAAACACAAATTCTGTAATAAATCTGTCATAAAGAGTTATGATGGAGATATTTTAGATAGTAATCTGAAATCTAGTGGACTCTACTAAATTAGAAAATTAATGAATGGTTCATTAACATTTCTAATACTGAAATTAAACCTTAAAAGATCAATAAGAGGGTAGAGATCATTTAATAATGATCTGACATCAATCCTTGGACATTTGTCTGTTGATTTGATCAATAGACTAGTGAGAGATGAAACTTTAGATTTTCTAAAGGTTCAAATCTTACATACATGTGAATATTGTCTTCAAAGAAAAATATCCAATACACCCTTCATTGGGAAAGGCGTAAGATGTCAAGGTATTCAGGATCTCATACATATTGATGTATGCAGATCATCTATATCATAGTAAACATTATGGATATGTGATATCTATTAATGATTATGTATGATATGAGATTTCTTCTTTTCACCTATGAACCTTTTAAATGTTCAAAGATTTCATTATTTTGGTTTAGAACCAAATTTTGAAGGAAGATGAAATAAATTTGATCTAATCTAGGTAGCAAGTACCTGTTAGATAAATTCAAAGAATACCTTATGGAGATATGAATATCATTTCCATCTCAATCCTCCTAATACACCTTGACTCAATAAGAGTTATATGGAGATACAATTGGATTATGTGTGACATGATTTGATCAATGATGAATTTTAGCATAATTTCCTCCTGGTTTCCAGGCATATATGTAGTATAGACTACATTATATATCCTTAATGTAATTCCATGCAAGTAAGCTGGAATTAAGCACTAGAGAGTGTTACTTCATTAGGAAAATAAAGGACGATATATGATACCTACTTTATGACCTTGAGATTCTTAAAAGATCTCGTCTCTAAGAATGTGATTCTTAGAGGATGACTCTCTTGAGAATCAAGATGAAAATGATGTGTAGGAACTCATTTAATCTTGAGAAGATAATGAGGCTCCTAAAATTGGAAACTAAGAGGACAATTAAAGATGAAACACTAATACCTCTTCAAATGAGTTTGAGGATGTAGTCCATGTGTCAGTCTTCATGTGATGAAGCTTCTGAAGATCATAGCATGGATAGATGGATGTTAGCAATAAAAGTCTAAAGTAGACTTCATATACAAGTGTTGTATATGGACCCTCGAGGATCCACCTATATGGATAATACCCATTAAGGTGTGAATGGATCTTCAAGAGAAAGGGAACCTGGCCTACACAATTTGACTTTGTTATCTATGAGATGAAAGTCAAGATTGCATTCCTCTACGAATACCTCTCTGAGGATATTCACATGAAGTAGCCCCATGGCTTCATGGTTGAGGAAAGCAAGGTGTGCAAGCTAAGGAATCCATCTATGGACTCAAATAAGCTTCTTGAAGTTGGACCATAAGATTTGATGAAATTATAAATGTTATGATTTCAGATAAAATCTTGATGAGCCATGTGAATCTTAGTGGGAGTGCCTTTGTGTTCGTCGTGCTAAATATAGATGATATCCTAATCTTTTAAATGATATAAGGATAATAATAGTGTTTTATAATCTGGTTGTTCCATATCTTGAAATATGATTTCAAAGATACCTCTTAGATTTTAGTTCTGAAGTTGTTCAGAAGAAAAGAGTAGAGGATATCGGGACTGTCACATTTGTAGTACACCTTGGACATATTCTATTCTTAGAAATTCCAAGAAAGGCTTTCATCCCTTAAGATATGGTACTGACCTATCTAAAGGGATAGCACCTCAAAGAGTTGAGGAAGTGAATGCTAGAACTCCTTGCACTTGTGCATCAGTTACGAGAATCTGAGTATATATGTTAGATGTGTACAAAAGCCAGATATCTGCCATGTAGTGGAAGTAGTAAACTGTTACTAATCCTACTATGTAGAGAAAACACTTGATTGCAGTAATAACAAAATCTTCATAAATGACAAGATTTTTGAGATAGTGATCTCAAGAAGGTCTTATCTTCAAAAGTTTAAGACTTTATAGATAGTGATCTAAAAGGTCTTAACTGTAGATACCTTAGGAGATAGAGATCTCCAAGAATAAGGGTATTCTGATAAGGATAATGAAAATAATGGTTATAATAATTGTTAAGCTGAAGTGTCAAGGATACTATAACTAACAAGATTGAGTATTGGTTGCATAAGATGCAACATTCGCATTAGATGCAAGCACTGTTAATGGGGATATGCAAGTGTCGTAAAAGGACTTGGCGTAGTTTCGCAGGAACAGAGTGACTGATCATCTTACCTAGCTATTTTCTAAATAGCCTATGATTGTCACATGAGTGTGGGTTTAAATGATTAGACCATTGATGTCTCTTTGGGCTAGTGGGAGATTATTGGAAATGTGAGCCCACGGCGAACCATTATGCAATAAATGTTATTACGAATATCATTCCTTGATCTGAGATGAAGAATGAATAATTTGCATAATAGGTCCTTTAGTACAATTAGCGTTATGTACCATGGCCATCTTGATGATCATACAGCTATTGATTCAACTATTGAATCATAGAGGCTGGTGCTTGAATGAATATCTAAAGAGTTAGATTGAGGACTCATCAAGCATCGTCAAATGATTATTAAGAGATGATCTGCAGCCTGAGTTGGAGATGGCAATCCTTTCTCAATTATGTTGATATCTAACCGACCTCTTGATGCAGGTCCTCTGCATAGGAATAGAGATTCGGAGGTGTCAGATTAGTTAGGTCAAAGAGTTGACGTAACGAGATCGAGATAACCAAAGTCCTATATCATATGCTGTCACGATACAGGAACGCATCCTCTGACCAGAGACAGATGTGTTACTATATGTCTGAGTATGTACATTTGGCAGACCAATAGGTTGATGACCTAACCAAGGTCTATACACTGGCGTGCTGGTGTGCATATTAGGGCATATGAGTAATACATCTCTCAAAGGAATCATACAGGTTCAGTTACTGAACCAGAAGACAAGAGCTCAATCATGAGATATTTGGAAGAATCAAATTCCGTGCGCACGGTCGTCTCGCTTTGGAAGCTTGACTGAATTTGTAGGTTTGATATATACTTTTGGAAAGTATATGATCAAGACCTAGGAATGATATATGCTTTTGAAAAGTATATGATCGATACCGACTCCCAATGATCGAATGAGAAACTTACTGATAAAACCATGAGGTAGACAGTATAAAGTTGATCCAATACTTCGGGTTTATTCTAAGTCTTCTAGTATACATGATCTACAGGTATTGGGAATACCCGAGGGTGATGTGATCATAAACGATTGTATAACCATGACGCTTCCATTCCTAGGGAGTGATGAAAGGGTTCTGGATTTTAATGACTCCTCTCAGTAGAGAAGTAATCTTATCTTGGTCTAATTGTTGCACATTGATTTGAATGTGATTCAGATGCAATGAGAAGATTAGATTTGCGGTCTTGGTTTAATCAAGCATCTATGGGAGGCCCGCGATATGGATTTGAGATATGATCTCAATATCCAAGTCACTATACGTGGAACAATACAATCGCCCTGTCCTTATCTCCAAGTATTCGCGGAGAAAGCGCATTATCCTTGAAAGAGTTCAAGATAATTTTATTGTTGATATAAGTATCTGAGCATTAAGAAAATATATAATTATATGTGATTTAATTATCATGAGTAATATGAATTCGATTCATATTATAAAGAGAGTTATCTTAGATAATTAAATAAGATTTGATTATCAAAGATTTGAATAATGTGAATGCGATTCATATTATTTGGGCACACGAGTATATAGATCCAAGATGATTAAATGTGATTTATTTATCATGGATATGAATAATGTGGATAGCAATATCCATATTAGTCATATATATTATAAATGTCATTTATAATATATTAGAGAGAGCTATTTGTAATTTACATTTGTTAATTAAATGTTGATGTGAATTAGATTCACATTGGACAATTAATTGAAAATGTAATTCACATTTTTTTTTGGGGTTGTGAATGTGATTCACAAATTTCTAATGGTAAGATTGCAATATTCACATAATAATTATCAATTATTTTTTTGAGAATAATTTACAACAAGTGTTGTTGTAAATCTTAGAGATTTCCATGGAATAATGTAATCTCATGAGATCTCATGAGATGACATGAGATTGCCACCAAATCCAATATTATGGAAGGAGGCAATCTTCATTCCATAATCTCCATGCTTGATTGATTTAATTTGGGATTATTTTTTATTGATTCATCAATATAGATTTAATCTAAATTAAATTAATTGTTGTTGGTTTTTTCCAACACAAATCTTAGCCATTAAAAGAAACACAATCAATGAGAGCCATTAGATTTGTGTTGCCCATGGATTGAGATCCATGGATCCCAAAATATTATAAAAGGAGAGGCACCCCTTTGCTCTTCTTTACACAACACAATACTTGAGAAGCACAAATCTCTCTCTCCTTCTCTTTACACGTCAGCCCCTCTCTATCCCTCTCATGTGGCCGTCCACCATGGATGCCCTAAAGAGGTTCTCCATTGCTGCAGCATTGTCGTTATGCTGCCCGATCATTTGCTCGTGGATCTCCGTCTCCTTCGGTACGCCTCGCTCATGAAGAAGATGATGGATCTCATGTGTCGAGATCAGGAGATACACCGCTTGGATCATCAACATGGACTGCGGGAAGCACGCGGTTCATCCCCTCGCTCGCAAGCGTCTCCTCCGTCGGATCAGACTTGAGACAGCAGGTCTCTTCGTTTAGAGACTCGATCGCAACCACGCTTCAAGAGGTAATCCTATTACTTGTTTGTGGTTTAGACGAAAAGATCCGAGAAGTGTTCTTGGATCATGTGGTTTCGTCGCATGAAAAATTTTTAATTTCCGCTGCAAAGAACAACTAGTCCGACTAGTCGTTTTTTGTCGTATTCGATACGACGCTCACGCTTCCATGATGCGCTTAAGTATCTAACCATATCCTTCATGTACTTTACCCTAAGTATAGGGGGAGTCAGACATGTGATTATTCTTTTTATTCTTTTTACCTCTATTTTTGCTGCCTATACTTAGGGATATTTTACCTAAGTATGGGGGGGGGGGGGGGTAAACCCAGTACATTCTACTCCTCGGTTTTCCCCTTGTGTACAGTCTTTTATACTTAGGATTACTTGATCCTAGGTATATGGGGATCATTGACTTCTATTGATTATATTCATTCATTCGTCGTTGTAGTATACTATTCTTTTCACTTTTCTATACGTAGCACGAGTTATGTCATTATTTCCAGCTCTTTGGTCACTATGAGGACATAGTTCGAGCTAAGTAGAGGGAAGTGTCGTATATATTGTATATATATATACTTTAGCCATAACTCGTACTTTCATATTCTTAATATGGCTAAATTAATGTGTAAATACCTGTAAAAAAAGATGCAGAAAGTTCCTCAAAAAAAATTCTTGTACATACTGACTAATAAGTCAGATTAAAATATTTTGAAAATATTTTGAAATTAGTTTGAAAATCTATTTGAAAAATATTTTGAAAACTGTTTGAAAAATGTTTGAAAAAATATTTCAACCTTTGTAAAAATATTGTGGATTGTAAAATTTTTTCTCTTTGTGTAAAAAAAGGATTTTGTAAAAACTATTTGCAAATGTTTTGAAAAATGGTTGAAAATTTATTTTGAAAATCTATATATATTGTTTGAAAAATGTTTGCAAAATTGTTTTAAAATGATTGTAAAATTGTGTGAAAAATTATTTTGGACTATAGTTTTGAAAATTATTTGTTAAATTATTTTCAAATAAATTTAGAAAAAATCCAACCGTGTATATACCTGCATAAATCACTCAAGTTGCAAATCCTTTCTCATGACTCTTGTAAATAATTGACTCACTTCTTTGTGAATATGTGTATATAATCCCTAACCCATAAAAAATCTTTATATATACTTGTATATATTTCTAACTATTTGCAAAAAAACTTTGCATGCGCTTCATTTTTCAAAAAATCATAAAAATTTCAAAATTTTGAAAATTATTTCAAGAAAATATTTTCCTTGCATTGTACATATTTTCTTGCATTGGCATGTGCATTTTTCAGGATAATCTTGACGATTAAACTAAGTCTGAAATAAATTTGAAGAATGGAGCTTAGTTGGACCTTAATCTACTTAATTTCAGAGGAACTTTATAAGATTTGGAGTTAAGACTTTTCAGGTCCTAGTGACTTAATTCTTTGAGTCCATAAGACTATGTTCACATGTCATCTTGATTAGTCTATGTAAAATATTTAACAACACACGCATGATTCTTTCAGACCGTGGCTTACCTTGGACAATGCACTCTACACGTAGCTCTTCATAGAGGAGGTAGTGAGGGGGCAGTTTCTTTTAGATTGGGGTAGCATACGAGGGTAGTACATCTAGGCGGAACCTCTCGTCCTCCTCTAGGGAGGGAAGTGCGTCTCAACCTGGTTTGGTGATGTTGAGGTCTAAAGACAGGAGTTGTGGGGTTGCAATAATGCTTCAAAAGAGGGATAGTCTACTGGATCAAGAGGAAAAACTCCTTATGTACATGTTGTACCTTGTATATATTTTCAAAAAAAAAGAAAAAAAATGCAAAATCTCCAAAAGTGGACATGCCTGATTGAAAAGTAAAATGCCTGCCGGAGTGTATATACAAGTGAAAAAAAGAATAAGAGCTTCAAAGTCAAATATTTGTGAGCTTGCAGCGGGTGACATGGCTACACTAGTCATGCATCCAAGGATAGGTAACTACACTGGTTACCATCCATTCTCTTCTCCATCCCCTCTTCTTGAGCTGGTTGTACTTGAACTTAGAAGGGAATATCCCCGCTCCTCAATGAAAGAGTTGCTAGACCGGGGGATTAGAGTTACCTTGTTGAAAGAGGTTATTTCTTTATTACTTCTGAGACGAGGAGCTATATTCACTTACACAGTACAAGTAAGAATTCATAGTCATAAGAATTTGTGTATGTAGACTTGTTCTGATCTGACTGCTGAGGAGAACTGAATAGGAGTCTTGTGGAACTTAGAGGTTGTTAGGATTTAAATCCATATCCCATTAAGTTTCCGACACACTAATAATCCAAAGGTCCGACAGAGCTCCAGACTACATTTTTATGAAGATAAGTTTAAAAGTCAACATTATTCTAACTTCTTTCCTTTTCTTTTCTTTATTTTTGTTTTCACTTATTCTCCAAATAAGTGTTTGCTAAGGGACTAGCAAAGGTAAAGTATAGGGGAATGATGAATCCACGATTCATCGCCTTTACTCTTTTATTTTACCTTCATTTTCTTAGTCAAACACCTGTAAATACCCATTAATTGCATAAAATTACCATTTTGCATGCATTTGTTGCAATTTCATTTTTAACACTTTTTGTACAAAAATAAAAGAATAAAGAAGAAAAGAAAAAGAAAGGAAGTATTTATGCAATAAATACAGACTTACCCGAACCCCGAGAGAAGGTCAAGACTTGACCTGATCGACCAGGAATAAAGTAGGGGGAGATAGGGTCTTCTGTCAAAAAAATCAAAAAAATAATTTGTACATAAATTCATTGTATATTTGTATAAAACTTGTACTATTTTATTTGTACATAATTTGACCTCAAATAAATTATTTTTATAAACAAAAGTTGTAAATAAAAATATTTTGTAAATAATAAAAATAATTTCCAAGTAAAATATTGTATGCATTACAGATAACCATCCTCAGAAAAGCTGCAATGTGATTATTAAAATACCAATTCCGGCTCCATACGAGCTCAAATCGAACCAAACTCACTTTCATTATACTATAAATTAAATTATCTTTCAAATGGATGTGGTTTCATAATTTTTGGAGTTACGGGTAAAAAGTCGGTTTTCTGGGTGTTTTGTGTAGTTTAACCACTTTTTGTTGTACATATTTATTAATATTTATTTTATATAATGTATATAATTGTAAATATTATTTTCATTAAAAATAAAATAAATAAAAAATATAAAAATTAAAAAATATTTTATAAAAATTATTTCCTTATTTGTACCTATGTATATTGTATTATATGTGTATAATATGTGTATACAATTAACTTCCTTAAATAAAAATAACCAAAAAATTTTAATTATCTAACTTTAATTAATTAATTTAATTTAATTACTAATTTTTATTTATATTTAATTATTTAATTCTTTATTTGATTTGATAACTTACCTTTTATGTAAACATTTGATTTTATGCCTTAAATAGCCACCATTAAGGTGGCTAATTGATTTTTGGAAATTATTTAATTAATTTATTTTAATTAATTACTAAATTCGTTTTTAATTAATTAATTATTTTATTAATTAACCACTAAAAACCTTCTCCTTTTATACATTCCTTCCTTTTTCATTTTTTTTCTCTTTTTAATGGATTCCTCCTCCTCATTCACTCTTTGATCAATCTTTGGAGAGAGGAGCCCGACCTCCGAGAGCTACTCATTGCAGAAGGGTGCCCAGCCTCCGATCCGATCGGTGACAGCGATTCGATCATCGTCGAGGCCATCACGACATGTCCAAATCCAAGGTGAGATCTGATTTCAATTCTAGTCATTTTTCGTAGGTAAATCGTACGTTTAATTTTTGCGTAGATGTAGTGATTAGTTTTTAGATTAAAAATCTCAAAATCTTCAACACACATTTGCGTCCGATATCGATTTTCCATACCATTTTCTCAATCCCTACATATTCACATTCTACCTTGCAGGACCTCTCACCTCCGACCACGCACGGTGGTCGGAGACATGGATCTATCCTCCACACCTCGTCAATATCCATCCCCATTCATTCCACCTAATTATGTGCATAAACAATTAATAAAAAATTATTTATTTTAACTCTAACATTTGTTTTACAAGACAACAACAAAAAATAGAAAAAAAATCGTTCATTTCCTGTTTACCGATATCAAAAAAATGTTTTTTTTTATATATACATATGCAACTTACTGTATAAAAAAACAAAAAAAAAACAAAAAAAATAAACGCAGGGAGGCGACGGGTCATCACCCCCCCCCCCCCCCCACGCCACCGACGGTGCCTTTCCCCGTGCAGATTGGGCCCCCAGCCCGCTGACCGCGGCCTCCAACGTCGTGCGAGGGCGGCGTCCTCCGCCCGCTCCGCCCCTTATCTATCTCCGCGGCGGGCCCGCGCCGCAACATCGCCGAGCAGGCCCCCTCGCCTCCGTGCGCGACCCCGGGCGCTGCCACCGCGCTCCACTGCAGCAGGCGCGGCCCTCCGTGCTGCCATCTCCTCTGTGAGTGCCCCCTTCCGCCACTGGGCGGCCCGCGGCCCTCTTCCTGACTCCCGTCGGAACTCCGCCCCCCCCCCCCCCCCCCCCCCCCCGAGATAGCAGCGTCGCCGCAAGGGGAGCGGAGCTCCGCAGCCACGCCGCCGAACCGCCCTTGCCGCGCCGCCAAGAGGAAGAAGAAGAGGCGGCCCCCTTGGTTCCATTTTTGATCATTTGATGAAGAAACGGTCCAAGAAAACCCTAGTTGGGTGATTTTTGAATTAAAAAATTGGCGAAATTACAGAGGAACCCCTGAAGCTTTTGAATATTGTAGAATCAGGCCCGCCTCTAGAAGAACATGTGCCTTGCATGTGATTTACTAGGTAAATTGCGATCCAAATTCTATATTTTATTTGTGTTAATTTCTGGTACAAAAAATTTGAATAATTTCAATCTGGTCCCTGCTTTTCAGACAATAACTTGCTCGCTCTCTTGATTGAAATAAATGTTTTGATGAGTTGAAAAATTTTGCAAAAATTTGTGTATGCTCCTGCTATAGTTGATAATCTTGTATAATTTTTTCATAATTTTTTTGTTTCTTTTAACATATTTGAAAAATAAAAAACAGTAACTTTTTATCTGTCCAGATTTTGAAAATACATAAAAATTCGAGTAATTGCTTAAAAATTTCAAAAAAAATTGGTGTAGGTGTATTCTGTTGTGCTTTATTTTTGACCAATGTTTGTGCATTTTTCATTTATAAAAATCCAAAAAAAGTGTGAAAATGGAAAACTTTAAAAAAATTGTAGAAAATTGTAGAAAAATCAAAAAATTTTGATCTCAGTCTCTGTTTGTAGATATTTGTCTTTACTTTATCTTAAAAATAAATTTTCACGATTTTTAGCTTCAAAGGATTTTTAACTTGCAAAATACTCCTGCCTGTGCACTGTTTCCCTTGTTTTGCACTGTTAGACTTTTAGAAAATCACAAAACATCAGAAAAAGTTAAAAAATTATCAAAAATATTTTAAAATATATAAAACACAAAAACATTTTATTTCTAATTTTCTGAGATTTTTTGACCTTTTTGAAAAATACAAAAAAAGTGTGGTGTTGTGTGTTTTTACACTTTGTGCCTTATTTGACAAATAAAAAACTAAAAAACACTAAAAATTCATCTATGAAATTTGACTACTTAGTTTTTAAATCGTGCTCCTTGTGTTCGACCATGGTCGCTATACCAGGTAAAAAGAATAGCGAAAGCGGCTTACATTCTTTGATTGTTTTATATTCCTTTAAGTGGTTTAAAAATACAAATTTTTTTCTCGTTGACCGATTCACGCGGTTGAGAACAACGACCATTGTGATAATTTTTACATCTTAACCGTATTGATTTTCGTGTCATCAAATATTCACATATATATTAGCTAAAATCACCTATTTGTATATATTTTATACTGATTCTAAATCCAATAAAATCATCTATAGTGTATATATTAATAACATTAATAAAAGAAAATTATCAAAAAATACTAACTTGTAAAATTGTCCAATAAAACCCAAATCCATGTTTGATAATAACAACCTAAAATGTGCATATCTCTATCATATAATGTCCGATTAAGGTCTACTCAATTTTAAAGTATTATACACTAAAAGACCTTCAAAAAAAGACCAATTTCATTAAAACCAAAGATGATATGTGAAACTTTGGTTTTGGGTCCCTATTGTATATTATAAATATTGACTAAAATACACTTCATTCTATCTACTTATTTTAAATTATTAAAAATAAAAAAATAGTTTAAGTTGTAAATATTTCTTTCATATTTTTCTAACTTTATTTTTATTTTTATCTTATTTAAAAATTACAAAAATTTTTTGCAAAATATAAAAATGTGGCATTTTATATCTTTAAGGCACCAACCAAAAATACATTGTATATATGACTTCTTTTAATTTTTTTGGTCCTTCACAAAAGTTGTAGATCTCGTCGAGACGAGCAACTTTTGTGTTGACCAGTTTTTTATTTGAACCATTTTGTAATATAATTTTGTTTTCCATTATATTTAATTTTTTATTTTTCTAGGTGTGACATGTGGCACCTCCTGGAGCTGCCCGTGGGACCCTATTTTTTATTATTTTATTAATTTCGTATTTTATTTTATTATTTATTTTAGTCAATTGATTATTTATATTTAATTATTTATTTTTGTTTATTTATTTTCCCTACATTATTTTTAGTAGCTAACTTATTTACTTTATTTATTTTTTTTCCTTCTCCTTTTACTTCTTCTCTACTCCAACTACTCATCCAACTCACCACATTCTCCACAATACCTCCATTTTCTCCACTTCTTTTCCAACTTCCACCTCTTCATCTATTTTTCCCATCATCCCTTCATTCATTCCCATCCACCATAATCGAGAGAGAGGGAGAGAGAGAGAGAGAGAGAGAAAGGGAACCACCAACTCAGCCTTCTCAATCGTGACATTGACCGAGTAAATCTTCGACGTGACAACAGTTTCCATCGTATTTGGAGAGATCTGAGGTATAGAAATCGACCTCGTCGCAACTGCATCCAAGATTCATAGCTTCTCTATTTTTTTTATCGAGTAGGATTGAGGACATGACGAGAGCCTCACATCGCAGCTCCACCTAGAGAAATCTCAGGTAATTTATTCTTCTCTTTTTCCTTGTAAATTTTTCTATCTAGTAATTTTTTCCTTATTGTTCATCACCAAAACATCATCATCATTATACACCAGAAATACCACCCATTCATTTGCATTTGTATTTCCCATTTACAAGAAAAAATTACAAAAAATAAAAAAAAGAACAGGAGCAGCCTCTGTCCTTCCATCACTGCCACGCCCCTCTTGCATTCAGCCAGCTGCGGCCCTCCACCCCCGCTAGCCAGGCCGCCGTCCAGTCGCTAGCCCACTGCGACCAACTGTCCTGCGTTGCGGCCTCCACCAGGCCGCCCTGCCACCACGTACGGCTCCAACCATAAGGCACCGCCCCTACACGACCCACTAGTCCAGCTCACGTGCTTCGGCAACCAGCGGCCGTACCTCCCTCCTCCGCGTGGGCACCTCCGCCTCCGGCGGCGTGACACTACAACCGCGACCGCATGGCAGGCCGCCCACAACCATGCCTTCAGCTCCCCCTACTCGCCCACCTACGCAGCAGCCCAGCACCCGCCGCCCTCCATTCGGCTGCAACGCCCCTTCCTGCGCGGTGCACTCCGCTCCAGGCTAGTCGCGACCAGCTGCCCCTTCACTGCCATGTTCCTTCCACGCGTCGTGCGTATCAATCATGCCACATGCGTGCCTTCCATCCCGCACCCACCTGTACGGCTCCACCGTACGCGACGCCCGTTCTGCATCCCCACATGTGCCTCCGCCAAGCATCTGACCCCCTCCTCGCATGCATGTGCATCCGCTCCATGCCGCACCGCCCTCCTCCGCGTGGTAACGGCACCTCCAGATCATGCTCTATTGGTTCTGAGAAGCTCGATTCTTTTTTATTTTCTTTGAAAATTGTATTTTTGTCTCTTAGTGTTTTTGAAATTTCAAGTGTGTCCCTTTATGCATTTTAGTCATTTATTTTAATTCTGTAATTGGACATCAAAATTGCATCGTTTTATATAATCGAAAATTGTTTTTTGAGAAATTAATTATTTATCGTTTGGATATTTATATTTTTGTCAGCACTAGGTAATTAAGTAAAATTATCATGGTGAAAATTGGATATTTTACCCTTTTTAAGCTCTGAAAATTCAAACCTACTTAAACATTGCTCCAAAAATTGTGCAAAATTATAGATGATTCCTTTATGTGCATTTTAATTACAGTCCAAATTTCATCTAAATTGAAGTGGTCTTGTGCACAATATAAATTGTTTAGTGGTTTTTGTAATTGATTTTTAATTAAATCCATAAATATTATTTTTGCGAAATTTACACTCTCTTGGGTTTCTAATTAAATATATATTTTTTATATAAATCTCTCTGGATAATTTGATTTTGTGGATTTATTAAAAACTAAATACTCACAATCACTTTGTATTCCTTAAAAATGCATAAAAAGATCATAAATTGCCAGAAAATTCCAAAAATATAAGTGCAGCTTCATTTCATCATGTTTAACTTCCAATAAATTTTCATTTTTTTTCATTTTGTTTGATCGAAAAATTGCATAAAAACCCCTAAAAAGTTTGCATTTTTCATTGTTGCATTTTAAATCAAAAAATTCCAAAAAAAAATACATTTTGCGTTCACCATTGGATTAGGTTTCCAAGAAAATTATAACTTAAATAGTTTGGATTAGTTCCAAATTAAAATAAATTTGGCTCTGTTGCTTAATTTCTTAATAACCTAGTTCGAGTGCATTTGTGCATTGGCATTTTTATCGCATAAAAAAATAAAAATCCCATTCAGAAAACCGTGAGCTAATTCATTTAATCTGATCCAAAGTTGTTTCCTCCTTGAGTCGACCCTTAGGCTTGTCCATGATAAAAAAATATCAAACCATACATCAATTCATTCATCAATTCATCGATTTGTGTGGTAAATTTTTGATCGATATTGATTTCCCGACTATAACAAATACGACAAACATGCATTATTTAAATTAACAAGGGCATTTCAACGATCAATTAAAGGTGTCATTGCCATGGAGGCAAACGACTTAAGATTACTTTAGAAAATTATATTTACATTTCCATTCTCTCCAGTAGTCTGACCCTCGAGTCATCTTGTAATTATCCATTTTTCTCTCTCTTAATTGTTTCTCTGATCATTTCTATATCTACTTTTTGTATCTCTCTCTGACATAATTTTCATATTTTTGTGCGAGGGCCGGTGTACTTGGAGCAGCTTTCTTGAAGTCGACGCATCTCGAAGAGCATCTGAGGTCGACGATTCGTGGATCGAGTTGGTTATTGAGACACCAAGAAGATCTTTAAATGGAGATTTTAATTGAATTGTAATTGCATATTTAAAGTTGTTCCCATTTGGGTTCTCACGTGTGTAACTTCATAATAAAAAGACTCTTTGTGTTATGGGGTTGCTTGACGTAGGATAGAACCTGCACTCGCAAGTCTTAGAGCTTACTAGGACTATTTGTTCTCGTAATATTTAGGTACACACTTCACTATTAAAAGACACACTTAGATCGCAGGATTTTAGCTAAATTGAAATTCATTTTTTACTCACTAATTGAACTTCCTGTCTAGGAGCGGTTCTTCATTGATTGCATTCCATATAGCGTAAATTTTCAATTCAGTATTTCCTCCCACATTGTAGAGAGATGGAGGCACTGTAAGTCTTCTTACTCAAGCATTCATTATCCTTTTATTGATTGCATCGGTTTTTCGATTCTCTCTCTCTCTCTCGGTTTTACTAATCTAAGATAAAGGAATTGAGACTGGATGGTAGATGTGATTGCCTGTGTGGATGAATTATAGTGATAACTAATCTCTAAAATCGAGTCTGCTAATTGAATTGGATAAAAATTAATAACTAAATTAACCCTTCTTTGCGGGAGAGTAACCCCGACATTGACTTCAGGCTCAGTGAGGGTATAGAGTGTGTGTATGCACATCCTAAGATAAAGCCAAAATCCCTGCCTTCAATATCATGTACCTCGATCCTAGCAAATATCATAGGTTGAACTACTTGAGGTTCAACTGACTAGCACCAAGTAGCCTCCGCTTGCTTCGATAGGTAGATAGGGGTGAAGCAGCGGTACACCGCGACAAGTTGCTAGTAACCCTCTGGGGCAAAGTGACAAGCCTTGTCAGCCTCCGCCGACTTCGATAGGTAGATAGGGGTAGGTCCTTGAACTTTCTCAGCTGGTAATAGGAGCAAAGAGAGGAAGGGTGTTGGTATCTTAGGCGACAAGTTAAACAAGGGAGACACATCCAGCTTTGAGCCGACTTCCCTTTAGGCTGTCACGTAATCCTTACTATTTGCTTGAAAATTCACACATATAATCAACCAGATTAATCAGATCCAGCTTTGGGTCCTTCATCGTGTTGAGTGTGAACTCAGGGTTTGCTCTTACATTTGTCTTTATGTCTGTCAGTGTGTGTTATCTTGTATAATTGCACGTTTTCTACCTTGATCTGCTTACATTCTTCCTTTCCTCCTCAATATGTCAGGATATTGGTCCCCATACCCTGAGACCTCTTGTCATTCCTCTTCGCCATATATCGTGTATCTTCACCTTCTCCTTCTTTCATGTATCCTCTGCCATCCACGGGAGACCCTTACCCGTGGTCAGTTCTACCTCGACCCGATTATGAGTCAGAACTTTGACTGACTTCTCCACTTCTTTGCATTTCTCACCTACTCCAATTTCTAACACTCTGGATCCACTTCCATCTTGGGCTGACTGTCCTTATTCTCAAGAGCTTGCTGGAATCAATGAACCAAATGAACAGCAATGCACTGATGAGACATATGATTGGCAGAATTTTATGCCCTCACATACTTCATTCTCACCTCAAGTAGGGACCATACAATAATTTACATATACACATCTCGGCTTGACCTTAGGGAATAACATGCTCGATCGAACATACTGAATGGAGAGGCATGTACCTTATGATCTTACTGACTTGATTGGCCCTAATAATCAAGCCTACATTGATCAACCTTCATATCACACATTGGGAGAGCCTAGACATTCACAGGATTCGACTCATGGATTCAATCTAGGAACCCATCTTTATTGATTCCATCGTATGAGGCTCCGACCAATATTTGCCATTCGGATGGTCCATACTCGACCCAACATTACATTTTAGAGTCTAGGTATGTTGAGCATGAGACCCCAAATTCTATGCAATATCTTCCAACTGAACAGACTTGTCACTTAATTTGTCATGAGAATCTTTTGGAGGATGACATCTCTAGACTTATTGAGATGAATGAATCATTTGGTAACAAGTTGAGGGATGTCACGGAAATATTGCACTCAAGTTCTGGCAGCTTGGGAATGAAAGTGGAAAAGGAAATAAGTGGATTTGATGTTGACGACCAAAAACAAGGAAAACACATAATCTGTACAACTGGAGTCCATTCCACCTCCCTCTTCTACTAACCACTTACCCTCCAATCCAAAGTCTGAGCATTCGCCCATCAAAAACACCAAAAAAATGAAAAACATTGCAAAATCAGAAAATTTCATAAAAATAGAAAATGACATAAAAATTGGATCATGTCCTAAGGAAGCACTCGATGAAGAATTGTTTTTTAACTTCCCTTAATAAAGGTCATAGATCACCTCCCCAACCTCAAACGATTTGTGAGGCATAAATTGATGCCTAATAGGTTGGACAATAAGAGGACAAAGAATGAGAGACACATAATGTCTATGGCCACCTCCTAGCCGATGGGGAGAAAGACCAAGAGCCGCAGAGTGAAGCGATTGCCTTGAGTTGAGTGTAAAATCAAAGACACTACCTTCACCCGTGCTAGAATAGATGATGACTCGCCTATAAATATCCTCCCGACCTTTGTGTTTGATAAGCTCAAACTCAGGACGATTAGAAAATCGAGAGAGATTATTCAGTTGGTTGATCGATCTATAAAACGGTCGAGTGGAACCATTTCAGTCATCCTTACTTTCCAAGGTGCTTTACTCCAGGTAGACTTCACGGTCATTGACATTGAGTACTGAAGAGAGTTTACCTACTCTCCTATTATTCTTGGGAAGCCATTCTTAGCCTCGACTATGGAGACTATAGATTGTGAGACTCGGGAGATCGATTTCACAGCATTGGGAGCACTTCGACCTCACCCATTCTTTGACACACTCTACTCTAAGGTGACCCACAAATCTGTTGATAGTCGAGACCATCGAGAGGTAGATGAGTCCCAGCCGTCGAGCCAACCATTGGATCTGAGACTCCCTACACATCCATGATCTCTGCTGCTTGCATCACCACTACTATGTCAGCTTCAATAAAAAAACTCACAACTTGAAGCTATCATTGATTCAGACATGACTTTTACTGACTGCCTTGACCATTTTGATGATCCGACAAAAAAGCCCAATAATGCCAAGCCAACTGAGATCACTAGCACCTTCCTGAGACGCGCGCTGACCCTTCAGGAATATTACAGTCTATATGGTGACTTGTATGATGAGGAACCCATGGTCAACACCACACCACATCTTAGACCTTCAAAGCAGAGAACCAGAACTGAATTGACCCCACCCAAAAACACGGTTGCTCCCTCCTCTAGTCGGTCATCTAGTGAGAGGAAGTCAAGAATTGATTCATCGAGGTATTCCCCCGAACCCCTCAAAGCGTGTCATTCTCCACTCCCTACTAATGATTCAGGTTCTAGAAAACTGACTAAGAATGTTTTATTCAACATACCAGAGAAGGAATTTTCGAAAGAATCCTCATCGGGTCCAGATGAGGTGATTTATATGAGTGAGCTTAGTTAGGTTGTTCTTAAGCCATATCAGAGCAAGCAGTCGTGTGTCGACCCTCGTCGGACGATACCTACAACTCACTATTATTCATCCGAGGATGATTCGGATAGGGATACATATGTATATTATCCACCTACTCACGTCCGCAAGAAGGTTCATCACAAACCTTCTTAATCCTTGTACATTCTCGCTTCTTCTTTTATATATTTTCTTTCCCTCCCTCCCAGTGATTAGAATCACTCGCCCCAGCTCCATATTGTTTCAGTTTATGGCTAAACTTATGATGACCATATCCTACGTATAGGGCGGGGGAGTGACCCGAGTCTATTCACCATTCATTGTACATTCTCCAGATCTCGTCGGTTCTTATACTCAATCCTGTCCTATACTTTGGCTGAGCAGAGCCTATGTATAGGGGGGACTGATGCCCGCAATGTATATCTACTCATCCATTTCCTGTCTTGACCTCATCCGCCCCATTTTTGATATTCTTCTAAAACTAGGCTGCAAGAGCCTAAGTATAGGGAGCGGAACGACTTCTATACCTCTTGTTATTTTAGTTCTCCTCCGCTTAGCACGAGCTATGTCTGTTTCCTCGCTTATCATGCTATGTGGACATAACACACGCTAAGTATATGGGGCATGTATATATTACATATATATGTTACCCATAGCTTGTACTTTCACGTATTTTCATGTATTTTTGTATATATTATGCTATAGTTATAGGGTAGGTAAAAATTGAAAAAAATCATGTATACTAGTATGTATATTATATAATCTGTATAATACTTCTATAAAAAGTTGTAAAATTCTTGAAATAATATTCTTGTAAATATTTTTGTATACCAGAAATTTATATATATATATATATATATATGACTTCTTATTTACTCTTGCATATCATCCTTGCGTTAAAAAAATTGTCTTGCATTTCATTCATCTCTATAGCATGTCATCAGCATCTTATCTACATATATTGCATACGCAAAGTTTAAAGTAAGTGGGTTCTGAACCAAGTTATGAATTGATGTCGAGGATGGATTTGATTTTACCTTAATATACCTAATTTCAGAGGGATGTTATAGGAACTGGAGTTAAGATTTTCCTGGTCGAGTGACTTAATTCTTTGAGTCAGCAAGTCTATATTCACATGTCATCTAGATTGGTATTAGTAGAATATTTCATACAACTTGGACATGCACCATGTACATAGCTCTTCATTGATGAGGTGGTGAGGAGTTAGAATCCTTTGTCTTGCAGTAGCACATAGGTAGAAACGTCTGTCCTCCTCTAGGGAGGGTAGTACATCTCAACCTAGTCTGGTGGTGTTGAAGTCTGAGGACAAGATGTTGTGGGTTGCAATAAATCTTCAAAAGAGGGACAGTCTACTGGCTTAAGGAGAAAAACTCCTTATGTACATGCTGCACCTTGTATATATTTCAAAATAAACAAGATAAAAAATGTAGATTCTGCAAAAGTGGACAAGCCTGATTGAAAAGTAAAATGCATGTAGGAGTGTATATATAAGGACAAAAAAAATAAAAAGAGCTTCAAAGCCTGCAACTGGATGACTTGGCTACACTAGTCAAGCATCCTAGCATCGGTAGCTATACTGGCTACCATCCATTCTTCTCTCTACCCCCTACTTCTTGAGTTGGTTGCACTTTAACTTAGAAGGGAATACCCCTCTCCTCGAGGAAAGAGTTACTGGACCAGAGAATTGGAGTTACCTTGTTATAGGAGGCTGTCTCTTTGGCATTTCTGATGTGGAGAGCTATATTTCACTTACATAATACAAGTAAGATTCATGGTCATCAGAATTTACGTATGAGAATTTGTTCTGACCTAGCCGTTGAGGCGATTTGAATAGAAGAGTTGTGGAACTTAAAGGTCGTTGGGTCATAAATTCAGATCCTAATAAGGTTCCACCACATTATTAATCCAAAGGTTGAGTCAAGCTCCATTTTCAACTTTGTTCATGATCTTGGTATGGAACCCAACATAATTTCACTTTTGCATTTCATTCTAGTTTCTCGGGAACGAGCAAGGTTTAAATATAGGGGGTTGATGAATCTGTGATTCATCACTCTAAAAGTTGAAAATAAAGCTTTGTTCTCGAGTAATTAGCTGCATTTCATCACTTATATTGCATAATTAGCATTCAGCATGTGTAAATAATATCTACATTTTAGCATTCATATTTGCATTAAATAAGGAGCCAAATTTACTTGTAGATATTCTCCTGTATATCAACTAAAATCACCTTTTTTATATATTTTGTACTAACTCCAAATCAAATAAAATTAATTCTACAGTGTATACATTTTTAACTCTAATAAAAGGAAAATATCAAAAAATACTAACTTGTAAAATTATCCAATAAAACCCAAATCCAAGTTTGAGAATAAGAACCTAAAAAATACGCATATCTCTCTCATACAATGTCCATTTAGGTCTACTCATTTTTAAAGTACTATACATTCAAAGACCTTCAAAACAAGATCTATTCATTAATATCAGAGATCGTATGTGAAACTTGGGTTTTGGGTCCCTATTGTATATTGTACATATTAACTAAAATACCCTTCATTTTATCTTTTTACTTTTAATTATTAAAAATCCAAAAAATATATTAACTGTAAATATTTCTTTCATATTTTTCTTACTTTATTTTGATTTTTATCTTATTTAATAATGACAAAAAAATTTACAAAATATAAAAATGCGGTATTTTATATCTATAAGGTACTACCCAAAAATAAACTTTGTACATATGACTTTTTTTGATTTTTGATCCTTCACATAATTTGTATATCTTGTCGAGACGAGCAACTTTTATGTTGACCACTTTTTGATTTGAATGTTTTTATTATTTCTTTTTGATTTTCTTTGTATTTAATTTTTGAACTTTCCAGGTGCAACACATGGTAGCTCCTGGAGCTGCCACATGTCACCATATTTTTTATTATTTTATTAATTTCGTATTTTATTATAAATATTATTTAGTATTATTTTTTAATTAATTATTATATTTATTTATTTATTTTCTTTTATTTATTTTCCCTACTTAATTTTCAGTAGACTACTTATTTACTTTATTTATTTTATTTTCCGTCTCTTTTTACTTCTTCTCTACTCCAACTTCCCATCCAAGTCACCACTTCTCCACAACTCCTCCATTTTCTCCACTATCCGTCATAATTGAGAGAGAAAGGGAACCACAAGCTCAGCCTTCTTGACAATGACAACGACCGAGTAAGTCATCGATGCGATGGCAGTTTCCATCCTATTTGGAGAGATCCGAGGTAGAGAAATCGACCTCGCCATAGTCGCATCCAAGCTGCATAGCTTCTCCGAATTATTTTGCTGAGTCAGATCGAGGCCATGACGAGAGTCGCACGTCACAACTCCACCTAGCGAAATCTCATGTAAGTTATCCTTCTCCTCTTCCTGGTCAAATTTTTTATCTAACAATTTTTTCCTTATTGTTCATCAACCAAAACATCATCATCATACACTAAAAATACCACCCATTCATTTGCATTTGTATTTCCTATTTACAAGAAAAAATACAAAAAATTACAAAAAAATAAAAAAAGAATATGAGTAGCCTTCCTCATTCCATAATCGCCACGCCCCTCCTGCATTTTGCCACCCACGACCCTCCACCACCGCCAACCCGGTCGCCGTCCAGCCACCAGCCCATCGCAGCCAATCGTCCTCTGTTGCAGCCTCTAGTAGGTTGCCCTGCCATCATGTGCGACTCCAGCCACAAGGCGTCGCCCCTGCACGGCCCGCCAGTCCACCTCACGTGCTCCAACGGCCAGTGGTTGTGCCTCCCTCCTCCGTGTGGGCGCCCCTGCCTCCGTCGCCGTGACACCTCTGTCGCACTCGCGTGGTAGGCCACCTCCAGTAGCACCTTCATCTTCACCTCCTAGCGCGCCGCGCAGCTGCCTAGCCCCCGCCGCCCTCCGCGCGGCTGCAGCGCCACTACCTGCGCGTCGCACTCCGCTCCAGGCCCGTCGCGACCAGCCACCCCTTCATTATCGTGTTCCAACCGCGCACAGCCATCACGCCACCTACAAGCCTTCCAGCTCGCACCTGCACGGTGCCACCATGTGACACACCCGCTCCGCACCCCCGCATGCGCCTCCGCTAGGCAACCGACCCCCTCCTCGCACACCCGTGCAGCCACTCTAGGTCAGGCCACCCTCCTCTGTATGGTCAAGTGTCCTTCAGATCGTGCCCTAATGGTTCTGAGAATGTCGATTCCTTTTTTTAAATTTTCTTGTTTAAATTGCATTTTCATCTCTTACTGTTTTTGAAATTTCAAACGTGTTCCTGTTTGCATTTTAGTTCGTTTGTTTTAATTCTGCAAAGACATCCCTGACTTTGTATGATATTTTAAATCTCAAAATTGCATCATTTTATTTAATTAAAAATTTTATTTTTGTTTAGAAATTAATTATTTATCTTATGGATATTTATTTCAATTTTTGCAGCACAAGGTAATTAACTAAAATTATTTTGGTGAAGAATAGGATATTTTACCCTTTTCTATCTCTGAAATTGACAAAAACTTAAATATTGCCCCAAAAATAATGAAAAATTCTAGATGATGCCTTTATGTGCTTTTTAATTACAATCCCAATTTCATCTAAATCGGACTTTTCTCATGCATAAAATAAATTGTTTAGTGATTTTTAATTGAATCCATAAAGAATATTTTTGCAAAATTTCAACACTCCTGGATTTCTAATTAAAATATTTTTTGAGATAAATCTCTCTCGATAATTTCATTTCGTTAATTTATTAGAAATAAATACTCACAATCACTCTGTTGCCTTAAAAAATCATACATTATAAAAAAATCAAAAAATTAGTGGAGCTTCATCTCATCATCTTTAACTTCCAATAAAATTTTCATAATTGTTGCATACTATTTGCACGAAAAATTTCGTAAAAATCCTTTAAAAGTTTGCATTTTTCATTGTTGCATCTTAAATCCATTAAATCCAAAAAAATACATTTTGCATTCATCGTTAGATTAGTTTTCCAGACATATTATAACTTAACTAATTTGGATTAGTTTCCAATTAAAATTAATTTTGTTAAGTTGCTCAATTTCTTAACATCCTAGTTCGAGTGCATTTGTGCAGTGGCATTTTTATAGCATGAAAAAAATAAAAAAATCCCATTTGAAAAACCAAGAGCTAATTCATTTAATCTGATATGAAGTTGTTCCTTTGCCTCCTTGAGTCGACCCTAGGGTTTGCTCAGGTTAAAAATACATCAAACCCCATATTAATTCATTCATCGATTCATCAATTTGTGCGGTATTTTTTTTATCAATCCCGATTGCCCGACTACAACAAACATTACAAGTAAGCATTATTTAAATTACCAAGGGAATTTCAACGATCAATCAACTACACAATAGTCACCTAAGAATCAAGTGAGTTTCAAATCCCCAACCCGTTCCAACCAATCATCCAATGCTGTGACCATTCAAATGGTAAAAACACATCTCCTTACACAACACCACATGTTTATGAGAATCAAAGTGAAGATAAAGAGAATATAGAAAAACCAGTTGAAACCTCCATCCCTCCTCTGTCCTCCTAAACCATAACCATCCCCTTTCATGAAGCTCTTCACAACAAAAACACCAAATTATCAACCAACAACCCTGAGTTGGAAAAATTATTTTCGAACATTATCATTGAGATTCCACTCTTAAAAGCCCTAAAACAAGTCCTACTCTTCTACCACTTTTTGAAGGACACGCCCACTTTTTGAAGGACAAATGCACATCGATGAGAAAATCAAAGGGCAAAAATAGGAAAAATCAGGAAATATTGAAAAATGTGTGCTTCCTCAACTAACATCCAATGCCATTTCCCAATTCCTTCCCACTATGCAAAAAGATTCGGGAGGACCTCTAGTAAAACACATAATTGGTGAGTTAACATTCGAGCACACATTATTAGATAATGGTGCCTCAATGAAACTCCTCCCTACTTCTATATTGGAGCACTTTGACTTAGGGAAACTGAAACCTATCTTAATGATTCTACAAATAGTAGTCCATTTTGTGAACAGACCAAAAGGACTACTTGAGGAAGTTAGTCATGGTTCAAGGACACCAATTCTCGATAGATTTTTTTTGATGGATATGGACCATGCCAATACACTGAGTAAAACACCCATCATACTAGGATGACTGCTCATAGCCATTACTAAGGCACATTTTGATTTATAAGATGGGAAGGTGTGATTTATTATCAATTGCAAGATCATCCCTATTGAACTTGACATTCCTACATCGCGTGATTCTGAGACTGAAGACTGTGGTTGGATAGAAAACTATATTGTACTCAACATAAAAGATGATTTCTCCCCTATCTATCTTTCCAAAGACCCTTTGGAGGTTAGTCTGAACACCTCCCGCTCCATATATAAGGATATGTCCTATCAGATTGCCACCTACAATCTGAACTTTGCACTTGAAACTCAACCATGCCCTCTCACTGGCAAGGAAATTTTTGAGTTGGATGAAGCTTGGGATACATTGGATACTAAACATGCATTTAATTCAGCCCTGGTCATTCCTATGATTGAACCACCATGTGAGACCACTTCATTGATAAACACATCAGACGAAAATGTCCCTTTGACCCTGCCAACCCTCATTGTCGAATTGAAACCTACCTCATCGATAAACACATCAGTATGCTTTCCTTGATGATGTAGACAATATATCTGTATCATTAATTCCTATTGGACATGCGAGACCACGACGAACCATTATGCAATAAATGGTATTGCGAATATAATTCCTTAATATGAAATGTAGAATAACTAATTTGCATAATAGGTCCGTTTGTACAATTAGGGTTATGTACCATGACCATCTTAAAGATCATACGGCTGTTGATTCAATTGTTGAATCATAGAGACCGGTGCTTGGATGAATATCTAAAGGGTTAGATTGAGCACCGTCAAATGATTATTAAGAGAGGATCTCCATCCTGAGAAGGAGATGGCAATCTTTTCTCTAAAGGTTTACATTTGACCGACCTCTTGATGTAGGTTTTTTACATAGGAATAGAGATTCAGAGGTGTCGGATTAGATAGGTCAAAGAGTTGATTTAATGATATCGAGATAACCAAAGTCCTATGTCATATTCTGTCACGATAAAGGCATGCATCCTCTGACCGGAGACAGATGCGTTACTATAAGTTTGAGTATGTACATTTGGCAGACTAATAGGTTGATGACCTAATCAAGGTCTATATTAACCAAAGTCCTATGTCATATTCTGTCACGATAAAGGCATGCATCCTCTAACCGGTGCGCTGCATGCAAGGGCATAGTAGTAATATGATCTCTCAAAGGAATCATACAAGTTTATTAGTGAACCGAGAGACATGAGCTCACTCGTGAGATATTGGGAAGAATCAAATTCCCTGCACGATCGTCTCGCTTTCGAAGCTTGGCTAAATTTTTAGGTTTGATATATGCTTTTGGAAAGTATATGATCAACATCTGGGAATGAAATATGCTTCTGGAAAGTATATAATCGATAACAACTCCCAATGATCGAATGAGAAACTTAATGAGAATACCCTGAAGTAGACAATGTAAAATAGATCTAAAACTTTAGGTTTATTCTTGATCTTCCAGTATGCAGGATGTATAGGTATTAGGAATATTTGAGGGTGATGTGATCATAAACGATTGTATAACCATGACACTTTCATTCCTAGGGAGTGATGAAATGGGTCTGGATTTTAGTGACTCCTCTCAGAAGAGAAGTGATCCGATCTTGGTCCAAATGTTGGACATTGATCTGAATACAATTCATATGCAATGAGAAGATTAGATTTGCGGTCTTGATTTAATCAAACATCTTTGGGAGGCCTGAGATCTGGATTTGATGTGATATCAATATCCAAGTCACTATATGTGGAACAATACAATCACCATGTCCTTATCTTCAAGTATCCACGGGGAAAGCACATTATTTGAAGGAGTTCATGATAATTTCACTGTTGATATATGCATCCAAGCATTGAGAAGATTGATAATTCAATGTGATTTAATTATCATGAATAATATGAATTTGATTCATATTATTTGGCCACAAGAGAATAGAGATCCAAGATGATTAAATGTGATTTAAGTATCATGGATATGAATAATGTGGATATTATTATCCATATTAATCATATATATTATAAATGTGATTTATAATATATAGGAGAGAGATATTTGTAATTTACATTTGTTAGTTAAATGTTATTGTGAATTAGATTCATATTGGACAATTAATTGAAAATGTAATTCACATTTTTTTGGGTTGTAAATATCATTGACAAATTTACAATGGCATGCTTGCATTGTTCACAAAATAAATTGGATTTATTTTGTGAAATTATTCGCAACAAAATTGTTGCAAATATTGGATAAATCTATGAGATATTGTATTCTCATGTAATGGGAAAGTGAATCCACCTTTCCTTATGGAGACGGTGGACGTCCACAATTCCTTTATGGGAATTGGTGGCTATCCCTCTTCCATATAGAAGGAGGCTAGTTTCCTTCAAATTTCTCCAATAGAGATTGATTTAATATAAATAAAATTGTATTCAATATATATTTGATTTAATTAAATTAATTGTTTTTGTGTTTTTGCAGCAAGATCATAGCCACTAAAAGAAACACAAATCAATGTGAGCCATTGGATTTGTGTTGTCCATGGATTGAGATCCATGGATCCGAAAATATTATAAATAGAAGGAAACCCCTTGTTGTTCTTAAGTTTTGATAACATATGCTCTCTCTCATTCTTTCTATACGCTGACTTCCTCTCTCTCTCTCTCTCTCTCTCCCTCTCTCTCGTGGTCATCCACCATAGTGCCCTAAAGAGAGTCACCTTTGTCGCAGAATCATCGTTATGTTACCGGATTGTTTGCTCATGAATCTCTGTATCCTTCAGTGGAAATCACTCGTAAAAGAGACATAGGATCTCGTATGACAAGATCAGGAGATTTTCCACTTGGATAATCAACATGGATTGCGAGAAGCACACGTCTCCTCCGTCAGATCAGACTTGAGACAGGAGGTCTCTTCGTTTAGAGACTCGATCACAACCACACTCCAAGAGGTAACCCTAATACTTGTTTGTGGTTTAGATGAAACTATCCAAGAAGTGTTCTTGTATCATGTGGTTTCATCGCATGATTTTTTTTAATTCCCACTGCCTCAAGCAACTATTGTGGCTAGTCGCACCCGATCTCATAAGATTTGATCCTCACGCTTCCGTGATGCGCTTAAGGATCTTTTATATACGTCAATGCCAACCTAGAGCACACCTAAGAAAGTCAACTTAGGGAAGTTTTGAAGAGGAATTCTCCAGCTATGTCATAGAAAATAGCTATTTTAAAAGGAATAATCCTGATAGTCTGCATACTCCACAAAAATTTGGAAAATGAAAGTAAATCCTCTCAAAAAATGCAAAGATGGCAGAATCCCAAACTACGAGAGGTTCTGAAGAATAAAATATATAAGTGGTCGAGTGTGAGATCATTTATCTAGCTAATGGTCCTTGGATCAGTCCTCTCTAGGTAGTCCCCAAGAAAGCTAGATTAACAATTGTAAAAAATGAAAATGGAGAGGACATACCTACTTGAGTAGTAACATCTTGAAGAGTCTGTATCGATTATAGAAAACTCAATAAGTCTACACAAAAAAGCTCACTTTCTACTACCATTCATTGACCAAATCATTGAGTGACTATATGGAAAACTACTCTTTTGCTTTTTGGATGGATATTTCAGGTATAACGAAGTGGCCATAACACCGGATGATAAAGATAAAACAACCTTCACATGTCCTTTTAGGATTTATTCAAGACATATAATTATATATAACATTTTATTCATATGTATATATACTTATATATACAATACTTGGATTTTTATGACATTTATTGTAAAAATAAATATATAACTTTATAATTTTTATTTTAAAACATTTACAAGGATTTTAAAAGTATTTCTGTTATATTTTTAGAAATTTATTTATTTTGTCAAATGAATAGTGATATTTACAATATACATAGCAATATATGTACAATATTTACAATATTTTATTTTTTGGCAGGCACTGCCCACTCCAGCCACCGGCGGTGCCGACCGCCTCCTCCGCCGCTCATCGTCACCGCCGCAGCCACCTGCTGCACCAGCCCGTGCATCTCCTTGAGCCTGCACGACCGCCTGAGGAGGAGCCTCCTCCACCATAGCTACGTAATACCTCAGCGCGCCCCTCCATCGCCAACTCACCGCCGTTGAGCTCGTGCCGCCATCCAAGCCCCTTACGACCGCTTCTTAGGCCCACCATCGCCACCGTTCCATCAACTTCTTCACCGCCCAGCCGCCGCGTGAAGCCGTGCCACCATCTCCTACATCCTTCGGTGACCGCCCACGCCAGATCCAACCACTGTGCACCTCCTCGCCCCGCCCCGCCGTCGTAGTCATCGGCCGCCATCTCCGCCTTGCGCCATCGACCGCCTGTAAGAGAAGAGAGGAGCGGCGGGGACCCGTTGTAGAGCATCTCATTTTCTATCTAATGAGCATTTATTTACATTTTTGTGATCAATGGATTATTTATTATAATTAATTTGATGGAAACTTATGTAGTTTACCCATTTTTTGCTCTAAAATTGATATTTTATTATTCGTTGATCCAACAAATCCCAAAAATTCGACCATGATTGTCAACGCATACGCCGTTAGTACAAACAACAAGGGGTCCAACGGACATCCCTGCCGCATACTTCTCTGTGGTTGGAAGAAGGCACCTTCCTGTTTCCCATTCACCAGAACCAACAGTGAAGTGGTAGTGACGCATCTCTTCATCCAGTCAATCCAAATGTCCAGGAAACCTCTCCGCACCAAAGACGCCCAAATGAACCTCTAACACACTATCATATGCCTTCGAGAAATCAATCTTCTAGAGAAATCCTTTGGTCCCCCTTCGCTCCCAATCGACTGCCATTTCCCTGTCTTTTATTTTGAAGGAGGCATGGGGTACTTTTTTTCCTTTTTTCTCCGTCAAGGAGAAACTATGTTATGTATTTCCTTATGTTGACAAAATTTTAAATTTGATTTCAATATTTTCTATCCTTTTTTGGACATCATTTATTGATTCTGTTACGTGCATTCTGGTTCATTCTGATATACTGTAATATCTGAATTAAATGTTCTTTTTTCAACTTCTTACAACTGTAACGTGTAAACTAAGAAGAACCTCTGGTGGTATAAGCAGTGGCTCCCACTCGAAAGGACCAGGGTTCAACCCCACCCTCCCTCCCTTCATTAGTAAAAAAACATGTAAACTAAGAAAACTGGCCGCAAACTGGTTCATGTTTACCCCCAATTTCCCTTGTTAATGTCACTGAATGAATACACGGAAAGTTCGCCAATGCTTCATAGCAATTATTTCCCACATTTTTTCCAATTTGACATTTTTTTATTAATATTGTGCGTCATGTGTTCTTTTTGGTAACTCAGGATAAGAAATTGTTTGGCTCAACTACATGAGAAGGATATTACTCCTGATGACAAATAGGAGCTTGATGAGGCTCTAAAAAGAGAGGTGACATTTAACCAACCTTCCATGTTTTTGTAGCAATGACCTCCGGATCGATTGAGTTGGATGTGCAGTAAGAACAAGATCAACTATCTGACTTTTCAAAGCATCAAATATTTCCTGTGGGGACTTTTTAAGGTCCGACACCAGTCTCTTTAAAGTCTCTTCGAGATCTGACTCGGTAGGGGCAGAATTCTCATCACCCAAATCACCTTTCTTTAGCTTGATGCGCCTCCTGAAAGCAATTTGGACCTCTTCAGCCAAATTGGCCAGGTTGAGCATGTGCGAGAAGGAGCTTGCAACCACAATAGCATCCCCTGGGTCTAAGCTTGTCAATACTTTTCCTAGTTCATCGAGCTTCTTAATGTCCTTCGTGCCGTCATATTCAGCAGAGAGCTCATAACACTCTTGAACCTGAAAGATAACCATGAAATAATCAGTACCTATCATCTTTTCCAGGCACCTACTCGCTATAATTAGTATCCATCGGCATCGCATGGTAGCCTCTTTTCTAGCCCAGGGGTTGTTTTGCCATGCTAAGGCTGGAAAAGGCAGCATAAAAATTTTGATATTTTATAAAAGGAGTCGCATTCGAATTTTTCTAAGTCTGAAACAAACTAAATTGAAGGAAAAAAGAGAGTGATTTTCTGCTGACATGCATCATCATAGATACACAAGTAAAGAAGAGAAAAACATCAACCAACTTCGGAAATTGGAACGAATTTGGGTGTCTGTAAATCTGAAGAAAAAACGAGAATATATAAAAACTGACGGTCTCTCTGAGACGATCCCATGCAGATCCTGGAGAATATCGAGGAAGCGATCCAACAGAAGGGCATCGTACTCCACAAGTTTATCGTCCTCCGAGACCTTGGCCGGTGCAAGCAGCCGTAACTGAGCGTCTATTGACGCCATCTTCTCCAAATTACTCGCGCTCCTTGCCATCGCTCCTCCCCTCATCGCCCGATTGTCCTCCTTTTCTCGTGTTTCTCCCAAATGTTAACAATCAAACTGGAATACCACCCACACTAATCAAGCTGCGTTACATCGACCGCTGCATAGCATCCAGATTTCGATCGCCGGAGGTAGTACATATAAACAAACACAGAGATCATGACGTGACATCGCACTCCTTGTCTCACTCCCTCCTCTTTTCTACAATTTAAATGCGATTTTGTAAACATCTCCTCGGGTTCTTGTTGTATTCTGAGGCATGCCTACGAAGATAACAGCTTCTACAAACATTTTATATGAGTTCCATAAAGTCTTTAATGCACAAATTGACAGTTTGGTTAATTATTGGATATTAAATTGAGGGGATTGAAATTTAAAAATGAATTAAATTTTATATTTTACTCTTAGATAATACTTATACATCATACATATAAAGAATTAAAAATTGGTTTTACTTTTATTTTAATAAGGGAGAAAAATTAAAAATGAGATATTAAAATTTTGACTTGAATTTTTTGTCTTGCTACGATTATTCAGGAAGTTCTATGCTTACAAAGTTACACCTCGTTAAGTGTTTAAATGGTATCATTATTAAAAAGAAGGAGATTGTTAGTTGCTTGTTTCTCCAAGTAAATTTTAAAGACGACATAGATATATCGCAATTGCTCGCTTATATACTTGTGTTTTACAAAATTGCAGTTGGTTCAACAAATGAAGTTCTTCGAAGTGAACTTGGTGTCTTGTTGCAAAAGCTTAAAGATCATGTTGTTGTTTTAAATTGTTATTAGTACCTTGTTTACATGTATTTAGAAAAGTTGTAACCTTAGCTAATTGTAGCAATGGATCTTATAAAATTGCATGCATCGTTAATCTCAGATAGAGTTTACAATTAACATTATGTACCATGACCATCTTAATAATCATACAGTTGTTGATCCAATGGTTGGATTATAGAGGTTGGTGATGAGATGATATCTAAAGAGTTAGATTGAGGACTCAACTTGATTTCTGCAAAATGATTATCGAGAGAGGATAATCTGCTTGAGAAAGTGATGAGGGCAAAAGAATCGAGTTTCGCGGCTTCCTTTTTAAGAAGAAAGTAAGTAGTCGGTTGTAGCCGAAAGCCGCGAAACAAAAAGTTTCGGTTCTTTAACCTATCAAACAAATACAGTTTTCTGTCGAAAAACCGTTCACTAATATTTTACCAGGCAAGTGTTCCTGGGTCGAACTCAAGGAGGCAGAATAAATTCCCTAGATTCTTCTCTTCGTAATCTTATTTTAATTCTTCTCTAAGTGATCAAGTCAAAGCACCTTTTTTCTTGATTTTTATTTTTTCTTATTTTTATTTGATTTTATTATTTTCAATTTTTTATTTAATTTTCAAAAAGGGATATTTTTTCAAAAGATTTATTTATTATATAATAGGTGGATATGATATAGGTGATACTATATAGTATGGTGATCGGGGTCGAGCCGCGAGCTCGAACTACACAAGGAATCAAAGCAAAACGAGACGGCTTTTGATGAAATAAAAACACGTCGAAAACTCGTCAAAAATCCACGAAAATTTTATACTAAATAGTTGAAGTAGTTGTGTAACTACCCTCAAGAAATCGTCAAAAAAGGAGGTCACAGGAAGAAGAAATAACCCCTACAGCCCAGGGGCATAAGCGCAAGAAAATTTATTTAAAAAGTTTGCAATTTGGTCCTCAGGGACTGTTATGAAGAAAAACTAAACAAATCTTTACATTTAGGTCCCCGTGGAGGGACCTAAATGCAAATATACAAAACCTGGGGGCGGAGATGAAGAACTGGAAGTTGGCTGGGTCTATGTTGCAAATGTTCTACCGGTTCACTTTGAACGTCCACGATTAGACTTCCCGCGCGCGGATCGGACGTTCACAGGTGCGCCACGTGTCACACACCTGTGCGTCGGGTGTTCTTGAGCGGTTGCGGCTGCTGGTGAAGAGCGTCTCTTCTCCGATTTACTTCGTCCAGTCGATGAAAGCTTCGGCGCTCCGGCGGGGCCAGAGGGGTGGCTCCTCCACCCCTCGAGCTCGCCCGCGGTAGAGAGATGGCCGGCGACGCTCCGAGCGGCGGTGAAGGCGTGTCAAAGTTGGTGGTCTCGTCCACCTGGAGCTGATGCAGTTCTGTGGTCCATCTTTGGAATCAATTCTGATGAAGATCGAAGGCCTTCTAGATCTAACTAACTGAATCGCGATGATCTTGAACATGCAGTTAACAAGAATATATGCTCGATTCGTGTTGAATCGGCCAAGGTGTTACAAATCACAATCTCCAAAATGTAGAAAAAATCTTAAACTTCCAGCCAAACAACCAGATATGTGAAGAAGATGATGTTTTGAGGTGAAATTCAAGACGAAATGAAGCGATCCGAATGGGGATTTCGAATGTGTGTTAAAGATGGGTGATCAAACTACCTTAAGAAGTGATTAGCCACGCTAATCGTGGCACGTCTATCGAGAAACAAAACAACAAAATGGATGAATAAGCCTATGGGAGTCTAGGTGTATTACCTGGACGAAGAAGCTCGACGACGGCTTTTGACCGGAGCAAAATGCGGCGATTGGCGGCGATGCAAGGCGGTGCTCTGCCTTGGAACCTCCTCCGATCTTGCTTCTTCCACGCGAGCTGGCTTGCAGGTGCTGTCACCACCGGAGCTAGGCAGAGCGAGGTGGAGAAGGTGGGGGATCGGGTAGATTGGAGCTGGGGCTTCAGGCAGTTGGAGAGTTAGTTGGCTATGGCGACCTTGGAGCCTATTTATAGGAGAAATGGCGTGGGCTCCAAGTCGAGATGGAGGGTGGCGATGGAGAGGGTAGTTGGGGGAAGAAGATGGAGGGTCTAGATAAGTCAGAAGGTTCTGGATGGCCGCGGGAGAATTGGTAGAAGTCGGCCGGTTGAACAGCATGGGTGAACGGCTTCTTGGAGAAGATGACTCCAGATGCTGACACGTGTCAGCACCTGGTTTGTCCAGAGCTTTAATTACTTATAAATTAGGTATAAAATAGTAACTTACATTATTTTAAATATGTATAAATACAAGAAAGTTAAATAAATTAATTTTCTAAATTATGGTATAAATACTTTAAAATAATAAATATTATTTAAAATATAAATATTTTATTAATAAATATGTATTTATAAATAGGTTTTAGATTTTTAATTTAATAAACAATTAATTAAAAATGAATTTTATATTTTCTTAATTATTAGGGTATTAAATAAGACTTGTACAAATTTTTATAGATTTTTATGAATTAATTTACATATTTTACTAAATAGGATTAGTATCTAAATAGGTCATTTATACCTATATTTTGAGGTTTTTGATTTTATTAAAATAATAAATAGTCTCTAAAAATTATGAAATAATTTATGTAGAAACTACAAGATCATGAAATAATTTAAAAATTATAAAATTAATAAAATGATAAATAATGTGTGTTACATAAAATAAATAGCCTAGAAACCCCGTTGTCTTTTGGTCCCAAAACCGACTTTTTGCAAACGGACTCCGAATTCGATGAAACCACCTTTATTAATTAGAGAATATTATTTTATGAACTTTAAAGGTGAGTAGAGTGAAATTGGAGTTTGTATGAGGAAGTTATGATGTTCGGAAGTTGAGATTTTGACAATTTCCAGGCTAGGTTTCTTGGCATATATACGGGGTAATATTTTTAACTTATTTTTATATTTTTATATACATTTTTAGAAATAATTAGGAGAAGAGTTTGGTGAAAAATATGTTAATATGAAATAATTAAAAATCTTTGAAATTTTGTATATATTTTATAAATAATGAAGAGTGTATTTGTGTGTGTTAAATTATTATTTTTTTGTTTTCTTTCCTTATCTTCCCCTACTTTTTGGTTTGTCGACCAACCCATGCTGACCTTGTCTCGGGGGTTGGGTTATAAATATATCTTACATCTATATTTATATTTAAGTCATATTGTATATATATATATACATATATTCAATATGCCTTTTTCTTTATTTTTTGGTTCTTTATTTATTTACATGATTTTAGTGGTTAAAAGTGAATATTTACATATGAATGGTGTTTTGTTAAAAGATGAGAATTAATGGATATTTACATGTATTTGTTAATGTTTTAAGACAAAATGCGACAGAAAAATTAATGAATCATGGTTTCATCAGAAAGATATGGCAATCTTTACTCCAAAGGCTAACATCTAATCGAACTCTTAATGTAAGTCGTCTACATAGGAATATAGATTCAGAGGTGCCAAATAAGTCAAGTCAAAAAGTTGACTTAAAGAAATTGATATATCAAAGACATATGTCGTATGTTGTCATGATATAGGCACGCATCCTCTGAACGGAGATAAATCTTTTACTATATCTTAGTATGTACATTAGGCAGACCATCAGGTTGACGACCTAATCAAGGTATATACACCAATGAGCTGGTGTTAATACAATAGATATAAGTAATACAATCTCTCAAAGGGATTATACAGGTGTATTAGATTAGATCTCACTATCCAAGTCACTATACGTGGAATATACAGCCATCATATCCTCATCGCCAAGTATCCATAGAGAAGGCACATTATTCTTGAAAAAGTCCAAGATAGCTCTATTATTGACAATATCCGAGCATTGGAAAATTGATGACTAAATTGGTTGTAATTATCATTGATAATATAGATTATTGACAATATCTGAGCATTGGAAAATTGATGACTAAATTGGTTGTAATTATCATTGATAATATAGATGTGATTCAAATTATTTGACATGTGTATAGATGCATCTAAGATAAGTAAATTAGATTTAATTATCATAGATATTGTGGATGTGATTTGTAATAACATAGAGAGACTTAATTGTGAATAGGATTCACAATTTATAAGTTAGTGTGAATTGGACTCACATTATATAGTTAAATGTAAATGCGATTTACATTTAATATTGGAGGATTGAATATGATTCATAATTATCAATGGCAAATTATCACAAATTAATTTGGAATTTTAGTTATAAATTCACAAAATTATTCTACATGTAGAAGGTTTGGTGGAAACTGAGATCTCACCAAATAGGAAAGGAGTGAGAGCCTCTCCACTCCTAACAAGGAGCGGATGATCATTTTGGAGACACTAGGGTAGATGTCCACCCTTTTTAGAAAGGAGGCTCTCTCCCTTACAAATATTCTACTTGGAGATTGATTTTTATTGAGTTGATTTGTTGAAGAACATCTTCAACTTATTTTCTTGAAAATTAATTTTGATCTTGAAAATTACAAAATAATTTTGGCGATTGGCTCAATTATGAGTGTACTAGGAGTGCATCCTAGACATAAAGTTTTGTATAAAAGAATGGCTAACCCTGGCATTCTTTTTAATCAATCAAATTGTAACAATTGTTGCAACACCATCTCTCTCTCTCTCTCTCAACATGTCACCCTCACTCTATTGACCCTTGTGGTTGTCTGTTCAACAGGTATTATCATGGTTTAATTTAATTGAATTAATCAATTGTTGATACAACCCTAAATATCCCTCAAAAAATATTTTATTTATTTTTAGCCAAAAATAAATCAATAAGATGTGAGAAAGAGAAATTTTACTATTTATTTATCTGTATAGAATAATGATTGAACTCAAGGAGGCCACAAAAATCCCAAGGGTTATTTAAATAAATGAAAACTAAAGAAATAAAAGTGAGTCTCTTTTATGGAATTCTTGGTTTTTGTGGAACTTTTTTCTGTTTTATTAATTTTAAACTTTTTATTTTTTCTTTTTATATTTTTTAATGGTTTTCTTATTTGTATTTTTTTATGATTTTTAATTTCTTACAGTTTTAGATATTTAAATAAAAAACAAACAAATAAAAATAAAAAATAATAGGAAACAAGATTTTTTATATACCAATGTTTTTTGATATTTTTCTATTATTTTAGGATTTTGAAATTAATTAAAAACATGAAATTAAGCAAACAGAAACTGCAACAAATGTTTTTAGATTTTTAAAAGTAGAAAATGAAATCAAAAATCAATGAAATGCAAACCAACATAAAGGTTATTTTTTAAAGATTCCAGAAAGATATTTTATTTAATTTTAGGGATTTTCAATGATTTGAAATAATTTTTTTAGTGTTTGTTTGTTTTGTAATTTTTTGGTTTTTTATAAAGAAGTTGAAAGTGAAATTTATACATAAAATAAAACAAATAAAAAGACACAAGTATAATTTTTTTAGAATTTTAGAAATAGTTTTCAATTTTTTATTCATTTTCTAACATAATCAAGAACTATTTTTTGTGGTTATTGAATTATTAAAAATAGTAAGCCTAATCAAAACTAAATTTAGGGAAAACAAATTGAATTAGTAGAAACCTAAGATGATTTTTGGAGAATTTTTAGTGATTTACTAATTAATTAAAATAATTAATAAACGAGTTAAAAGACTAACTCACATGGTCCTTGTTGAAAAGAAAATTATTTTCTAGACCAAATGAATAACAAAACAAAGAATTACGGGGATTAAAGTACAATTTTTCACTAAAAGCTCGTGCTAATGCATGTGCCACGCTCGCATGGACTTTTATGAAATTATTTTATTTTAGGGGAAAACAATAATAAAGAATGTGTGGATTTTTATTGCAAAAAGACCAGTTGCTCATGTGCAAAGCAGCGTTATGATTCATATAGTAATTAAATGCAAATAGAAGAAATGAAAAGGACTCTCACAAAAATGTTCACAAACACACAATACGATATGCATCTTATTAAGGAATTATTTTACAAAATGAAATAAAAGCAAGGATAAATATGCAAAAGCTTTACAATCCACGTGGCGAATTGAACAGCTTTGATCTGATCGTTATTCTGATTTGATTGCTAAGGAGCAGTGCACATGGATAGAGTAGATCGAATCGAGAGTTGCATATCAACGGTCGACGTTTGGGGATTTTTTGATGGTTCTGATTGAAACTGGTACTGGCCTTCTTGATCGAACGGATGCAAACATGGTTGGGTGAACTAGTATGAAGGCTCACCCAGGTGATTTTTGATTAGCGCAATCTCATCCGATTTAGCATGCGGACACCTTCTGATGATTCGTAAATCTTGATAGAACAATGCTCCATCGATTGGATGATCCAATAGAGCCCAATGGCAGCCCAAATGAGATTGGAGCTTCAAATGGTCGACAGCCTCGGGTGAGCTCCAGATCCTACTCTACGCTCCCAGATGCATTCCCACTACCTGTAAGAGGACTAGTACTCGGAGTAGCTTCTCTAATCGTTTTTATTATACAAGAAACACATAAATATAGGGTGAATGAAGACTCTAGCGGAGGTGGTCGAAAGGGGAATCACAAACCAGATCCAGTGATGATCTGGGGAAGTAGACTATGGAAGAAGGTGGAGAAACTTCAAGGAGATAATAGTCGTGGGTTCAAAACGTGAAGATGAAGATCAGTACACCTCTGATCAAGCAGATCAGAGGCAAATGAAGGATGAGAGAATCTACTTTAAAATGGAAAATCAAAATGAAATGAAAAGACAAATCAAAAGGGAAATTACCTACCGTTACCTACGGTGGTCAAAAAATCGTAGCCTCGATCTGCGGTGTTAGTCAGAGAAGCTCAAGTGTCGTGGTGGCACTCCAATGATGCAACTTGATCTCGATCCTCAAGGATTCTCCACTCTCCAAATTGAGGAGGAACATGCTCCGTCACCATCTCCTCTCTCCTGACTCAACCTCATGTGAAAACCCTCTAAAAATCTGATCAGTCGGCATTAGGGGAAATATGGAACTATAAATAGGAGTGGGTCCGGTAAGATTTTAATTTGAATAACACATTATCCGATAAAGGAAAAAAGCGAAGTGGTAATCTAGCAATGGAGGTGATTGTTAGGGCTAGAAGTATAGAAATGAAAAGGGAGTAGTTAAGTGGCGAATTGAGCGGGAAAAATAGAGAAGAGTCACCGACGAGCAGGAAATGCGAACCAGGATGGCAAATTAGGGAGTTGACCCAAGTTCAACTAATTAGAGCGCTCGATGAATAAGACAAAACAACAAAACGACAAAAGTGGAAAATGTCAAATTAATTAAAAATAAAATCGAAAATGAATTCAAAAAAACTTTTAGAAATAAACATTTTTAGTAATTAATTTGCTTATTTATGGTTATTTTAATAATTTAAATAAATTGTATATATTCACATTTCAGTCCTTCATTTACAGACTTTGAATTGCATATTTATCTTATTGGTATAAATGTTATTTGTGATCTGAAAATTCTGAGAAAATTATGATGTGCTCCTAATGTGTCTATCTTTATAGCATTAATTTCTCATTGCATTTTGTCATCATTTATTATTATTAAAAAAATATCATATTTCTCTTTCTGAAATTAAAAAATTCATAAAAATTTGAAAATAACTCCAAAAATTCCAAAAAGTTAGGGTAGTTTTATTTCATTGTCTTTTAATTTCTGTGCATGCATTGATTATTTATAAGAATAAAAAAAAGTGTAAAATACTAAAAATCTTATAAAACTCATAAAAACCTACAAAAATCTTAAAATTGTGATTTCAGTTCCTATTTGTAGATATTTGCATACATTTTGTCATAAAAATAATTGCTAGGAGTTTTGGGCACTTAAAATATTTTTAAGTTGCAAATTACTCCAGGTTGTGCATAATTTATTATTTTCATCACTATTTGATTTTAAAAAATACAAAAACATATGAAATTTCCACAAAAATTTCCAAAGACATTTCTAAACTTTTAAAACCCAAAAATATTTTTTTTGAATTTTTTTGAGCATTTTTGATACAGTTGAAAAATACAAAAATAGTTGGTGTGCGTATTTTATATCGTGTACATATTGCTCCATTATTTTTGAAAATTAAAATAGCAAAACTCAAAACCACTAAAAATTTGAAAATCAGAAAACAAAAAAATTAGAAATAAAAAAATTAAAAATTAAAAATATAAAAAATCACAAAAACCAAGGATAGTTATCCTTTGAGATTCATGTTTTTCTCTTAATTAATTTTTGATTAATTGAATAAACCTCGGGATTTGTAGCCTACCTGAGTTCAAACCTGTCCGCCATACAGGTAAATAAGTAACAAAAAAATGTTTGTTTGAGCTGAGAATTTTGGGGATCGCAATGACAGTTTCACAAATTTAAATTAAAATCCTTCAAATTTCTGCTCAACAATATATGTGTAAATTAAATAGTAAAAGTTCTCTTGCTACATTTTTGTATTCATTTTTGCTTTAGAAAAAATAGTTTTTTTTTACACTTCTTTGGGTTGCAATGACACTTGTGAATAATTCATCAAAATAAAAACCTAGAGATTTTCAGTTAATCGTTAGTAAAAAGAGAGATTTATTGATATTACTAGTGCTTTATAAGGGTCTTTAGGCAAAAATAAATGAATAAATATAATGAAATGCAGATTACTCATCCATTCATGTTCCCTCCTTTTTGTTTAACACTCGAGTTGAGGACCTTTGTCTTTCTGCCCTAAGTTTTTTAGCACAAGTCATAGGTCCATAGGACTCCATTTGGAGTGATTTAATTGAAGTAAAATAAGCTTCAGGTCCCCGAGCTATCCTCGACCTCTAGGCCTCAATCAATGAGGTCTGAACTATTTTGAGGAGTCCAACAATAGGGAAAGACCTCTAGTTATCTTTTGATCCATCCTGAGCTTGAGAGATGGTCAGAGCATCGAGACATCTTTGATCGAAAGAGCTCTAGGAGACCATATTCCCTATTCATTAAGAGGACTTCCAAACCGTCTGATGGCCCAGATACTCCAGTTTTGATCATGACCACTCGATGAGGAACCACTTCAACCATAAAATCTGATCTTGATCATGCTTCAGTCATTCATCGTCGAAGCGTCACAATCTAATCCAAGTGATCTAGGGTTAAGTTGAGCCACGTGGAGCACCGTCCAACGTTGGATTGTGCAAAATATGGGTATTTTGCAATGCACCCATCTGCTTTTTGTATTTTTTTAGTATTTAAACTTTCATCCATAATTGAAATATTTTTGCATTTGGACATTCATAATTAATTTACTTACACATTAGTCTAGTGCCAGGTCACCTCTTGTGTCTATCCACATGAGATGTCTAGACAATTTTTACTTTGCACCTTTTATTTCTAGACTTGTTATGAACTGATCAAAACTTTTATTTTAATTGCATATAAGTCCATTCCAAATGCATGCAGGGCACATTTATTTGGAAATTAAGATTTCCAAATGGATTAAAATTTTGTATCGTTTTATCCTATACTTTAATTTTATGTTCTGAAATGGACTAAAAGTCTATTTGCATTTAGGTCCTGGTGTTGATTCATTCTATTTTATTTCTTTATTTTTATTTGTTATCTCTGTTTATCCAAAAATTATAGGGAAATTATATGAAGTTCATAGAGCCCTTATTTATCATATATAATTTTCGTAAGGTATTTGAAATTATTTTCCTATATATAAAAATACAAAAACATGTCATTTTCTCCTATTTAGCAATTTAAAATCTATAAATATTACAAAATTCTTTCCTAAATTCCAAAAAATTATCATAGGTGCATTTTTTCTAATTTATTATCTGACCAAAAATCTTTAAAATTTCAAAACAAAAGCCTTTAAAATCATAAAACACATAAAAACTTTATAAAAATTTGTAATTTTTTACAAAAAATAAAAATTTATTGTTTCTGTCTCTAACGAGATATCCAATTTATATTGAAAACAGTTTAGGATTATTGACGTACCAAAATCTATTCTTAAACATTTAAACAAATTTCTTTCTGTTTGTTTATTCCCTATATATTTTTAAACTTTAAAAATCCATAAATATTATATATTTTACCAAACATAATTAAATATATATATAAACGAAAAATATTTTTTTATTTTGACTTTATTAAACTTATTTGAAAAATACAAAAAAATCTCTTTTTTATATTGTCTATATCGAATATATAATAACTATATCTATATTATCAAATATCCTATATTTAAAATTTAAAAAATTAAAGTTTTGCAAAATTAGAATATAAAAATATAAAACATTAAATATACACAAAAGTTTGAATGTCATTAAAAACCCATAAAATATAAAAAACAGAAAAAATATAAAAACAAACAAAATAAGAATCCAAAAATATTATTAATTAGTAATAATTAATCCTATTGTTATATATCCTCCCTGTGTTCGACACTCTACCATACTTAGACATATGCACTTTATTGATGAAAATAAATAGGTTTAATATTCATTATAATTAATTATTGAAATTCACTTTGTTTGCATTCATAAATTCATAAAATATTTATATTGCATCCAAAAATTCCAAAAAAAATACGGTGCATTCATTTCATCGTTATTGTCATCTTGGCCAAATTTCATAATTTTCAGACATTGTTCGATTGATCTTTACGTTTTAGTCCTTAAAATTGGTCACATCTACATTTTACACCGCAAAATTGCATTAAAAATACAAAAAATATCATCTCAAAAACCATGCACGAACTTTGATAGACAAATTTCTAGGTTGTTTCTTTGCCTTCTTGGTTCACCCTTGCACTTGCCCTAGTAAAATAAACATAAAACCACTCCGATTAAAATTGAATAAATTAATTGTGGTTATTTCTTTACTGATTACGAATTCCCGCCTACAACGAAACGACATATTTTAAAACATAATTCTCACAAATTAATGTAGTGTTTTCGCAGACTCGCCAGTGCCGCTAGTGGACGCGGTGGTCGGACGACGGGCTTCGAGATGCTTGTCGCAAAGGGTGGTGGGAGTCGCCTGCGAGTTGGAGGGGTGGTACCTGCCATGATGTTTTTTTAATTATTTATTATTTTTTTGTAAATCAGAAATTGAAGAAGAGGGGAAAATATTTTGTTTATTTATTTTATTAAACATATATGCAGAAATCTTTTTTATAAATTTTTTTTATATTTTTCTTTATTCTTGCAAAACAATTGTTAGAAAAAAAGCCATATAATTTTGTATATTTTTTTATTTATAAACAAATTAGGATACCTTCACGAAGATCCAATACCAAAATTAAATGGAATACGTGAATGAGGATCTGGCAAAAAATGAGGAATGGATCTATGTCTTCGACCACCGTGCATGGTCGGAGTTGAGAGATTCTGGGGGATTGAACGTGAACGTGGAGAGATCGAGAAAATGAGATAAAAAATCGGAATCGAGGGTGGATTAATCGTAATGGAGTCTAAGATCTAGAGAAAAAAAATGACAACGGAATAAAAATGCGAGAAATAAAACACGATTAACAAGGTTAAAAATAATACAAAAAATGGATCTCTCCTTTAGAGTAGAAAAGGACGTGATTGCCTTGACGATGGTTGTCTTGTTGTCACTGGACAACTTAGAAGCTAGACACCCTTTTGCGACAAGAAGACTCTCAGAAATTGAACTCCTTTCACCAAAGATTGATGAAGTTGAAATGAGAGAGAGGGAGCCATGTTAATAGATAAAGAAAGGTGTTTGAATTTTTAAAATTTTGAATGAGGATAAGAGATAAGAGAAAATTTTGAAATGGGATAAAGTTAAAATTATTTACAAATATTAACTAATTTTTATATTTTTGTTACTTTATTAAATTAAAAATAAATGTAATTTTTTTAATATTTTGTGGTGATTAGTTAAGAAATATAACTATATACATATACTATATACATATATGACATTATATACATGTTTAAATAAGGAATTTTAAGTTTTTTGTTTTAAAGTTTTTTATTATTTTTTATTTTAAATAATCAGTAAAATATTTAAAAATATTTACAAATACAATATGTACAAACAAATGGTAAAATTGCACAAACAACCCTAGAAATCGACGTTTCAACCGTAACTCCAAAAATTATGAAATCACAATCATTTTAAATATAATTTAATTTGGAATACAATGGAAGTGAGTTTGGTTCAATTTAAGTTCAAATGGAGCCATAATTAATCATTCAATCATGTCTTAAGTGTTTTGTCCCGGATGTGGTTACTTTTATTATATACATGATTTTGTTTGGAAAATATATTTATTATTTAGGGAACATTTTTTTACAACTTTTGTTTTGAAAATTGTTTAACTTGAAGACAAATAAAATAGTGTAAATATACAAATATACACATAAAAATATTTACAACATATTTTTTGGATTTTCTGATTAAGGATCCTATCTCCCCCTACTTTAATCATGGTCGATCATGTAAAGTCTTGACCTTCTCTTGGGGTTCGAGTTAGCATGTATCTATTACATATATACAATCTTTTTTTCTTTTCTTTTTTCCTTTCTTTCTTTATTTATTTTAGGTTTAAGTAATATAAAATATACAATAATTACAAGCAGATGCAAATTAGTAAGAATATGGAGTTAATATTATATACAAGTGTTTTATAAGGGATTTTAAGCTAAAATAAATGAATAAAGATGATGAAATGCAGATTCATTACACACATCCTGTGCGTACTATTCATGACAACAGCATGACAACAGGTAAGGAAAGCATAATGCTTGAAATGATCATGAGGTATTTTTCTAATTATTAAAATTTGAACAATACATACTTTGAGATTATACCATCGTTCAAGTAACAATCAAGATTGTTTCTTGGTTGATTGAGGCGGATTGATAATTGATTTAATACGATTAAATCAATTATATCTAATTGAAATTCCTATTATAAACAGAGTAGTATTTCCCTTGGAAGAATTAATTATGTGAATACAATTCATAATAATAAATTATAATTTGAACATGATATAGAGGATCACATATGTGACATCCATGGTCCTCTGTCAAGGTGAAGGATTCCATTGCCAAGTATTATATGTAGGAGACGCCTGTACAAAGTGATGGCTCCTGCATGCAAGCTCATCTAGATCGGGCTCTTCGCTTCTCTAAAGAGTAAGGCCATATGAGTAGTGATCCCAATATTGGTTCCTTATATTATTGGGGAGTTATTGGATTACGTATAGTGAGTTCTATTTTTGTTGGCAGTTGGTTCAATTAACGTAGGGTCAACATTTCCTTACGGATGGTGGGCTCGAGTGTTGAAGACCGAATTGGGAAATACAAGTTGGACTTACAAGGCAGAATGGGTTTCTACTTCCTTTTATCTGAGTTACTAGTTCTCATATTATTGGGATGTAATAAAGATAAGAAATGAGAACCCAGATCTTTCTTGCGATATAATAGTAAGTATATCTCTTACGTTGAAAGTGATTAAGGGAATGAACTTTCCTTGTTGATAAGGCAATACAACTTTGATATAAAAATTCTAAATCAAAGTAAAATATGTATTTATGCAAATTATGCTATTTTAGATAACCAACATTAAACCCACACAATAATATATTCAATAATAACCAGTAAATATATCATGAATTGGAATCATGATCAAGATATTGCTCTTGTAGTTGGATACATAATTTATATGATTTCAATATGTAAGCTTTCTCACAATAATGAGGAATCACAATTAAATAGACAATAAGACAACAACCTAGGGTTTGTGTCTCTATAGTCTTGAACTCTCATCGATGTGCTTTGGAAGTATCATGTCTATGACAAATGTAATTATCGATAATTCTTATAATACCTAAGAAGATATTTTGGCAGACATATGTGCTCTTGACATTTAATCATGAATGACATAGTTCACTGCATTAGGCAGAATGGTGGCTCTATAAGAGATGATGTACTCAAAATGTTTGAGCACCTACCTACACCAAAAGATTTAAGAGTTAAGATGGATGTAGATACGAGGAGTGTCATCATTCTACTATCTACACTCTAGTGATTTATGAAGCTTCATAATATTCATATTGTATGAATTGAAAGAAGCATATATAAATGTTGAAATACTCTTATATTGAAACCTTTTGAATTTAACATAAGAGGTCCTTTGTCTTAAGCAATGGTTGTTTATAGATAAAGGGAACATAGTGGAAGATTGGGTCTGACCTGAGTAAGAAGGAAAGTTAAAGAGTTGACTATACTTCTATGACTTCCATATAGCATCCAAAGAGTTGGATGAATGCCACATCTACAACAAGCCAATGTATTGATAGTATGACTATCTGGACTATCTAAGATCCTTAGAGAATGATCCAGATAGTGCATTGTAATATTATACATCTACATATAATCATTGAAATTCTTATTAGATAAGATTAAAACTAAAATTGCATCTAGTTCTTATAATAACACTTGCAATTGTTTGCGTATGTTTTAGAAGATCGGAAAATTTGATCTTAAGGTTTAATAGTCATCAACATAAATGTTGATGCAATTGTTGCAAAAATTCCATTGGATGGATAGACTACATATTTTCAGTGGGAAATCCCTTAGTCATAGAGAATGTCTCTATGACCTAGATATTAGAATACACCCATTGTTTATTTCTAAATATTGGTAATAACATAAATTATGGAATAGACCTATCATAAGGAGTTATGATGGATATATTTCAGATAGTATTCTTAAATGTGATGGACTCTACTAAATTAGAAAATTGAGGAATGGTTCATTAACATCACTAAATACTGAAGATTAAATCTTAAAATATCAATAAGAGGATGAAGAGCATTTGACAATGATTTGGTATCATACATTGGACATATGTCTATTGATGAGATCAATAGACTAGAAAGAGATGAAACTTTAGACTATCTTAAGGTTCAAAGCTAACATACGTATGAAGTAAAAATGTCTAATGCAAATGTCTGATGCACCCTTATCTGATAATAGTGTAAGATGCCAAGGTATTCAAGATCTCATACATTTTTATGTATGTGAATCATCGATATCAAAATAAACATTAATGATATGTGATATCAATTGATGATTATTTGTGATATGAGATTTCTTTCCTTCACCTTAGAAACCTTTGAAATGCTTAAAGTTTTCACAATTTTGGTTGAGAACCAAAATTAGACAGAATATGAAATGAATTTGATCTAATCTAGGTAGCAAGTACCTGTTACATGAATTCGTCGAATACATTATGGAGAAAGGAATATCATTCATATCTCACTCCTCTTAATACACCTAAATTCAATAGAGTTGTAGGGATATATGATTGGATCATGTGTGATATGATTTGATCAATGATGAATCTTAGCATAATTACCTCTTAGTTTCCAGGTATATATGTAGTAGAGACTACAATATATATCCGTATAAGATTCCATGCAAATCCAAACCCGAAAGCCCTTATAAGTTATGGTTTAAAACATGTGTTGGACAATTGAGGATTTCTGGTTACTTTGTCAACAACTTTGCCATGGATGCAAATAAGTTGTAATCTAGCACCAGAGAGGGTTACTTCATTAGGAAAATTATTAGGAAAGTAAGAGATGGTATTGTATATGTATTTTATTTCCTTAAGATTCTTAAAAGATTTCATTAAGAATATGATTCTAAGAGGATGGATTTTTTTGAGAATCAAGATGTACATGAAGTAAAGGAAGTCGTTGAATTTGAGAAGATAATGAGGCTCCTGAAATTGTAAACTAAAAGAATAATTAAAGATAAAGCACTCATACCTCTTCAAATAAGTTTGAGGGTGGTAAGACCACATAAAAGGTATGGATTCTATGTGTTAGAGATGGATGGTTGTAATAAAGTCTAAAGTATATTTCATATACAAGTGTTGTATATGGAGCCTCGAGGATCCACCTATAAGGGTAAGACCTACCAGATGTAAATGGATCTTTAAGAGAATGAGGGAATCAGATGAGAAGGTAGAGTCCCTCAAAGCATGGCTCGTATCCACAAGATATAGACAAAGAGATGACATTGCTTGCGATGAGACTTGCTCTTCAATGGTCATGCTTAAACCCATCTGAATATTGCTAACTATAGCTACACAATTTAACTATGACATCTACAAGATGGGAGTCAATCTTAAATTCCTCTATAAATTCCTCTTTGAGGATATTAATATGAAGTAGTCCTAGGTCTTCAAGGTTGAGGAAAGCAATGTGTGAACGCTAAATAACTACATCTATGGACTCAAATAAACTTCTAGTTGTTGGGACATTAGATTTAATGAAATTATAAAGGTTAAGATCATACAAAATCTTGATGAGCCATGTGAAGCTTAGTGGGAGTTCCATTGTGTTCATGATGCTAAGATGTAGATAAAATACTAATCATTTGGATTGCTATAAGGATGACAATAAGTGTTTTATAATTTGGTTGTTCCATACCTTGAGATGTAAGATCTTAGTTTTGAACATGTTCAGAAGCAAAGAGAAGAGGGTATTGGGACCATCACATTAGTAGTACACCTTGGACATCTTCCATTTTTGGGAAAAATCCCAATAATGGCTTCCTTCCCATTAAGATATGGTACTGATCTATCTGAAGGGATAAAACCTCAAAGAAGTTGAGGAAGTGAATGCTAAAGCCGCTTGATGTATGTGGTCCCTTAAGTACCACGTCTCGAAAAGATTATCGATATTATATGACTTTTATTGATGGCCATTCTCGATATCAGTTTATCTTCATATATTAAGTCACAAATATGAAACATTTGAAAAGTTCAAAGAGTTCATGACTTTGATTAATAACTGAACCGATAGGAAGATTAAATGAATTTGATCTGACTGAGGTAATGAGTATGTCTCAGATGAATTCAAGGAATACCTTAAAGAGATAAGAATTGTGTCCATTCTCACTTGTCCTAAAACTCCTAAACTAAATCATTTTATTGAAAGATGCAACATGACCATCATGGACATGGTTCATTCAATGATGAGTAAAGCACATTTACCTCTTAGTTTATGGGGATATGCAGTAGAGACTGCAGTATACATAAACTTAATATGATACCTATAGATTCTGTACTCAAAATCCCTCATGAGCTTTAGTTTAGAACCAAGCCTAGTGTTAGATACTTGAGAATTTGGGGTTGCTTAGTCCATGCCAAGAACGTGGATGCGAGTGAGTTAGAATTTCACACTAGAGAGTGCTACTTCATCGGGTATGTGAAGGACGGTAGTGGATACCAACTTTACGACCCTAAGACTTAAAACATGTATGTCTCTAGGGATGTGAAATACTTGAAGGACGACTTCCTTAGGATACAAAATTGAAGTAAACGAACTCATTGAATCCTCTGAGGATATTGACGTTTCTGAACCAGAAACAGAAGAGATAAATGAAAAAGAAACAACTATACCTCCTAGAAGGATTTTAAGGGAGGTCATGCCACGCGAAAGGTACGGATTCCATGTGATATATGAGTCTGGCAGTGATACCAATTTATATGATGAAGCACTTACTGATAATGACATCGATAAATGGATGCTAGCCATGAAGCATGAAATAGACTCCATGCACAAGAACAATGCATGGACCCCATAGGATCTTCCTGAAGGGTAAAACCCATTGGGTGTAAATGAAGCTTCAAGAACTTCTTCAAGTATCTAAGAAGTATACAATATTATTACATCTCGGTCTATGGAGATGGTGATCTCCAAGCGAATCGAGTGCGATGTTCTACTAGGCTAACATGACAACCTAGCAATCATTGCGTGACCAATCTTAATTAAATCAATAATTTACCCATGAATAGATAAGCGATTAATAAAAAATAAGTGTGTATTGGTGCAAGTATGTGTATAGTTTTGAACAATGGGTAGAAACGGTGTGGATTAGTTATTGATTATATTTAATTAATAATAATGCACATGTATATTTTTTTTATTTTTTATTTTTCTCGTTTTCATGTGGATTTTTAATTATATCTAATTTATATGGTTTTAGAATTGTTATATATATATATATTATAGTTTTAGTTTTTTAAAATTTATATTTTCTTTTTAATTTTTCAGAATTTCAATTTGCTATTCATTTTTAAAATAAAAATATTTATATTTATATATAATAGTTATGAGATTATGGATATTATAAGTGTATATAGATAATATAGTTACTATAGATCATTATATTATTAAATATATCAAATTATATTGAAATAAAATATATTCAAATACAAGAAATAAATAATTTATGTGACTTTTATATTTTGCTCCATTTTTGGAAATTTTAATTGAATTTTTACTAAATTTTAGGTATTTAAAATAATAAATATTACAAAACAAAAAAAGTATGAGGTCCTATCTACAATTTTTAGAACCAAAATAATATTTAGTAAGCACAAAATAAAAGTAAATTTTATTGTTATAGGGAACTAGTTGGAATTTATATAAACTTAAACTTCATTTGAGAACCGATCGAAACAATATATGGGTACATTCGTAAAAATTACAAAGCCTCACATGTAGCTACAAGTAAAGCGGTAGAACCTTTTGTAATTACGAGAAAGAATGAGGTCCTATTTTCAAGTTTTACTAAAAATATTACACTATTTTAATATTTACAAGACTACTTATTAATACAAATGATACCCAGTGAGATAATGCAATATACCCCATGTAGCATGTGAATTACACGTGCTGGCGGTGATGGACGGTTGAGCAGGCACCATGCATCGTCACCTATGATCCGAGGGATCTGGAAACCTACCGCTTTGCTTGGGATCAACAACAAATATTAGACTGGGGTCTTGATCTTCATCCAATGACGGTGGAGGGAGGAGGAAGAATAGGGAAGAACACTTCCTTGTTCGACCTTTGATCAATGATTTCTTACTACTCCAGCTGCCTAAAACCTCGACGTTTGTCTCTTCTTCTTCCTAGGGGCATTGCGCACCAGCAGGATGGCTCAATGAGCTTCAAGGCTAATGGAGAAGGCTTGAAATGAAGTTCGGACCTGAAAGCTTGTTCCTCCTTTTATTACCCACCCAGGTACACTATTTGGTGCTCCATTCTGCACACAAATGAAAGGGCTTGAGGGGTAACGTCCTCGACCTGATTTAAAGCTAGATTGTATAAGAAATGAGGTAGATGGTGGATCCCTAGTGAAGGTTGTTGATGGAGATTTTATATCCTCATCTACGCAAGATCATGGGAGTTTAGATGGATGATTAGATGAAGAGCTGAAGGGGGAAGGTGATGGATGTGGTTTAGGGTCGATACATAGGTCGGAACACAGTGGAACAAGTGGCAAGATAATAGGGCTCTGCAAACTTCAACTTGAAATTTAAATCTAATTTAACTTAAATCAAATGAAACTAGAAATATATGTATGCTAAGGAATTAAAATACAATTAAATAACCTAAAGAAAGCAACTCAACAAGAATATCTCGAGCGGATGGAAGCCTTCATTGGAGGAGCTCCAACGAGTGGCTGGATCATGCCTCCAACCACTTTTTTCTCCTCGATGATACCTTGGAGACCTTCTGTTGTCATCATGGAACTCAGACTCTATTAGGTTTGGGGTTACGGACGTCATAGAGGTATAAACAAGGAAAAGGAAGTCGGGGGTCCTTATTTATGTACGATAGGATGAAGACTTTGGGAGGAGGATTACGTGAAAGAGAAGAAGGATTGGTGAAGGTCTCTCATGATTTCTAACAGGGCCATAAGTGAGGGCAGGACAGTTGACTAAGAGGTCAACAAAAGCTGGACCGCTATTGGTCCACATCCATTGAGTAAATACAAAAAAGAAATAAAAATGAAAGAAAATTGAAAATAAAAAACATAAAATATAAAAAAAATTATTATTTTTAAAACTATTTTATGATTTTTTTTATTTTTGCAACCTTATTAGTAGGATGTTAATATTGACATGTATAGCCATAGGTATATTTACTTATATTTTAGGCATTTTATTTTTATTTTATATCTTTTATAACTATTATCCTATTTACATATTTTATATATTTATATTATAATTAAATACATATATAAATAATTTTATTGTATTTTTCTTATTTTATTTACCTACGTAAATAATTGTGTACACATGCATTCTAGGTATAGTACACTTATATATTGTAAGATAATATTTACTTAAATGTAATTTTATTGTTTTATTTTATGTTTATATTTTTAAAATCTTTTAAATATTATTTAAAATTATTTACATAATATGAAGAGTAAAAATATAAAGAATGAATTATATGAGTAATATATACAAATACACAGTAAAATTGTACCCCAAAATGCTGGCTTTTGCATCTTAACTCCATTTTTGATGAACCGAACTTCATTGGATAGATAATTTAATTTGGAATATAGTGTCAGTGAGTTTCGTGAATTGTGAGTTCATATGAAGAATATATTGATATGTGAAGTTCGATTTGCGGTGTTTTCATCTTTATGTACAAGTTACAATGTGTTATTGTTATTGTCTATTATTGTTATTATGGTCTATATATCAATATGTACTTGTTTCATGTTGAACATTTTATTATTTTAGGTGTGTAAAATAAAAAATAAATTGGAGTAAAAATGGGTATTTACAGTTTGAATAATTAGGGTTCTATATATAATATTTGGCCCTTATCCACTCCTACTTTATTCATGGTCGTCCAAGTCAAGATTGACTTGGTCTCGAGGAACTGGGTCATTTGGTATCTTTGATTCTTCCTCAATTTTATTTATTTTATCTATTGTTTTATTTAGAATTAAATACATGTAATTATGTATTAATTATAGATAAATAAGGAATGTTGTTTTTCATAAAATAGTATTATTAACAAGTGTTTTAATAGGGATTTAAATACAAAATGGAATAATAAATTTAGATGAATAGATATTAATCACCCCACTATACTTACCTTTGCTAGTCCATAGAAAACACTTATTGCAAGAATAATTGATGCAAAGGAGAAAAATAAAGTAAATGAATATAAAGAAAGCTAGAATGATGTTGATTTTCAAACTTGTCTTCACAAAAAAGGTTGGGAGCTCAGTCAATACCTTTGGATTATTAATGTGTTCAGAACCTTATTGGGAATAGGTCCAAACACATAACAGGCCTCAAGTTCCACAATCATTTGTTCAGTTCGCTTCACTAACTAGGTCAGAACAATTCTGTTCATACACAAACCCTTATGACTATGAGTCTCACTTGTAATGTGTATGTGAATGTATCTCTTCTCATTAGAAATAGCAATGAATAGTCTCCCTTAACAAGATAACCCTAATTACTTAATCTAGCTACACTTTCCTCGAGGACTAGGGTACTTCCATCTAAGTTCAAGTGTAACCGACTCATGAAGAACAAGTGGATAGATGAATGGATTGTGACCAGTGTAGTCACATATCCTCTGGATCTTAACTAGTGTAGACAAGTCTCCTATTTTAGGAAACCATGAAATATTTGATTTTGAAGCATAATACCTTGCTTATTTCATACATACTCCGATGAGATTGATTTTTCATTGACTTTTCCCCATCTATTCTTTTTGGATTTTTTGATTTTACAATTTTTGGGTACTATATACAACAACATTAAAATAAGGAATTTTTCCTCTTGAGTCAGTAGATTATCCCTCTTTTGAAGCTTTGTGGAAACCCACAACGTCCTGTATTTATTCGTCCATACCACTAGACCAGGTTGTGGGGAAATGGCCACGTATTGGGGTGATGTATGTTTCCACACATGTTCTTCCTTTAGTTAAAGAATCTTACCATCCCATCTCCTGAGACTTGATCTATGTGCAGAGTGTGGTGTCCAAGTTAAGTCATTATCATAAAGAGTTATGTGTACGCTTTGAAATATTCCACTTAGTCTAGTCAAGATGACATGTGAACATAGTCTTGTGGACTCAAAGAATTAAGTCTCATCGACCTTAAAATCCTTATTTTAATTCCTATAAGGATCTTGTGAAATTAAGTGGATTAAGATCTAGACCAAGTTTTAATTTTTAGATTTTAGTAAGACTTTTTTCAATTGTGAAATCATTCTAAAAAATCTTATGCCATGAAAGATTTTTTTGTGCAACAAATTTCTGATTTTGGATTTTTTGGGCTTTTTCAAAAATTTTTGCAAATTTTTATGGAGTTTTAGAAACATTTTTTATCTTTTTTAGGATTTTTAGAGTTTTGAATTTTTTATAGAATTTGAAAAGTGGTTAGTATATTAAATGTACTCATATATTTACAAGAATTTACACATATTTACAAAGAATTTTATTAAACTTATGTATAGGCTTTTATACAATTATAAACAGAATTTTGTGCCGGTATGTCCATATTTTATTTTAATATTTTTGCAAGTGTATTATTTAGGGTTCTTAAAATAATTTGAAAGTATTTTGCAAACATTTGTAAAATATTTTGATAACTTATTTTGCAAATAGTTTTACAAATAATTTTTCCAAAAACATTTTTACTAACTTTTTATAAAAAGTTACAAAGACATTATTTTTCAAATTGTTTGAAAACATTTTACAAGTATTTTTCTACGGTTTTAAATATATTTTCCAAGAAATTTTACAACCAGATTACAAATCATTTTGCAAAATAGTTTTAAACTATTTTTTATAAAAAAATTCAAAAAAACGTTTTATACATATTTGCAAGAATTTATTCTTAACAGTTAATTTATTCATATACCCTTACCCAATGTAGTATATTTGCCATATTATTGGAAATGCAAAAGCATGATTTATTGCTAACATATATATAGCATATATACGACCCCTTTACTTCACTCGAACTAAGTCCTCATAGTGATTAAAGAGAAAAAAAAGGATGACATAACTCATGTTAAGTATAAAAATGCCTATACTACTGATGAATATGCATTTCATCATCTTTATTCATTTATTTTAGCTTAAAATCCCTTACAAAACACCTATATATATTAATGAATCTATATTCTTATTAACCTGCATTTGTGTGTAAATATTGTATGTATATTATTATTTTAACCTAAAATAAATAAATAAAGAAATAAAGGGAAATAAAGAAAACAAAATGACTATTTATATGCAAAAAATATAGGCTGAGTCGATCTCCAAGAGAAGGTCAAGACTTGACCTGTTTGACAAGGAATAAAGTAGGGAGAGATAGAGTCTTTAATCAGAAAATCCAAAAAAATATTTATAAATACTTTTCGTTCTTTACTTTGAATTTATTATGTGTATATTTGTAGAAAACTTAAACTATATAATTTTTCTAGAAATTGATCTCAAATTAAATAATTTTCGAAACGAAAGTTGTAAATAAAAATATTTTCTAAATAATAAAAATAATTGCAGAATAAAATCATGTACATAATAATAGTAATCACATAAGGAAAAGAACCGTAAATCGTATTGAAAGATCAATTCCGGCTCCATATAAACTTGAATTGAATCAAACTAACTTCCATAGTATTCTAAAGTAAATTATCTTTAAAATGGTTGTGGTTTCATAAATTTTGTAGTTTTGCTTTGATAGATGGTTTTTTGGGTGGTTTTTATAATTTTACCTTTTATTTATTATATATATTTATCCACATTTATTTTTTATACAGATTATATTTATAAATAATTGCAAATATTTTTAAATTTATTTAAAAAAAATATTTTTTGAAAATAGAAAATAAACTGATCTTCTTATTTAACTATATGTATAATGTACCATATATACATAGTATATGTATATAATTGATTTCCTTAACTAACCATCACTAAAAAATAATTAACATTAATTATTTAATTTAATAAAGTGATGGAAATAATTTAATAATTAATTATTTATGTGAAAAAATTATCCACCATTAACCTCGTCTCGTCTTTTCCTCTCTATTCAAATTATGAAATTCAAATTCAATTTTTTTTCTATTTATTTGGCTCCTCCTCCCTCATTACAACTTGATCAATATTTTTGTGAGAGAAGCCTAACGTCTGAGTTGTTCGGTGACAACGAGTCGGTCATCGTCGAGGCCATTACAGTGTTATCCGCTCTACTTCAGTGAGATCCATTTTTATTCCTCATTTTTTATCTAGATTAATCATAGTTTATTTTTTGCATTTTTATTTTATTGTCAAATTTCAATTTTAGATCATAGTTCATTATCCTAATCACCTGATCCGATCTGATTTTTCATCTCATTTTCTCGATCAATCCACATTCACATTCTATCTTGCGTGACCACACACCTCCAACTCCTCACAATGGCCGAAGGTCCGAATCTTTTGGTCCGCCTTACCGGATATGCCTTTCCATTTACATATTTTGTCCAATAATTTTTGACCTAGTTGTCGTGCTCGAGTCGGTTATTTGTATTTTTATTCCATTTGCAGGTACACATGATTTTTTTTCAAATAATTTACAAAATAATTCAATTTATAATTTAAAAAAAATAATAAAAAGAGGTCGATGATAGGGCAACCATCACACCTCCGCTATAAGATTGCCACCGCCCATCATACGTCAACCACTACTCACTCACGCCATCACCGCCATATATAGAAGTCCTAACCGCAGATCTACAACAATCCTCTTGGAGCGGCCACCTGCACCACCGCAGGCGGCGCCCACCGATCCCCGATCACCTTGAAGATCCTCCGCTGTCTTGAGTAGACTATCATCGCAAGTGCCACCTGCGCAAGGTCCACCTCTGCTTGGAGGATGCCCGCTACCTCCATTCACTCTCAGCTACATTCTGCACCATATCTACATCACCGCAACGCCTCGCCCTGCTTGACCTAGGCGTAATACCGCCATCCTCCATCATTCGTCGTCCATCCGTTGAGCATATCTTCCATGATCACTACTACCTTCAACATTGCTTGGAGAGAAGGAAGGGTGGCACACCTCTCTTGGAAAAAGAATGAAGGCAGAAGGCCTTCTCCCTTTTTTAGTTACAACCAGAGCCCTCCATCTGGGCCCAAGATATAAGGGCCCAGAACGTGCCACATCGCATCTTTGAAAATATCTGATGAAAATTCAATAAACCCCTTGGAAGATCCAGAATTTGCGTAAAGACCCTAGCTAGAGCTCAAGCACGTACAACACATAACCTGTTCAGGATAAATTACGACTTTATTTATTTATTTCATTTTTGTTATTTTTTTTGATGCAAAAACATTAAATAAATGTTAATAAGTCCATGTTATCCAAACAATTATTTCTCATGTTCTTCTTGTTGAAATAAATATTTTAATTACTCAATAAATTCTAGAAAATTCATGTTTTGCTCATGTTGCTTGTCTCTTCATTGTAAATTTTTGCATTGTATTTTATTGCCATTTGGTGATATTAAAAATAAAAAAAAATAATTTTTCATTGTTTGAAATTTTAAAAATCATAAAAATTCAAATATTGGGTTAAAAATTCTAAAAAATCAGATTAGCTTCTTTTTTCTTTATTTTAATTTCTATGCAAATTTCGTGCAATAATATTTTTAAAACTCAAAAATTACAAAATATTAAAAATCTTTAAAAAATAAAATAAAATCGGTAGAAAATAAAAAAATGATTCCACATCCTTTTTGTAGATAATTCACTATAGTTTTCAGGAGAAATAAATTCAGTAGTTTTTTATTTTTTAGTTATTTTTAATTGCAAAATAGTTTTGCATATTCACTATTTAATTTTCCTCACGTTTTTATTCAATTAAAAAATTATATAAATATGAAAAATCATCTAAAAATAGCTAAATTAGTAAAAATCTTGTAAAACACAAAAGTATTTTATTTGGACATGTTTTTAGCATTTTTTATGTATTTTAAAAGTAAAAAAGTTGCCATTCTCCATTTTTGTATACAACTTGTTTGAAAATTATTTTCTTGAAAATTTAAAAATTGCAAACTTAAAAACCACTAAAAAATCTAAAAATCTAAAAATATAAAAATTAAAAAAAATAAAAAATAAAAATACCATAACCTAGAATATGTTCATAGGATTTATTTATTTATTTCATTGATTTCTCATTGATATAATAACCGTCGGGATTGTAGCCTCCCTAAGTTCGATCCTATTATCTATGCTGGTAAATTAAATAGTGAAAAATTCTCTTGCTACATTTTTATAATTATTTCTGATTGAGAATAATTTTTGTTGTTGGCGCTTGATTGGGTTTCAACGACTTGTTCATAATTCATCTAGTTAAAACCCAAGAACAACGATCCACCAAGTACAACGATTCAAAATAAAAGAATGGGAAGTCGATCATCCCCCTTTACTTACGATCAAGTATTCTTGAGTATAGAAAATTGTACACAAAGTGCGGATGATTGAGGATTTGAATTCACATAAATCAACAACTCGGCTTGTATCCACCTATACATAGGGTAAAATATCCCTAAGTGTAGAACTGATTATCAACAAGTTAGAAGACATGCAAGAAAATAATGAAGAATAACTTACCTAATGGATACTTGTAGGAAGTCCGATAAGCAAAAAGAACATAATAAATAAGTTGATACTAGTTCTTCGTATAGGACCTAATAAGTTTCTATATAATTGGCTTGATCTCCCTATTGGATAACTCAACCAATCCATTTGATTGTGGATTGTAAGGAGATGATACATGATGATTAATGTCGTACTACTTCAAAATTTTCTTGTCTTCCTTAGTGATAAAATAGCTACACCAATCTTAATTTAAGATATTGGAGTCCCAAACCATGAAATAATCTTGTCCTTGAGAAAGAGACACACGGTATGACTCTCAATGGATCGGGAGGGAAATGCCTACACCTAGTGACTCACATAGTCAACTACAAGCAAGATGTATTCAAATCCTTGACTGTTAAGAAATGGACTCATAAAGTTAATGTCCCAAGCATCAAAAACATATAATATATGAATAAACTTACGTAGCATCAAATCTTTGGTATCAAAGGTTCCTCCCATTTTCTAACAATCAGTGTAGCCTTTCACATAAGTTGTCGCATCCTTGAATAGTGTGGGCCACTAGAGGCCATAATACAATACATTCAATGTTGTTTTGCTTTCAGAATGGTGTCCTCCAGATTAGATCTTATGACAATGCTCGAGGACATTAGTGTACTCCACTTCAGGAATGCACCAATGCCAAATGCAATCCACGCCTTCCTTGAAAATGTATGGATCTTCCCAGTGGTAAAAATTAATATCGTATAAGAACTTGTCCTTCTTTAGTTCACATGTAATATTGTGAAACTTTCCCAAATATGAGACAGTTCACAATATTGGCATACCGGGGGAGTAGAGAAATACAGAGATTGGATTCATCGAGGAAGGTTTCTGATATAAACACGCTACTCAACTATGTATATGACAGTTCTATTGTTGATATATGGTCTACTAACACATTCTTAACTCTAGTTTTATCTATAATTTCCAAATAAAACTCCTATAGGAGAAGGATCCATCTGAGAAGATGTAGCTTGGCATCCTTCTTATGTTGTAGGTACTAGATAACATAGTGGTCAGTGTAGATAATAATCTTTGAAGTAACGAGATGAGATCTGAACTTCTCAAAGGCAAGAACAACTACCAAGTGATATTTCTCTATAACTATGTAATTCTTTTGTGCATCATCTAATGTTTTGTTGGCATAATGGATTCCATACGATGATCCTTTATTTCTTTGTCCTAAGACAACCCCAATCACAAAATCAAATGCACCCATCATAATCTTGAATGGGAGAGACCAATAAGTTGGTTGTAGGACATGTGCCTAAGTGACAAGTTCTTTCAATTGAGTAAAGGATTGGAGAACCTTCTGATCAATAATGAATTCAGTCTCCTTGCTTAGAAATTCTGTTAGAGGTTGGGAAATCTTGCTAAAGTCCTTGATAAATCTTCTGTGAGATCCAACATGCCTAAAAACATGACCTCACATTCTTCACTGAATGTGGTGGCTCAAGCTTAGCAACCATATCTATCTTCACCGGGTCGACTCCATACCCCATTTGGAGACAACATGGCCCAACTCAATTCCTTCAATAACCATGGAGTAGTTCTTTTCCATGCAATAACAAGATTTACTTCACAACATCTGTTAAGTACTCAGTCTAGATAAGCAAGACAAGAATAAAAAATTTCACCATAGACTGATAAATCATCCATAAAGACCACGAGAAATCTACCTACCATGTCGGAAAAACAACCAACATGCACCTCTGTAATGTAACACTGGGTTACATAATACAAAGGGATCCACTTGAAAGAATAGGTGCTAAGCGGTCAGGTAAAAGTGGTTTTCTCTTGATCCTTAGGAGTGGTTGTTACTTAGTTGTACACGGAGTACCCATCCAAGAAGCAAAAGAACTTTTTACCCGCTAACCATTCAAGCACTTGATCAATAAAAGGTAGAGGAAAGTGATTGTTCTTGGTCACTAAATTCTAGAGACTGTAATCAACATTGATGTGCCATGAAATAGGTACTCGGGTAAAGATCTCCTCTCACTGATCACTTGTAACCACCAAAATTCATAATTTCTTCATAACTATGTGCAATGGGATAACCCATTTTGAATCGATGGGATAAATGAAGGCAACCTCTCACCATTTAATTATCTCTTTTATGACTGAAGGATATGGTATTATTCTCAAGCACATTAGGGAAGCGTGAGCGTCGTATTGAATACGATGTAGAAAGACTAGTCACACTAGTTGTTCTATGCAGCGGAATTTAAATTTTTTTCATGCGATGAAACCACATGATCCATGAACGATTCTCGGATCATTTCATCTAGAACCACATCAAGTATAAAGGAATACCTCTTGAAGCGTGGTTGATAAAGTCTCTACGAAAAGAGACCTCCTGTCTCAAGTCCGATCGTTGGAGAAGACGCTTGCGAGCGCGGGGATGAACCGCGTGATCCTCGCAATCCAACAAGATGATCCAAGCACGATGAACTCCTGATCTTGTCATACGAGATCGAATGTCCTCTTCGTGAGCGTATCACTTTAAGAAGACGGAGAACCTAAGAACGTCGAAGCAGCGACGCGATGGCAAAGGCGTCGACGGCTTTCCCTTCTAGGGTTTGGTGGACGACCACCAAAAATAGAGGGAGAGAGTTGGCGTGTGGAATGAGAGAGAAAGAGAGTGAGACATGCTTCACAAAGCATAACATTAGAGAGCATGTTACGCCTCTCTATTAATAGGGTTTTGGGATCCATGGATCTCAATCCATGGGATAAAAAAATCAATGGATGAGATTGATTTATGTTAAATCCAATGGTCAAGAATGTTGTTGGTAAAAACCAATCAACAATTAGTTTAATTTAGATCAAATATATTTGACAAATCAAATATAAATCAATCCTAAATTAAACCAATCAAATAAAGGGAGATTACCAACATGGGGATTGCCTCCCCATGTATCAGGGTGGATGGCCACCAATTTCCATATTGGTTATGGTGGCCATCCATTTGAATGCAATTGGGAGCAATCTCATGAGATTTCATGAGATTGCAAATCTCCATGGAAATCTCCTTTATTTAATCCAACAACTTTTGTTGTGATTTATTCTTCAAAAATAATTTGTAATTAATTTTGAGAATATTGCACTCTTGCCATTGGATATTTGTGAATCATATTCACAACGCAAAACAAAATATAATTTACATTTTCAATTAATTACACAATGTGTATCCAATACACATTAATAATTAATCAACAAATATAAATTATAATTAGCTTTCTCTAATACATTATATAAATCACATTTATACTATATTATGAATAACTGGATATTTTTATCAACATTATTCTTATACACAATAATTAAATCACATTTAATTATATTGGATAATTTCCACATGCATCAAGATAATCATATTTAATCATCAATTATTTAATGCTTAGATCTATGGAATTGTTCTTTAAACGTTTTAAGAATAATGCGATTTCTCCGCAGATACTTGGAGATAAGGACAGGGCGATTGTAGTGTTCCACGTATAGTGACTTGGATGTTGAGATCACATCTCAAATCCAGATCTCATGGACCTCCCACAGATGCTTGATCAAATCAAGACCGCAAAACTAATCTTCTCATTGCATTTAAATCGCATTCAGATCAATGTCCAATACATGGACTAAGATTAGGTCACTTCTCTATTGAGAGGAGTCACTAAAATCCAAACATGTTTCATCACTCCCTCGGAATGGAAGCGTCATGGTTATACAATCATTTATGATCACCTCGCCCTCAGGTATTCCCAAGACCTATACATCCTGCATATTGGAAGACTTATGATCATCCTGAAGATATAGATCACTTTTACACTATCATCTTCAGGGTTTGATCATTAAGTTTCTCAATCTCGATCATTGGGAATCAGTATAGATCATATGCTATCCCAAAGCATATATCTTACATTCAAATTCATGTCATGCTTCCAAAGCATGATTTGATCAGTCCCAGAACCTCATGAGTGAGATCATGTCTACGGTTCATAAGTGAACATGTATGATCCCTTTGAGAGATCGCATTACTCATTTGTCCTAACATGCACACCAGCTCGGCGGTGTATAGACCTTGGTTAGGTCATCAACCTATTGGTCTGCCAAATGTATACATTTAGACATATATCAACACATCTGTCTCTGGTCAGAGGATGCATGCCTATGATGTGACATCATTCAACATAGGTCTTTGGTTATATCGATCTCGTCAAGTCAACCCATTAACTCAACTAATCTGACACCTCTGAATCACTATTCCCATGTAGAGGACCTGCATCAAGAGGTCAGTCAGATATCAGCCATATGAGAAAGGATTGCCATCTCCTGCTCAGACTGGAGATCATCACTTAACAATCATTTGATGATGCTTGATGAGTCCTCTATCTAAATCCATAGATATTCATCCAAGCATCAACCTCTATGATTCAATCAATGAATCAACAGGTGTATGATCATCAAGTTTTCCATGATACATAACCCTTATTGTACAGAGGGACCTTATAGTGCATTCATTCATTCAATCTCAGAAAGGGAGTGAAAAAATGATCAATAACTTTTTTTAATAAATCATTTATTACAATAACATTTATTGTAGGAATGGTTCGCCTCGGGCTCACATTGCTAACAATCTCCCACTAGACCTCAGAACCATCCAGGAACAATCCTTAAACCCATACTCATTACATGCTGGTCGAAAACCTTTTGTGTCTGAGGTTTGGTTAGAGGATCAGCAACGTTGTCGGTAGAGGCCACCTTGGTGATGATTATGTCACCACGCTTTTGAATCTCCCGAATGATGTGGTATTTCCTTTCCACGTGCTTGCTCTTCTGATGACATCTGGGTTCCTTTACCTGGGAAATGGATCCCGCGTTATCACAGAGTAACGGTATGGGAGTATCAGAGGAAACTACGCCAAGCTCCATGATGAACTTGCGCAACCACACCGCCTCCTTTACAGCATCCGATGCGGTAATGTACTCGGCTTCTGTCACTGAATCTATCGTAGTATCCTGCTTATTGCTTCTCCATCTCATAGCACCACCATTCAACAGGAATACAAAAACTGATGTCGACTTTCGATCATCAATATCCGATTGGAAGTTAGAATCTGTATATCTCAAGAATTGGAGATCACCATCTCCGTAGACCAAGATGTAATCTTGCGTCCGTCTTAGATATTTGAATATGTTCTTTACTACATTCCAGTGTTTCTCTCGATAACAGGATTGGTAACGACTTACCACTCCCACTGCATGGTAGATATCTGGACTAGTACACATCACGGTGTACATTAAGCTTCCTACGGCTGATGCATAAGGGCATCCAGCCATGGCTTTTTTTCCTCAATAATTTGAGGAGCTATCCCTTTAGACAGGTGGATACCATGTCTTAAGGGGAGGAAACCTTTCTTGGAACTATCCATACGGAATCGTTCAAGAATCTTCTTAATGTACCCATGTTGTAACAATCCCAATATCCTCTTTCTCGGTTTCTGAACAACTTCAGACCTAAGATGTAAGAGGCTTCTCTGAGATCTTTCAACTCAAAGGTATGGGATAACCAAATTTTCACACTGGTCATCATCCATGTATCATTCCCAATGATAAGGATGCCATCTACGTAAAGCACGATGAACACAATGGCGCTCCCACTAAGCTTCTTGTACACACAAGGTTCATCAGGATTTTGCACAAAATCATAACTCTTTGTGGTTTTGTCAAATCTGATGTTCCAGCTACGAGAATCTTGCTTGAGCCCATAGTTGGATTTATTTAGCTTGCATACTTTGCCATCCTCAGTTATGAAGCCCTGGGGCTGCTCCATGTAGATATCCTCCTCGAGGTATTCATTGAGGAAAGCCGTCTTGACGTCCATCTGCTAGATGTCATAGTCAAGATATGCAACTATAGCTAGCAATGTCCTAATGGATTTATGCATAGCCACAGTAGAGAATGTCTCAACATAGTTGATGCCTTCTCTCTGTGTGTAACCCTTGGCTACGAACCGTGCCTTGAAAGTCTCTACTTTCCCATTAGGTCCCCTCTTTCTTTTAAATATACATTTACACCCAATGGGGTTTACCCCTTTTGGTGGATCCTCCAGGGTTCATACACCATTCTTATGCATGGAGTCAATTTCTGACTTCATTGCTAGCATCCATCTATCCATGTCATGGTCCGCGAGTGCTTCATCAAATGAAGAAGGATCATTGTCAATTTCAATTGACACATGGAATCCATACATTTTAGGTGGGGAAACCACCCTCGAACTCCTTCGAAGAGGTATGTGTGTTTCATCTTTATTTATCTCTTCAGTTTCTGGTTCAGGAAGCTAAGAATCCTCAGGCGATTCAATGAGTTCCTATACTTCATTCTTGTCTTGACCTTTAAGGAAATCATTCTCCAGAAATTTCAAATCTCTAGAAACAAAAATCTTTTGGATCTCAGGGTCATAAAGCTGGTATCCAATACCATCTTTAACATACCCAATGAAGTAACACTCATGAGATCGAGATTCCAGCTTTTACCAACGTCCACGTTTCTCGCATGGACCAAGAAATCCAAAACCCTCAAGTGATTAACACTAGGTTTGGTTTCATACCAGAACTCATGAGGAGTCTTAGGTACAAATTGCTAGGAATCTTATTCAGGATATATATTGTAGTCTCTACTGCATATCCCCAGAAACTAAGTGGTAAACGTGCTTTGCTCATCATTGAACAGACCATATCCATAATAGTCCTGTTGCGTCTCTCAGCAACACCACTAAGTTGGGGAGTTCCAGGAGGAGTGAGATTGGAAACAATTCCATTCTCATTAAGATATTCCTTTAATTCATCTGAGAGGCACTCGCCTCCTCCATCAGATCGAATCTATTTAATCTTCCTATCGGTTTGGTTCTCAACCAAAGCCTTGAACTCTTTGAATTTTTCAAAGGTTTCAGATTTATGATGTAATAGGAAGACAAACCCGTATAGCGAATGGTCATCAATAAACGTCAAATAATATCGATATCCATTTCAAGTCGCGGTACTGAAGGGACTACATACATCGGTATGTATCAGGTTAATAATACCTTCACATCTTGTAACCTTGTTACATAAAGGCGTCCTATTCATTTAACCCTGAATGCAATGTTTGCATGTTGGCAAAGGTTGAACCTGTAGAAAATCCAAAGGTCCATCCTTTATCAATCTATTGATCCTATCAACAGATAAATGACCTAGCCTTTGATGCCAAATCTCATTCGAAAGATTTCCATCCTCCCTGTGACGTTTAGGGTTTTTATTATTAGTGGTAGTGACATTCATGATACATTTATCGATGCACAATTCTAGAGTCCACCAGAAGTCAAAATACCATCTGCAATATATTTATCATAATGATTTATGAGTAATTTATTACAGAAAAGGAATAAATATCCGCTTCAAACAATCTTACATACATATATCAAATTCATGCTGACTTCGGGTACATAAAGACACTCTTTAAGTATTAGGACAGTACCACTAGATAATGATAGTCGACAAGTCCCGACGGTGACTGCTACAACACTTGCATAAGATCCCATCTGGATGACTATCTCCCCTTCCTCCAGATTTCTAGTTTCCTGAAACAAATGCAACAAATTGCATACATGAACAGAAGCACCATAATCTACAACCCAACTTCCTTCTCGTCCAACGAGAAAGCTAGTTTCAATGATGAAAGTAGATTTTATACCTGTTGGGGCTTTACCTTTGTCTGACGACTTCAGGTATTCCGGACAATTATGCCTCCAGTGCCTCGTCTTTTTGCAGTGGTGACAGACGTCGGATTTCTTCGATGCTATCAGTGTGGATGCATTGGAAGATGAGCCAACACCTTGACTCTTCTTCTTTCTCTTCGGGGCCGAGCCCTTCTGAGAACCTTGCTTCCGACCGCTCTTCCCTCTGACCTGTACAACCATTGCATTGCTAGTGGGACCATCTTTATTCATTACGTCATCTGCAGACTTTAATGCAGCATGAAAACCAGTGTTTGACAAGTCCAACTTGTTCTTGTGGAATGAAACCACAAAATTATTGGAAGACTTGGGCAGAGACAATAGAATGAAATCAGCTTGCATATCTGCATCCATATTTGCCCCGAGTCTTCAGTTCGTACAAGTACCCAAACATTTTGAGTACATGTTCTCGAACCAAAGTTCCTTCTTGCATCTTGCAGCGAATGAGTTCTTTCATAATGTTGTAATGTTGGGTGCGAGTAATGTCACCAAACATATCTTTCAGATTCTGCATTATTTCCTGGCATGTACTCATCTCCACATGTTGCTTCTGAAGAACATTGGAGAGAGAACCCAGGATATAGCATCTAGACAAGATAGGATCCTCATCATAATTGTCATTGTATGCCTTTTCTTCCTTCGATTTAGGGCTTTCATGCTTGTCTTCTGTGATCACATAAAGGGATTTCATGCTTGTATTCTGTGATCACATAACTTATACGCTCAGCCGAGATAACAAGATCCAAATTACGGATCCAATCCAAGTATTTTGGATTGGTCAACTGGTTGACCTCCCGAAGCCTGCTTAGTGGGTTCATGGACTTCATTTTCTGAAATTGAGAATGCACTATATTGGAATATATAAACATATATTCAAATTTATGATATTTGATTAAGGCATTTTTAAATCAAATTATTCTTCATTGTCAACTTTGAAAGTTCATTCCCTTAATCACTTTCAAAGCAAGAGATATACTTACCGCTATATCTCTAGAAATAACTGGGATCTCCTCTTTATCTTTGTCACATCCCAATAATATGAGAATCTGCGACTCCAATAAAGAGAAGCGGGAACACATTCTGCCTTGCCAGTCCAACTTGCATTTCCTAATTTGGCCTTTAACACCCGGGCTCACCACCCCTAAGGCGATGACCCGTTGTTAATTGAACCAACCGTCAACAGGAATAATACTCACTATGCGCAATCCAATATCGCCCCAATAATATGAGGATCCAATATTGGGGTCACTACGCATACAACCTTACTCTTTCGAGAAGCAAAGAGCCCGATCCAGATGCGCTTGCAACAGGAGCTGTCACTTCGAACAGGTGTCTCCCACATGCAATCCCTGGCAACGGAACCCTTCGCCTTGATGGGAGACCATGGATGTCACTTATGTGATCCTCCACCTCATATTCAAATTTTAATTAATTATCATAAATCATATTCATATAATTAATTATTCCATGGGAAATAACAACTCTATTCATAGAGTGTCAATTGGACATAACTAATTCAATCATATTAAATTAATTATCAATCCAATTTAATCAACAGATTCGATTGTTTTACTTGAATATATATGGTATTATCTCAAAGTACGTATGGATTCGAATTTTAATAATTAGAAAAATACATCTTGATTTCTCCGACATTATCGAGTCCCTACCTGCTGGTCAGTACTGACGAGAGTGGGACGGACCACATACGTTGCAACCCGCTACCCCAATGCTCTCCGACTAGACACCATATCCTCCTCAGGATAGGATAATGCCAAATAAATAAATTTGTACTTGAGATGATCATCGGTTTTTCAATCGAAATTATACCGTATAGTAATAATCAAAACATTTTTGATTATAAGGAAATTTGCTACACAAATTTCCAATCCTATTCAAGCAAGGAGTTTGATGATTGTGTTTCCAATTATGATTTAGATCAAATCTAATCAATTTATTGGTTGAGTCCAAGTCAATTAAGGAAATAATCATTTTCCAATATTTCTCAAATATTTTCCGTAATTATTTCATGAAATTAACAATTAATTTCACTAATTGACAATCACATGGTTCTTTATTAGGACTGTAATTTCAGCAGTGACCCTTGCTCACTAAAATAAACATATCTCAATCAATTTAAATCCAAATTAGACAAAATCAATTTTCAAATATTTCTAATTTGATTCAGGAAAGAATCAAAGTGATATTTCATGTATTTCGAGGCGGATAAAAACAATAATTAACTCATTAATCATGTTAAGATTCGCAGTTCCCGCAACAGTGAATACATGTTCATTCAAACAACCATATCTCGAGCAAACGGAATCCAAATTACGTAATCTCAGATCCTATGATTTCCTTATTTAATGGGGAACAAAATCCAATTGATCAATTTGTGTTTAAACATTTTAAACAGGGACGAAGTTATTCACTAAATAGATGTGCGAAAATCAAATGCGACAAAAACTTTCGCGACCTTAACGAACCCGAGTCGTCCTAGGTTTGCGGATCGTATCTAAAGTCTTCAACCTAAGGCTTTGACACCACTTGAAGTATATGGTATTATCATCAAGCACATCACGGAAGTGTGAGCGTCGTATCGAATACGACGTAGAACGACTAGTCGTACTAGTTGTTATATGCAGTGGAATTTAAAATTTTTTCATGCGATTAAACCACATGATCCAAGAACGATTCTCGGATCGTTTCATCTAGAACTACATCAAGTATAAAGGAATACCTCTTGAAATGTGGTTAATCAAGTCTATACGAAAAGAGTTCTCATGTCTCAAGTCCGATCGTCGAAGAAGATGCTTGCGAGCGCGGGGATGAACCACATGATCCTCGCAATCCAACAAGATGATCCAAGCACGGTGAACTCCTGATCTCGTCGTACAAGATCGAATTTCCTCTTCGTGAGCGTAGCACTCCAATAAGACGGAGAATCGAAGAACGTCGAAGCGGCGCCGCGATGGCGAAAGCGTCGACGGCTTTCCCTTCTAGGGATTGATGGACGACCACCAAGAAAGAGAGGGAGAGAGTTGGCATGTAGAATGAGAGAGAGAGAGAGAGACGTGTTTCAAAAAGCATAGCATTAGAGAGCATGGCATGCCTCTCTATTTATAGGATTTTGGGATCCATGGATCTCAATCCATTAGATAAAAAAAATCAATGGATGAGATTGATTTATGTTTATCCAGTGGTCAAGATCATTGTTTGTAAAAACCAATCAACAATTAATTTAATTTAGATCAAATATATTTGACAAATCAAATATAAATCAATCCTAAATTAAACCAATCAAATAAAGGGAGATTACCAACATGGAGATTGCCTCCCCATGTATCATGGTGGACGACCAACAATTTCCGTATTGGTTATGGTGGCCGTCCACTTGATTGCAAGTGGGAGCAATCTCATGAGATTTCATGAGATTGCAAATCTCCATGGAAATCTCCTTTATTTAATCCAACAACTTATGTTGTGATTTATTCTTCAATAATAATTCATAATTAATTTTGAGAATATTGCAATCTTGCCATTGGAAATTTGTGAATCACATTCACAACCCAAAACAAAATATAATCTACATTTTCAATTAATTACACATTGTGTATCCAATACACATTAATAATTAATCAACAAATATAAATTATAATTAGCTCTCTCTAATACATTATAAATCATATTTATAATATATTATGAATAATTGGATATTGCTATCCACATTATTCTTATCCATAATAATTAAATCACATTTAATTATATTGGATAATTTCCACATGCATCAAGATAATTGAATCATATTTAATAATCAATTCTTTAATGCTTCGATCTATGGAATTGTTCTTGAACCCTTTCAAGAATAATGTGATTTCTCCACAGATACTTGGAGATATGGACAGTACGATTGTATTGTTCCACATATAGTGACTTGGATGTTGACATCACATCTCAAATCCAGATCTCATGGACCTCCCACAGATGCTTGATCAAATCAAGACCATAGACCTAATCTTCACATTGCATATGAATCCCATTCAGATAAATGTCCAATACATGGACTAAGATTAGGTCACCTCCCTATTGAGAGGAGTCACTAAAATCCAAACATGTTTCATCACTCCCTCCGAATGGAAGCGTCATGGTTATACAATCGTTTATGATCAAATCACCCTCAGGTATTCCCAATACCTGTACATCCTACATATTGAAAAACTTATGATCATCCTGAAGATATAGATCACTTTTACACTATCATCTTCAGGGTTTGATCATTAAGTTTCTCAATCTTGGTCATTGGAATTGGTATAGATCATATGCTTTCCCAATGCATATAGCTTACCTTCAAATTCATGTCATGCTTCCAAAGCATGACGACCATGCATGGAATTTGATCAGTCCCAATACCTCATGAGTGAGCTCATGTCTCCCGATTCACAAGTGAACCTATATGATCCCTTTGAGAGATCATATTACTCATTTATCCTTACATGCACACCAGCTCATCGGTGTATAGACCTTGGTTAGGTCATCAACCTATTGGTCTGCCAAATGTACACACTTAGACATATAGCAACACATCTGTCTCTGCTCAGAGGATGCATGCCTATGATGTGACAGCATTCAACATAGGTCCTGGTTATGTCGATCTCGTCAAGTCAACCCATTGGCTAAACCAATCTAACACCTCTGAATCACTATTACCATGCATAGGACCTGCATCAAGAGGTTGGTCAGATATCAGTCATATGAGAAAGGATTTCCATCTCCTACTCAGACTTGAGATCATCACTTAACAATCATTTGATGGTGCTCGATGAGTCCTCTATCTAACTCCTTAGATATTCATCCAAGCATCAACCTTTATCATTCAATCAATGAATCGACAGTTGTGTGATTATCAAGTTGGCCATGGTACATAACCCTTATTGTATAGAGGGACCTTATAGTGCATTCATTCATTCAATCTCAGAAAGGGAGTGAAAAATGATCAATAATGTTTATTGATAAATCATTTATTATAATAACATTTATTATATGAATGGTTCGCCTTGGCATCACATTGCTAACAATGACCACATCCAGATGATTAGGGCTTAACCTTCTTTGGAATTCACAATACAATTTACAACCATCCTCTAAGTAGATATGGTGTGAACATAAGGTCAGATTTATCCCTTGGAGATCAGAAACATTCCAACCAAGAGCCTTACTATCTTTCTATAGTGTCTCTAGCAAGCGAGTCTCTTGATCCATGGTCAATATGCTACTGATAATGAAAAGATACATTTTCTTCTTGTTTGTAAGGAAATCATACATAACATTTTCTAGAAGCGGCTTTAATTCTGGCACATTCTGAGTCAGCCTCTCAGTCACTTCGAAAACTATCTTGGTTGGTGCATGTTCTGCTGACAATACAGAGGTGTTGTCCACCTCTATCACTCTTGGTTTAGACATTAATGTAATAAACATATAAGCAATTATTTCTTCTTGTTCGGTTTGGCATGAATCTTCTTCTAAATATTGACCAGTTCTTCAGAATCAACCTCCCTAATGTCAAAGGAACAAGAATGGACTGTGTTGTCCAGGTCCTACTCTAATAGGAGGATATACTACGTCTCTAAATCATTCAATGAAATACATGGTTCTTTGATTTGTTTAAAATGTCATAGTCTTTTGTAGACTGTTCTGGCGGACTCCTCTCATATGTGCTCTTTATTACTTTTGGCTCGATGATCACATCCAGTGTGACCTTTTCACTACAGGATCGGACCATGATCTTCCAAACCCATAACCCACTACATCTTTAGTTGTTTGAAGGAATGGTTGACCAAGAATAATCAACTAGGTTGCTTAGTGGATTAATTCACAAACTGAAGGATCATGTGTGTAGGCTTAAGAGAACCCAAACAAATTCTTGAAGTAATTATGATGGCATGAGGTTAATGGAAGAACAAATTTCAAGAAAAGTTCACTGAAAAATCTAATTGAATATCTCAAATGTAATTAAAGATGCTCCCTTATCTTTCTTCTTTATTTAGAGGTCACTGTTCACATTCACGATAGTCATGGTTAGGATGTGCTTCTCTGATATGTTGTGTCAGATTTTATGGGGTTAATGCTTAGACATGCCACTTTCAATCCTTTTTTAACATAAGGCATGCGTTCATTGGCTTTGAATAGAGGAATCTCAAGAAAAATATTACGTAAGCTCTCAACGATGGCATGATCAAACAACGTTGTTTTTAATTTTCTATTTTTTTGGAATTTTCATAGCATTGGGAAAATGAATATTTACAAACTGAGAAACATTGTTCCTGTTTACAATGAATCATTGTATATAATCAGATCACTAGAATGGGTAAAATCATCTAATACAGGTGGATGAATAAAAACAAGAAACTCAGCTCCGTCGATGGACACTAGATGGATTGTTGGTGTGGATTTCTTATTGGATTAATTGTCTCTACCTTGGCTTTTATTCTATTTCTAATCCTTTTTATTTTCTTCATAATTTTGGATTTTCTTTTGTGCGCATCATACTTCTTCTTCTTCTTTATCACCCGACCCGGTTGTTGGATTAAATAGTGAAGAAGAAGATGATTCACCAATTGACACATTATTCTTCCCCTTGGTTGTGGCAGAAAGCGACGAGGTTCTACAACTTGTGAGAGTTGCAATGTTAAATAACAAAACAGAATCATTATTACCTGACTCATCAGGGTTGGAGGACACATCACAAACTACATGTTCTATACACTTGAAATATTGGGGTTTGCCTAGACCTACGTTGGTATGATTATCTTGGTAGTAGTGAGGTCATCAAGTTTATGGATCATCTCTATTAGAATCTTCACTAGTTTAGCCAAACAATCCAGATATGGGTTGAACTGTGCTGCCTCGGATGATTTAGTGTGTTGACCATGAAGCGATTGATAGTAATGCTACAGAGGTTGTGATTTCGATAAATAATGCTAAGGAAGATATTTATGCTAATAATACTGAGGATGAGGGGCTACTAATTCTGATATTGAGCTGATGGTGTCTCCATGTGTGAGCTTGTGGTGGAGAATGATGTAACTACGGTTGATGTTAGACAAACTTCCCACTATGTGATTAGTGGTACAACCAAATAGTAGAAGACTGACCTTGCTGATGTCCGCCAGGATAGGTCAATTGTTGTTTATCACTCCACATGTCAGCCACCTCTTGAATTTGGGGTGGAGGAGAATAATGGCTCGATAAAAGTCTAGAGTTCTGCTTGTACACAATCATCTGTTGTTGTGGTGGTGACAGTGGTGCATGATTAGCTGCCTGCATACATTACACGTATTGCACTGATGATGGCTGCCATGGACTCTACGATGGTGATGGTTCCTTTGGAATGACAAGAGTCATGGCTGATGAGCTCACAGTCTGGCACGTGCAAATCATGCTAACCAAGAGTTTCATATGCTTGGTGATCCGGTCCAATATGTCTAGGTTCTTGGCTCTCTGTTTGATCACATATAACTTCTTGAGGTCTTGTGATCATTTCTCGATAATATCCGCTTTGGACAGGTTGTTCTTTATGAGACTTAGGTTGGATCTCTTATCCATGTCCTCATCATGTGATGTCCCCATATTGACAAGATTGTGGTGGATCTGTGGTTGTTCCTGATAAACACGAGATGAAGACACAATAGCCTCTCCATTTGTTGTTTCTTTAAAAATATGCTTGACAACGTCTTCATCTCTATTGAAGTGATATCTGCAACACATGACATCAATCAGCCTTTTATAGTTGGAGATCAATCAGCCTTTTATAGTTTGGAATGGACAAGAGTCCCCCAATGAAGTGTTGGACCTGGCTAGTCCTCGAAATGTCATGGTTGGAGATCTTATCTTGTATAGTTTGGAATGGACAAGAGTCCCCCAATGCAGATATCACATCAATCAGCCTTTTATAGTTTGGAATGGACAAGAGTCCCCCAATGAAGTGTTGGACCTGGCTAGTCCTCGAAATGTCATGGTTGGAGATCTTATCTTGTAAATCCTTGAATCTCCCCCAGGATTCATGTGTGGACTTGTAGGGTCCTTGGGAGAAATCTGATATGTAGGAATACATCTAGTTCAGATGATCAAGAGGATCGTACTTGTGGAGGAACATAGATTTAGTTCCTCACATGTCATCACCAGCTTTCCCAAATGATTAATACAACATAGAGTTATGTCCTAGAGGCTCAAGGGAAAGGCACTCATCTTGACTACACTTAACAAGATGTTAGGGTAGTGAGTAATGCCATAGATACGTCCAAACTGCTATAGATGGATGTTAGATATTTTGAAGATAAGATGACTTTAGACAATGATTTCTTTTTCAAAGTTGAAGTTGATAAAAATATGACTATGCATAGTGTCTTTTGGGCTTATGGATGATCGATATCTTCTTATGTACATTTTTGTGATGTGGTGGTTTTTGACACTACATATACAACCAACAAATTTCTAATGCCATTATCATTGGTTATCTAGCATTAATCATCATAGGAGATCAACATTATATAGATGTGCTTTACGTGCACATGAGACTACGGAAACCTTTATTTGGTTATACCGTACATGGTTGTAGTGTATGCACGGGAAGTTTCCTGTCACTATAATAACAAACGAAGATCCAACTATGCATGAATCTATTGCTTTGGTATTCCCCTGAACGACACATAGATTTTGCATGTGGTATATAAGAAAGAATGCACTAATTCATTTGCATCAACTGTGATGCGATAAAGAATTTGATCATGAATATGAGAAGTGGATTTAAAGCCAAAGTATAGAAGATCTTGAGAACTGATGGAAAGATATTCGAACAAAGCACAATATTATAGAAAATATTTGGCTTAACAATATGTATGAATTGCGACAAATATGGATACATGTATATCCCAAACATGTTTTCTTCGCAGGCATGTCATCAACACAACGTTCAGAAAGCTTGAACTCGTTCTTCGATGGATATGTCCACTCCCAAATGTTCTTTATCAGAATTTGTAGTATAATATAAAAGGGCCCTATTGGCACGTTGTAAGGCCAACGAAACTCTAGATTTTAAAGCATTTAATATTAATGCATCTTTGTTGTCAGAGCATCCAATGGGATCACAAGTTTCCACCTTTTACACTTTTGTAAACTTCACAAAATTTTAAGAAGAATTTAAGAACAATAATAATTGTGCATGTCTTAAATTTACAAAGGACAATAATGTTGTCACATATGAACTTTCTTTACATGCGATTCAAAATCAAAAATTTTTGATAGATTTTTCATGAAAGAAATGAGATCCATGTGTTCATGAAAGAAGTTTTGTTCCGAAGGTATTCTATGTTGTCATGTTCTTTATATTTTGAGGATGAAAGGACAAAAAGAAAGACAGGAGTATGTACTTCCACGATGGTCAATGGTTGTTATATTTGTCGGAGAAAAAAAGCATAACGTTTATACAGATAAAGACAAGCCATGTCTCAATAATTTGTGGGCCCTCTGATATCTACATTCTGAGATGTACGATTGGGCAATTGTAGATGGAAATTCCTTAAAACTTCCTTTGGAAATAGTTAAGTAAGGTTTAAAAGGAATGAAGGAAATGAAATCAACGAAAATGCTCATCCAACCATCTAGTATCGAATTAGATTCTATTGAAGAATCTAGAGTTAGTCATCTTGATATTTGGGATCCACATTGTGTTAAATCTCAAGAGATGCAGTGAAAAGCAGAGAGAATAAAATCTGGCATTGAGGTGTCTTCTTCAAAAGGTGACAAAAAAAAAGAACGCGTGGAAACAGAATGCTTCTCAGTTTTTTTTGTTACCAAACGACGTGCCCTGAAAATGTAATGCAAGTTGGATAAATTTTGATTTTTGTTTGTTTGAAATATAGTTTCTTTGTTAGTCTGAAATATAAATTCTTTCTATAATAGGGGGAAATTCAATGATGCTCATAATGACCACAATAGAATGCTTCTCAGTTTGCTACAATGTGGTACTAGACACAATCTTTATCGATTCCAACTACAATATTTTGTTTCATTCCTAATTTACATATTTCTTATTCCTCATTTACTTGCAAGCTATATGAGGATTTTCATAGTGTCCTCAAAGTACGGGGGCTTATCGCTGGATCATTTTAGCTGGTCGTTTACCATTCTTCAACTATTATCCAAGTCCTTTTTATGTTGTAACTACTGTCCAAGCCCTTTTTCAAACCTTATATGTGTGGAAACTGAATAAATACCTTTTGTGGAAAAACATTGTGAGGGTGGATCATTAACTGCTCATTTTTAAGTGGATTTTTTCTATGTTTGCTTGGCGTTTCAAATTGTGGGGCTAAAGGACACTACCAAACGACACACCCTGAAAGGTGATGAATCCACGATTCATCATCTCAATATCTTGATCTTAGCAAAATCCCCGAGTAAAATCCTAGAAAAATGTACATAAATACATTAAATTAACAAAATGAATCTTGTAAATAAAACACACTAATTAATGTATATTATATTGTACAAAATAAATTACACATAAAAAGCCGCAAAAATAAATGAGTTCTATACAAGTAAATAGCCCAAAACTTCATATATTTTTAATAATTTCATTTCAACTCCTTTTCGGCCAATTCTTTCTCCAACTTGTTCATAACAATGTATATAAAAATATAAAAATAAAATAAATTTTACCCCAAATAAATGCTCCTAGATCCCAAAGGGAAAAAGCCGTAAAGACCAACTTCCAAGCCAAATTCCCGCTCCGTATGAACTTCAAATTCACCAAACTCACTTTTAAAATTCAAGTTAGAAAATTATCTATCCAACGGAAGTGGTTTCATTAAAATCGGAGCTCATTTGAAAAGTTGGGTTTTGTGACCTAGATGTACATTGTATATTTTTTATATATTTATTCTTTCCTCATTTTTTATTGTTGTGTTGTATTTTAATTATATTATTTTATAGTATTTTTCTATTGTAAATATCTCTTATTCAAAAGATAAAAAAATACAAATTAGAAAAGTAAACAAAAAATTGTACAAGTTGTATGTATTCCCTTGTAAATTCTCCACTATTTATTTTCTTCTCTTTTATTCTATTGTAAATAAAGTAGCCTACTTTATTTCATTTATTTATTTATTTTACATTCTCTACAATAACCACCATTCAACTCATCCTACCACCAACCTCCATTCAACCCCACCATTTTTTAAACTTCCCATTCAACTCCATTAATAAAATAACCTCCCACCATTTTAATAACCTCTCATTTCATCATCTATATATACATCCCATCCTCCTCAATTTGCCTTTGATCCATCTTTATGTGAGGAGAGCCTAGTTCCCAGAGTTGAATCGGTGACAGCGATGCAACTGCGGTCGAGCGACGACAGCCCTCTCTCCGGTGAGATCCGTTGGCATTTTGGCCAACATCGCAGCCGCAACCGCGCGCTGCTTGAGCTCATCGCGCGCCGGCGATTTGAGCGAAGACCGTGCTTTCGTGAGCACATCATAGGCGACTGTCTCCACCTTAGGTAATTTTCGTCCCATTTTATCATCTTGTTAGTTTTGTATTTTTTTAGCACATCATATTTCATCACCATCATCATCATCACTACCATCCTTCATTTGTTTTATTCCATCGTATTACAACCACATCATTTTGTTTCTCATTTATTTCATTCCGTTTTTTAAAGAAAATTAAAAAAATATAAAAAATATAAACAAAAATCCCTATCTTATACATCAGTAAAATATAAAAAAAAAATAAAAGAATTAAAAAAAACAACGCAGCAGCGGTGGGAGCACCCACCGCCGTCGCCCCTTCTCCTTCAACGGTTGGTGGCTCCGCTGCCGGCCACCGGCGCACCTCCGCCGTGCCCACCAGCGCGGGCCGCCGCGCCTTTCGACACCGACGCGGCTGCGGCCAGCGCAGCAGCCCAACGCCGACCCCCTCTCGTTCAACGCGGCTACTGTCACCGCCCCATCTCCACGACCAGCGCCCGCACACTCCCCCCCTTTCCTCTCCGCCACTCGCCGCGCGACACCGCCGTGCGGCACCGCCGCCACCTCGCGTTGTCCTCGCGGCCGCCGTCGACCTTCCCCCAATTGGGTTCGTTTCCTCCCGTGCACAGCTGCTGAAGAAGAGAGGTCAATACTTTATTATTATTTTATTGTAAAAATTGCATACATTTCTCTCAAAGTTTATGTAATTACAAAATAGTCCCTGTGCTTTTGTTGTGTTGTTTATGTCATTTTTATTTTGCACGGATACCCCTTGTGTTCACCTCTTAATTTGGACATCTGTTATGCATCTTTTTGTTCAATGAAATATTCCCTTATGTTGTGCAACTAATTTTCATCATTCTGACTATTTATTTGCATTTTTGTGAGTCATGGTAATTAATTAAAAATGGTTAACTGACATTCTGGGTATTTTACCCAATCAGTGCTCATAAATTTATATCTCACAGATGGTTGCACTAAAAATTCCACAAAAATTATGAATGATGCCCTGATATATGATTAACTTACGGTCCAAATTTCATCTAAAATGGAGATGTCTTGTGCCTGAAATAAATTGTAGAGTGAATTTAGTATTTGATTTTTAATTAAATCCACGTATATCATTTTTGCCAAATTTCAAATCTCTTGGATTATACATAAAAATATCTTTTTGAGATAATTCGCATTCTGATTAATTTGGTATTGTGGATTTATTAGAAATTATTTACTCACTGTCACTCTGATTTTACTGAAAAATCCATAAAAAACATACTTTGTCAAAAAAATCCAAAAATATTATTGTAGCTTCGTTGCATCATATTTTAATTCCAGTAAAATTTTCATGATTTTCGCTTACTGTTTGTGTGAGAAATTGTGAAAAAACCCATAAAAAGTGTGCATTTTTCTTTGTTGCATTTTAACCCCTAAAATTCCAAAAAATTGTGTTTTGTGTTCATCTCTGGATAAGTATTCTAGGAAAAATATAATTTGGCTGAATTGAACTGATTTGGCATTAAACTTAATTTGGCTAAGTGTATGCTTTCTTAGTATATTAGTTCACTTGCATTGTGCATTTTGGCATCCTACTTTCATAAAAAATATAAAAAAACCGCATTGGAAATCAAAAACTTAATTTTCAAATTATCCTGAAGTTGTTCCTTTGCCTCCCTGAGTTCGACCCCGGACTTGCCCGGGATATAAATTAAGCTGAGACACTCTTCACAGAGATTTTCTCTCAGTTCTAACTAAATCTCTAAGTACACGTGCTACAACGTGACCAAATTAATCATCGTATTTAGCGACTCGTCAGATGGCACCATTGCCGGGGAGGCAAACGGTTTAGGGATTAATTTAAAAATTTGGATTTAGTTTTCCATTTACTCGGGTAGTCTGACCCCCGAGCCACTTGTAATTAATCCATTTTCATTTCAATTATTTTTCTTCATATTCGTGTATATATTTTGTTTTTATCTCTCTAATATAAATCTTATTTTCCTTGCGAGGGCCCGGTGGACTTGGAGTGCATCGGAGGTCGACGGACGCGACGCACGCCGACTGCTGAAGAACTTGGAGAATCAATTTATCTTCGAGAGAATTTTTGTAAAAATTTTTGTAATTATTTTGCTTGCTTCTTTATAGCGACTCTTGTTTGAGAGATCGCGTGTGTAAAAAAAGACTTGGACTTTATTTGTGGTCTGTCGAGACCTGTTTCACTCTCCGGTGAGGGTGGGGCTCGACTTGAGTGGCGAATTTAAGGATCAAGCACACGATAGTTTAGAATCAAATTTGTTTATGCCCATCGTAAGTTAGGCCACACATATCTTAGAAGATTCACTTATCTGATAAGATTCATAATGAGACGCACATAAACACGTACTACTTACCTTAAAATTAAATCAATTCTTCCCCTCTAATAGTATATTGTTTAGGTGTGGTTTTCTCGATCTGCATGCATTTAGTGTGATATTTATAAATTCAGTTTTGCATAATGCATCGAGAGTGCTGGGATTCACTGTAAGTATACCTTCTTCTGAGCATGCATCATAGTTTCTCGTTTGCATTCTAATTTTCGATTCCCCTCTTGTTTTATAACTTAAGGTCAAAAGGAAATTGGGACTGAACGGTAGACGTGCTTGTGTGGTCACATAAATTTCAAGTGAGAACCTAACTCTAAAATTGGGACTGAATTGAGCAGGTCGACTTAAAAAAATTGGAATAAAAAGAACCCCTGTTCTCGGGTGCATAAAGCCCTCATTGTTTGTTTTACTTGCAAGTGAGAGAGAGACGACCCTAGGATAGAGCCAAGTCTGGATTTCTTACTTACTACTGGTTCTTTGAACCGGGTCAGTCTGTAGGAAAATACGGTCACCTAACAGCTCGTTAATCTTTCCAAGATTGTATTTTTCACCAACTAAAATTGACATGATAATTCGGCCGAACTCTTACGACCTTCACGTGTTGAGTTGGTGAAACCGAGGGTTTGAATTGTGTTTGTATTGTGTGAGTTCACTCCGCACATTTACGTGCACCGTAGAACTAGAGCCTCATTGAATATCGTGTTCTAATCGGTTCTTTTGACATCGAAGATGACTGATTGGGGCGATAATTATTCGGCTTTTGCGAATCTCCCTTTGAACCCTCCAAGAAGTATGTCTTCACAGGTCCATGCGCAACATGGACCAACCTGGACTCACGACCCTCTTGAGCCCAAGATCACTAACTCTCAGGATGGTTACTCTCAAACCATTCCCTTTCTCTCTTCCCACCTCACCGAAGAAGACCTTCGCCTCGATGAGAATACCTTGATTCATAAATCCTCTTCTAATCAAGCACACCTTGCTGATTCAGGACCTAAAGAAGACACAAGAAAAATGCCTCCAAAGAAGAAAGACAATGAAGAAGAGAATCAGGAAGACCCAATGAGAATGATACTAGCCAGATTAGCTGCATCTGAGCAGCAACATGCACTTCTCAGAGCTCAGTTAGGACAGTTGAATGTTGGGGTCCAACCACCAATGGATGAGGCGTATAACCTCGGACAATATCAAATTCGGAATTACTTGAGTCTGGCCGAACCCGAGGTTGATTTTGAATTGAAGCCCCATTTTCTGAACCTGTTGCCACACTTTGATGGGAATGCTTCTGAGGAACCATATGCATTCCTAAGGGACTTTGAGCTCATTTGCGCTAACCTCAAACATCAAAATGTTAGCCAGGATTATATTAGGCTCAAAGCCCTTCCATTTGCCTTGGGTGGCAAAGCTGATTACTGGGTAAAGAATCTTGGGATCGCCGTCACCACATATGCCAAATTCAAGGACCTGTTTTTGAAGAAGTTCTACCCTTTGAGTAGAACTAACATGATGAGGACGCGCATTAGAGTTTTTCCCAATTACCCCATTAAGCTTTTTGTGATGCTTGGGAGAGATTCAAGGACATCCTGCAGAAGTGTCCCTGTCATGGACTAGATGATAACATCTTGGTCCAGTCATTCTTTACTGGTCTCAACCCTGAGATGCAGGGTTTAGTGAGCGCTGCATGTGGAGGCAGCTATACATCATGAGGAGCGGATACCGTCTGGAGGGTATTCGAGCAGATGGCTGAAACTAGCCGCTCACAAATGGCCAGCAGGGCCTATACACCATCCCCCAGTTCACTCTCACTTGGAGGGGGAAAATCAGTTGTAGTCGATCTCTCTCAGGACGTGATATCTAGCATGGGACTCCTTGCTGACAAGCTTACTGTAGTAGAGAGGATTGACAGGAGAATTGATTAATTGGATAGGAGTGTCTCCAAGATCCCAAAACAAATGGAGGAGTTGACTGATAGGGTATCTAAGATAAAGATACCTGCCGTGACTGCACCCTCTACTCCCGTATACCGAGTTCACCATGTTCAGGAGCAGTTGGTGTCAGGGCAACCCCAACCGTGGGAGTAGGACCAATCCTACACCCACTCTTTCCAGCAGCCACCTCCATTAGCAAAGACAGTTCAGGAGGAACCTCCACCGGTTTGGGAGGTGAATGGAGTATGGTATACTCAGAACTCTGCCAGGCAGGGAAGTATGGGAGACCGACAGACCTACCAGCGTCCCCCGACCTTTCACAACACCGCATTCACCTCCGCACCACCTCCTTCACAGCAGAGCCCTGGATTCCAGCCACCCCAGCAACAGAGGCAGCAGTATCAACAGTATGGTCGACAGGGCCATTACCAGGAGGACCAGCAGGGCCCGCAACCCCAGCAGCAGCAGCAGAGGCAGTACTCTGGCCAGCAGGGCCACTCTTCCCATTCTTCTTCCCAGTCTTATCCACTTGCTTCTTCGTCTAGTCCCGTGGATATACAGCAGCAGATAGTCGACGAGCTACGTTCCTACAGGAACGAGATTCATGACTTACGGGTGGATGTCAACCGCCTGTCCAGATAGTGAGACGAGCAGACTGCACCTTCTACCTCTATCCCAGTCCAAGTTCAGGCTAACCCCAATAGCCTGAACATATCTAGTTCTCAGCAGCACTTTGGTCAGGTATACTATTCAGCATCTCGTAGATCTGAACATGAGATTCTTTCTGTGACGAGGCTAACCACATGTCACTCAGGAGCGGAAGGACCGTGACCGTACCTGACCGGGCGAGGGACACGAGGAGGGGAATCTCTGGAGCTCTACCTGAGGAGTCTTCAGAGGACGAGGAGGAGAGGCATCATATTTCAGAGCCCCATCAGCATCATTCGAGGATTTCTACTCAGGGAGCCGAGAGGAGAAGGAGAGCACGTATGCAGCATCGGCAGCATGGATACACTTCTGAGTCTATGGAGGACCTTGCATCTCCGGTTGTGGCTGATACCACTCCAGCTTCTATTCCACAACCTGTAGTAGATAGTTTTGATTTCGATCCCATGTTGCATCAAAAAGATTCATGTATGAAGAACTCTGTTTCCGTTAATGCCAAGAATGATCTTTCAGTTCATGATTCAGACTCTTCATCTTCAGTTTCTCTAGCTTCCATCCCTTTCCCACGTGCTCTTACGGCAGGAAATCGCATCAAAAAGATTCAGAAAGATGACCCCGATATGGCAAGGTTTTGTAAAGAGAATATCACAGTCAAGGTGCCATTTGATGAATATGTGGCTAACCATCCTGCCTTCCAAAAATACCTTAAGGTGAGATGCACACCTACAAGGGTTAGCAGGAAGAAAGATAACTGAAATATAAAGACACATGTCTTATCAGTAGCCACAACCTATTGTCTCAAGAATCAGACTTTGCCAAGAAAAAAAAGAGACATGGGTGCTCACTATGTGGAGAGTCGTATTGACGACATTGTGTTGGACATGTGAGCCCACGGCGAGCCATTATGCAATAAATGTTATTGAAAATATCATTCCCTGATCTGAAATGAAGAATAAATAATTTGCATAATAGGTCCCTCTGTACAATTAGGGTTATGTACCATGGCTGTCTTAATGATCATACAGCTGTTGATTCAATTATTGAATCATAGAGGCTGGTGTTTGGATGAATATCTAAAGAGTTAGATTGAGGACTCATCAAGCACCGTCAAATGATTGTTAAGATGTGATCTCCAGCCTGAGTAGGAGATGGCAATCCTTTTCTCACATAGGCTGATATCTGACCGACCTCTTGATGCAGGTCCTCTGCATAGGAATAGAGATTCGGAGGTGTCAGATTAGTTAGGTCAAAGAGTTGACTTAACGAGATCGAGATAACCTAAGTCCTATGTTGAATGCTGTCACAGCATAGGCACGCATCCTCTGACCGGAGACAGATGTATTGCTATATGTCTGAGTATGTACATTTGACAGACCAATAGGTTGATGACCTAACCAAGGTCTATACACCGGCGCGTTGGTGTGCATATAAGGGCATATGAGTAATACGATCTCTCAAAGGGATCATACAGGTTCACTACTGAACCGGAAGACATGAGCTCACTCATGAGATATTGGGAAGAATCAAATTCCGTGCACGGTCGTCTTGCTTTGGAAGCTTGACTGAATTTGTAGGTTTGATATATACTTTTGGAAAGTATATGATCAAGACCTAGGTATGATATATGCTTTTGGAAAGTATATGATTGATACCAAATCCCAATGATCAAATGAGAAACTTGGTGATCAAACCCTGAAGAAGACAGTATAAAATTGATCTTAATCTTCGGGTTGACCATGGGTCTTCCAGTATGCAGGATGTACAGGTATTGGGAATACCTGAAGGGTGATGTGATCATAAACGATTGTATATCCATGACGCTTCCATTCCGAGGGAGTGATGAAACAGGTCTGGATTTTAGTGACTCCTTTCAGTAGAGAAGCAATCCGATCTTAGTCCAAGTGTTGGACATTGATCTGAATGAGATTCAGATTAAATGAGAAGATTGGATTTGCGGTCTTGATTTAATCAAGCATCTGTGGAAGGTTCGTAAGATCTGGATTTGAGATAAGATCTCAACATCCAAGTCACTATACGTGGAATAATACAATCGCCCTGTCCTTATCTCCAAGTATCTGCGGAGAAAGCACATTATTCTTGAAAGGGTTCAAGAATAATTCTTTTGATGAAATATCCAAGCAAGGACTTGATGATTAAATGAGATTTAATTATCAAGATTAATATGAATATAATTCATATTATGAAAATGATTGTCTAAGATAATTAAATGGGATTTAATTATCAAGGATTAAGAGAATGTGGATAACACTATCCATGATATATGTGTGTTATAAATATGATTTATAATATACATATAATAAGAGAGAGAATTTATGTAAATAGCATTTGTTAATTAATAATGTGGATTGGATTCACATTTGTTAATTAATTGGAAATGCAATTTACTAACTAGTTTGGGTTGTGAATATGATTCACATAATATTCAATGGCATGATTGAAATATTCACAAATTAATTTAGAATTATTTTTGTGAATATTTCTTGTGATTAATTAAGGAATAATTAAATAAATAAAATGGAGCAATAACCACCTTCATAGGTGGCGTCACCCATGAATGGTTCATGGGTGACGCCCCCCTTTTTAGGAGGGTGGTTGGCTCCATTACATTTATCATATTATCTCTTAGTTAATTAATGTTTAAATTGATGTTGTTGTTTTTAACCAACAACAAATCATGGCCATTGATTTATCATGGACCAAGCATAGCCCTTGGATCCGTGTGTCCCATGGATTGAGATCCATTGGATCCTAAACTAGTATATAAGGAGGGCTAGGGTAGCCTCTCCATGGTACATCATTAAGAGTTGTGCAAGGTTACAACTCTCTCTCTCTCTTTCTCATTCTCGCCCTCTCTCTTTCTCTTCTTCATCAAGTGGACGTCCACTTTGTGTTGAGAAAGGAGAGACTCTCGGCTTCTTCTTCGACGCTTGGATCTTCATCGAGGATTGCGGGAAGGAACGTGACTCATCATCACGCCCGCAAGTGCGTTCTTCGTGGATCGGACTTAAGATAGGAGGATCTCTACTTTGGGATCTCGCGATCACAACCGCGCTTCAAGAGGTATTCCTTGTACTTTGTGGTTTGATGAAACGATCTGAGAAGTGTTCTCGTGATCATGTGGTTTCATCTTTAAAGTTAAAATTTTAATTTCCGCTGCATCTAGCATCTAGTACGACTAGTTGCTCCGATTGCATACGATGCGATCGACACGCTTCCGTGATGCGCTTGAGGATTCTCGATATCCTTCAAGTGGTATCAGAGCCAGGTTGAATAAGGTTTTGGATATGATCCATAGACCTTAGACGATTTGGTTCTTGAAAGGGTTGCGAAAATTTTACTGCATTTCAATTTTCGTACATCTGTAAAATTGATTTTTTCGACTCTGTTTAAAATGTTTAAACACGAAATTTTCAATTGGATTTTGTTCCCCATTAAACAAGGAAACCATAGGACTTGAGTTTACTAAATGTGGACTTTATTTGCTCAAGATATGGCTTTTTGAATATGACTATATTCACTGTTGCGGGAACTGCGGATTTGAACGTAATTAATGAGATGATTACGGTTTTAATCCGCCTTGAAATGCATGAATTATCACTTGGGTTCTTTAATAAATCAAATAGGTAATCTTTGGAAACCGAGTTTGCATTTTTTGGATTTAAATTGATCAAGATAAGTTAATTTTAGTGATTGGGGGTCACTGCTGGAAATTAACAATTTTGATCTTGAACCTTGTGATATGTCATTCAATTATCATGATGAAAATTAATTGTTAATTTTCTGGAATAATTAGTGATAAATATTTGTGAAATATTTAAAGAGATAATTATTTCATTGAATGACACTTGCCTAAACTACAATGATAAGATATTAGATCTTGATCATTGTTTCATCAACAAACATTGCTTTCATGAAAACTATAGTTTATCCTACAATAGTTGTAGGACAACTTTTACATGAAAAACCCTTTCTTTTGCTTGAATAGGATTGGGGATTTGTCTAGCAAATCTCCTTATAATCAAAAATGTTTTGATTTGTACTATATGGTATAACTTTCGGTTGAAAAACTGATGAACATCTCAAAATACATGATGGTCTATCTGGTATTATCCTTTCCCGAGGCGGATGTGGTGCCTAGTCGGAGAGCATTGGGGTCGCGGGTTGCAACGTATGTGGTCCGTCCCACTCTCGTCGGTACTGGCCATGACAGCGGGTAGGGATTGTATAATACCGGAGACAGACAATGTGTATTTTTCTAATTATTAAAATTCGAATAATACGTATTTTGAGATAATACCTACTATTCAAGTAAAAGACATGTTTGTTGATTGATGATTGGATTGATGATTAATTTAATGTGATTAAATTAATTATATCCAATAAACACTCTATTATGAATAGATGTGTATTTCCCTTGGAAGAATTAATTATGTGAATGTGATTCACGATAATTAATTATAAAATTTGAATATGAGGTGGAGGATCACATAAGTGACATCCATGGTCTCCCGTCAAGGCAAAGGATTTCGTCGCCAGTTGTTGTGCATAGGAGACGCCTGTCCGAAGTGACAGATCCTGTACATGATTTAATTGGATCGGGTTCTTTGCTTCTCGAAAGAGTAAGGCCGTATACGTAGTGACCCCAATATCGGGTCCTCATATTATTGGGGCGATATTGGATTGCGTATAACGAGTATTAAGCCTGTTGACGGTTGGTTCAATTAATGACGGGTCAACATCATCTTAGGGGTGGTGGGCCCGGGTGTTAAAGACCGAATTGGGAGATGCAAGTTGGACTTGCAAGGCGGAATGTGTTCCCGCTTATTTTTATCCGAGTTGTAGGTTCTCATATTATTGGGATGCAACAAAGATAGGAAAGGAGATCCCAGATCTTGCTAGAGATATAATGGTAAGAATATCTCTTACATTGAAAGTGATTAAGGGAATGAACTTTCAGTGTTGACAATGCAAGACAACTTTGATATAAAAATTCCTAAATCAAAGTAAAACATGTATATATAATATATATACCCTTATGCAAATTTCTTATTTCAGATAATCCTTCATTAAACCCACTCAATGTTATACTCAATGATAACCAGTAAAAATATCTTGGATTGGACTCATGATCCAGATATTGTACTTGCAATTGGACACATAATGTATTTGGTTGCAGTGTGCAAGTCCCCTCAACATAATGAGGAAGGGCAATTAAATAAGACAATAAGACATCACCTTAGGGTTTGTATGTCTCTATAGTCTTGATCTTTCATCGAGTGTACTTGGGAAGTGACATGTTGATGATGATCGTAATTGTCGAATAATCCTTATAAAATAAAAGAAGATATTTTGGCATACATATGTGCTCTAGACATTTAATCATGAATGACATGGTTCTCTGCATAATGCAGAATGGTGGCTCGAAAGAGATGATGTATTCAAAATGTTTGAATACCTACCTGAACCTAAGTCTCTAAGAGTTAAGATGAATGTAGATATGATGAGTGTCATCATTCTACTATCTATACTCAAGTCATTCATGAAGATTCATGATATTCATATTGTATGAATTCAATGAAGCATGTATAAATGTTGAAATGCTCTTACATTGAATTCTTTTGAATTTAACATAAGAGATTCTTTGTCTTGAACAATGGTTGTTTATAGATGAAGAGAGCGCAGTGGAAGCATGGGTCGGACCCGAGTAAGAAGGAAAGTCAAAGAGTTGACCTACTTCTGTGACTTCCATATCACATCCAAAGAGTTGGATGAATGCCAATGCTGCAATAAGTTGATGTGTTGATAGTATGACTATCAAGTCTGTCTAAAATCCTTAGTGAAGGACTCAGATAGAGCATCAGAATAATCTACATGTAATCATTGACTCTGACTTTATTATTTCATAAGATAAAGTCTGATAATTGTATCCCAATCTTCTAATGACATTTGCAATTGGTTGCATATATATTAAAAGATTAGAAATTTGATCTTAAGGTTTAGTAGTCATCTACATGGATATTACTGTAATTGTTGCAGCAATCGCTATTGGATAGATAGACTTCATATTCTCAGTGGGAGAGCCCTTAGTCTTAGAGAATGTCTCTATGACCTAGATATTAGAATACCCCATTGTTTGTTTCTAAATGTTGGAAATAAACATGAATTCTGAGATAGAACTATCATAAAGAGTTATGATGGAAATATTTCAGATGGTAATCTAACATCTAGTGGACTCCACAAAATTAGAATATTAATGAATGGTTCATTAAGATTTCTAATACTGAAAATCAAACCTTATAAGATCAATAGGAGGATGAAGATCATTTGACAATGATCTGGCATCAAGCCTTGGACATTTGTCTATTGATTTGATCAATAGACTAGTAAGATATGAAACTTTGGAATGTCTAAAATTTCAAATCTTACATACTTGTGAATATTGTATTCAAAGTAAAATGTCCAATACACCCTTCTCTGGGAATGGTGTTAGATGTCGAGGTATTCAAGATCTCATACATATTGATGTATGTAGATCATCTATATCATAGTAAACATTATGGATATATGATATCTATTGATGATTATGTATGATATGAGATTTCTTCTCTTCACCTAAGAAACCTTTGAAATGTTCAAAGATTTCACAATTTTTGGTTTAGAACCAAAGTTTGAAGAAAGATGAAATGAATTTGATCTAAGCAAGGTAGCAAGTACCTATTAGATAAAATTCAAAGAATACCTTATGGAGATATGAATATCATTTCTATCTCACTCCTCCTGATAAACCTAAACTCAATGGAGTTGTAGGGAGATACAATTGGATCATGTGTGACATGATTTGGTCAATGATAAATTTTTAGCATAATTTCCTCTTAGTTTCCAGGTATATATGTGTAGTAGAGACTACACTATATATCCTTAATAAGATTCCATGCAAGTAAGCTGGAATCTAGCACTTGAGAGTGCTACTTCATTAGGAAAATAAAGTATGGTATTGGATACCTACTTTATGACCTTGAGATTCTTAAAAGATCTCATCTCTGAGAATGTGATTCTTGAAGGATTGAGACTCTTGAGAATTAAGATGAAAATGAAGTAAAGGAACTCATTTAAACTTGAGATGATAATGAGGCTCCTGAAATCGGAAACTAAAAGGATAATTAAAGATGAAACATTAATACCTCTTCAAATGAGTTTGAAGATGTATTCCATGTGTCAGTGAAGTCTGACAATGATCGGACTTCATGTGATGAAGCTCCTAAGGATCATGACATGGAAAGATGGATATTAGCAATAAAGTCTAAAGTAGACTTCATATACAAGTGTTGTATATGGACCCTCGAGGATCCACCTATAAGGGTAAGACTTGTTAAGGTGTAAATGGATCTTCAAGAAGAGAGGGAACCTGATGAGAAGGTGGAGACCTTCAAAGCTCGGTTCGTAGCCATAAGCTACACATCGGAAGAGAAGACATTGCTTGTGATGAGACTTGCTCTTCGGTAACCATGCTAAACTCATCAGAATATTGCTAACCTTAGCTACACAACTTGACTATTGCATCTTCAGGATGTAATTCAAGATTGCATTCCTCTTAAGAATACCTCTCTGAGGATATTCACATGAAGTAGCCCCAGGGCTTCATGATCGGGGAAAGTAAGATGTGAAAGCTAAAGAAATCCATCTATGGACTCAAATAAGCTTCTTGTTGTTGGAACATAAGATTTGATGAAATTATAAATGTTATGATTTCAAATAGAATCTTGATGAACCATGTAAAGCTTAGTGGGAGTGCCATTGTGTTCATCGTGCTAAATGTAGATAATATCCTAATCATTTGAAATGATATAAGGATGATAATAAGTGTTTTATAGACTGGCTATTCCATACCTTGAGATATGATCTCAAGAATACCTCTTAGATCTTAGTTCTGAAGTTGTTCAGAAGCAAAGAAGAGAGGGTATTGGGACTGTCACATTTGTAGTACACCTTGGACATATTCCATTCTTAGAAATTCCAAGAAAGGCTTCCTTCCCTTGAGATTTGGTACTGACCTATCTAAAGGGATAGCACCTCAAAGAGTTGAGGAAGTGAATGCTAGAACTGCTTGCACCTGTGCATCAGTTACGAGAAGCTAAATGCATACTAAATGTGTATAAAAGCCAGATATCTGCCATGCAGTGGGAGTAGTAAATTGTTACTAATCCTATTATGGAGATAAAACACTTGATTGCAGAAATAACAATATCTTCAAAGATGACAAGGCTTTAGAGATGGTGATCTCTATGTCTTATTTTCAAGAAGTTAAGACTTTATAGATAGAGATCTAAAAGGTCTTAACTGTGGATACCTTGAGAGATAGTGATCTCCGGAATAAGGATATTCTGATAAGGACTATGGAAATACTGGTTATAATAGTTATTGAGCAATAGTGTCAAGGACACTATAACTGCTTTGACTAGATTGAGTATTGGTTGCATTAGATGCAACATTCGCATTGGATGCGAGCACTGTTACCTAGGGATATGCAAGTGCCGTAAAAGGACTTGGCATAGTCTTTTGGGAACAGAGTGACTGATCAGCTTACCTAGCTATTTCTAAATAGCCTATGATTGTCACATGAGTGTGGGTTTAAATGATTAGCCCATTAATGGCTCTTTGGGCTAGTGGGAGATTGTTGGACATGTGAGCCCACGGCGAGCCATTATGCAATAAATGTTATTGCAAATATCATTCCCTGATCTGAAATGAAGAATAAATAATTTGCATAATAGGTCCCTCTGTACAATTAGGGTTATGTACCATGGCTGTCTTAATGATCATACAGCTGTTGATTCAATTATTGAATCATAGAGGCTGGTGTTTGGATGAATATCTAAAGAGTTAGATTGAGGACTCATCAAGCACCGTCAAATGATTGTTAAGATGTGATCTCCAGCCTGAGTAGGAGATGGCAATCCTTTTCTCACATAGGCTGATATCTGACCGACCTCTTGATGCAGGTCCTCTGCATAGGAATAGAGATTCGGAGGTGTCAGATTAGTTAGGTCAAAGAGTTGACTTAACGAGATCGAGATAACCTAAGTCCTATGTTGAATGCTGTCACAGCATAGGCACGCATCCTCTGACCGGAGACAGATGTATTGCTATATGTCTGAGTATGTACATTTGACAGACCAATAGGTTGATGACCTAACCAAGGTCTATACACCGACGCGTTGGTGTGCATATAAGGGCATATGAGTAATACGATCTCTCAAAGGGATCATACAGGTTCACTACTGAACCGGAAGACATGAGCTCACTCATGAGATATTGGGAAGAATCAAATTCCGTGCACGGTCGTCTTGCTTTGGAAGCTTGACTGAATTTGTAGGTTTGATATATACTTTTGGAAAGTATATGATCAAGACCTAGGTATGATATATGCTTTTGGAAAGTATATGATTGATACCAAATCCCAATGATCAAATGAGAAACTTGGTGATCAAACCCTGAAGAAGACAGTATAAAATTGATCTTAATCTTCGGGTTGACCATGGGTCTTCCAGTATGCAGGATGTACAGGTATTGGGAATACCTGAAGGGTGATGTGATCATAAACGATTGTATATCCATGACGCTTCCATTCCGAGGGAGTGATGAAACAGGTCTGGATTTTAGTGACTCCTTTCAGTAGAGAAGCAATCCGATCTTAGTCCAAGTGTTGGACATTGATCTGAATGAGATTCAGATTAAATGAGAAGATTGGATTTGCGGTCTTGATTTAATCAAGCATCTGTGGAAGGTTCGTAAGATCTGGATTTGAGATAAGATCTCAACATCCAAGTCACTATACGTGGAATAATACAATCGCCCTGTCCTTATCTCCAAGTATCTGCGGAGAAAGCACATTATTCTTGAAAGGGTTCAAGAATAATTCTTTTGATGAAATATCCAAGCAAGGACTTGATGATTAAATGAGATTTAATTATCAAGCTTAATATGAATATAATTCATATTATGAAAATGATTGTCTAAGATAATTAAATGGGATTTAATTATCAAGGATTAAGAGAATGTGGATAACACTATCCATGATATATGTGTGTTATAAATATGATTTATAATATACATATAATAAGAGAGAGAATTTATGTAAATAGCATTTGTTAATTAATAATGTGGATTGGATTCACATTTGTTAATTAATTGGAAATGCAATTTACTAACTAGTTTGGGTTGTGAATATGATTCACATAATATTCAATGGCATGATTGAAATATTCACAAATTAATTTAGAATTATTTTTGTGAATATTTCTTGTGATTAATTAAGGAATAATTAAATAAATAAAATGGAGCAATAACCACCTTCATAGGTGGCGTCACCCATGAATGGTTCATGGGTGACGCCCCCCCTTTTTAGGAGGGTGGTTGGCTCCATTACATTTATCATATTATCTCTTAGTTAATTAATGTTTAAATTGATGTTGTTGTTTTTAACCAACAACAAATCATGGCCATTGATTTATCATGGACCAAGCATAGCCCTTGGATCCGTGTGTCCCATGGATTGAGATCCATTGGATCCTAAACTAGTATATAAGGAGGGCTAGGGTAGCCTCTCCATGGTACATCATTAAGAGTTGTGCAAGGTTACAACTCTCTCTCTCTCTTTCTCATTCTCGCCCTCTCTCTTTCTCTTCTTCATCAAGTGGACGTCCACTTTGTGTTGAGAAAGGAGAGACTCTCGGCTTCTTCTTCGACGCTTGGATCTTCATCGAGGATTGCGGGAAGGAACGTGACTCATCATCACGCCCGCAAGTGCGTTCTTCGTGGATCGGACTTAAGATAGGAGGATCTCTACTTTGGGATCTCGCGATCACAACCGCGCTTCAAGAGGTATTCCTTGTACTTTGTGGTTTGATGAAACGATCTGAGAAGTGTTCTCGTGATCATGTCGTTTCATCTTTAAAGTTAAAATTTTAATTTCCGCTGCATCTAGCATCTAGTACGACTAGTTGCTCCGATTGCATACGATGCGATCGACACGCTTCCGTGATGCGCTTGAGGATTCTCGATATCCTTCACATTGCATTTGCACGCACACTCCTAGATAACGGTTCTTCGATTAACTTACTTCCATTAGCATTATATCAGAAATTGGAGTTGGGACCACTTCGCAAATCTAGAGCCTTGCTCCAATTCGCTGATCGATCAGTGAAGAGACCTAAGGGAGAAGTGAAGAACGTAGTTATATCGATTGAGGGGCAGAACTATCAAGTTGATTTCACGGTCTTGGACAAGGAGACCCCCAATCATTGGAGAGAATCTCAGATCATTCTTGGGCGGCCCTTCCTCAGGACCGCAGGCGCAACTTTTGATTATGGTATGGGAATGACGAAGTTCCGTTCTCCAGGCGGAGAAGTGAACCTTGAGATGAAGCAAACCAAGTGTCAACGACCCGATTCAGAGAGTAGCACAGAGTACTCATCTTCAGATGCATATTGCAATATGATTACCACAGTTGGGATTTGGGGACAGATTCCTTCAGGACAGAGCGAGTCCCTTTCATCTGGAAAGGGTATAGTGGATGATGTAGTTTGCCAGGTGTTGTCTGATCTTGTGAGAGATGCATCTAACTATTCCCATGATGACACAGAGATCCATCTGGATTTGCCAGTTCCATCCCCTTCGGAACGATCATGGGATATAGATGATGAGTCGGACGCGGCTTTGGCCGAACTACCGCGTTTCTTTGGCGATCCGACTCCCTTTACTTCTGAGATGGTGGCGAGTACTACTCAGCTTAGCCCGCCTTCATGCAGCACGGAACCAGATTCAGATTCAGTTCAGCCAGATCTGCTTGATGATACCACATTGTCAGAACTGAAATCACTACCTCCTACACTCAAGTATGCCTTTCTTGCGGGACCCAAAGAGAGATATCATGTCATCATTAGCTCAGACTTGACTTTAGAACAGGAGTCTAGGTTATTGGAAGTTTTAGAGAGGAACCGCAAAGCAATAGGCTGGACAGTGTCGGATCTCGTGGGCATTAATCCCGCTCTCTACTCGCACCACATTTTTACTGAGGATAATGTGAGACCTTCCTGTGAGTTCCAAAGGAGACTTAACCCCAATCTACGGGAAGTGGTGAAGAAAGAGATTGAGAAATGGTGCAAAGCAGGGTTTATATACCCTATTTCTGACTCCATGTGGGTGGCCCCGCTTCATGTTGTCCCGAAGAAGTCGGGAATTCAGATGATCACCAACGAGGAGGGGGTAGAGATCGCGACACGAGTACCTACATCGTGGCATGTCTGTGTTGACTACAGGCGCCTGAATGCTGCGACCAAGAAAGATCACTTTCCCTTGCCTTTTATTGACCAGATATCGGAAAGACTCGCAGGGAAAGAGTTCTTCTGTTTTCTTGATGGGTACTCAGGCTACAACCAGGTGGCCATAGCACCCGAGGACCAGGAAAAGACCACATTCGCATGTCCATTCGGTACTTATGCTTTCAGGCGCATGCCATTCGGGCTTTGCAATGCCCCAGGCACATTTCAGCGGTGCATGATAGCCATATTTGCCGAGATGGTGGGAGATTTCCTGGAAGTATTCACGGATGACTTCTCGGTCCATGGTGATTCTTTTGATACATGTTTAGCGCATTTGGATCGAGTCCTCACGAGGTGTAGAGAGGTGAATCTGGTACTCTCCTGGGAGAAGAGTCACTTTATGGTGACGGAGGGTATCGTGTTGGGGCATGTCATCTCCAAAAGGGGAATGGAGGTTGACCCTGCCAAGGTGGAGGTGATCAAGAAACTCGATCCACCTACCAACGTGAAGTCAGTGCGGTCATTCTTAGGGCATGTTGGATTCTATAGGAGATTCATTCAGGATTTTTCAAAAATCGCCCGCCCACTGACTGAGCTCTTAGGAAAAGACACAGAGTTCGTTGTAGATCACAGGTGTCTGGAGGCCTTTGAGCTCTTGAAGAGGAATATCTGTGCCTCCCCTATCCTACAAGCTCCTGACTGGTCTCTCCCCTTTGAGATCATGACTGATGCTTCAGATTTTGCTATAGCAGCTGTGTTAGGACAACGACGGTAGGGGATTCCGTTTGCGATTCATTATGCGAGCAAAGTTTTAGATCCTACACAGAAAAATTATACAGTGACTGAAAAGGAAATGCTCGCGGTAGTATGGGCCCTCGAGAAGTTCAGATCATATATTTTGGGCTCTAAGGTGACAATTTATACTGATCACACAGCCATTCGATACTTAATGGAAAAGAAGGACGCGAAGCCGCGTCTTCTTAGGTGGATTTTACTCATCCAGGAATTTGATTTGGAGATAAAAGATAAACCTGGAGTGAAGAATGTTGTGGCTGATCACCTTTCTCGGATTGAACTTAAGGATTCTTCGGATTATGAGCGGATTAGAGAGACCTTCCCAGATGAGTCAATTTGTGTTATTGACTCACTCCCGTGGTATGCCAACATGGTGAGCTATCTTGTCTCCAAGCAGGTTCCCCATGGTTGGACTAGGAGCAGTATTGACCGCTGAAGTCGGATTCAAGGAGACACCACTGGGACGATCCTTTCCTTTTCTTCGAAGGACCGGATTGCGTTTGGAGAAGGTGTATTCCTCAGGAGGAATACCAGAGTGTCCTCACATTTTGTCATTCACTTGAGGCTGGAGGACACCATTCGGGAAAGAGAACCGCTCAAAAAGTACTGCAATGTGGATTGTACTGGCCGACCTTGTTTAGAGATGCTATTGATTTTGTACGGTCGTGCCCGATCTGTCAAAGGATGGGAGGGACAGTTGGTCAGAGAGATGAGATGCCCATGCAACCGATGATTATTTGTAATGTTTTTGATGCATGAGGCATAGATTTTATGGGTCCCTTTCCCAACAGCCAAGGACACGAGTACATATTGTTGGCGGTTGATTATCTATCCAGGTGGGTGGAGGCTATCCCAACCCGGACTGCAGACAGCAAGACTGTCTGTAAGTTTGTGAGAGATCATATTATTGCTAGGTTCGGGGTGCCAAAAGTTTTGATATCTGATGGGGGTAGCCACTTTGTGAACAGAGATATGAGATCTTTAGCTAAGGACTATGGATTTGAGCATAGAGTTACTAGTCCTTACCACCCACAGTCCAACGGCATGGCAGAGGTTTCAAACAGAGAGGTGAAGAGTATTTTGCAGAAATTGGTTCATCCCGATAGGAAGAATTGGTCTCAGCTCTTGGACCAAGTTCTGTAGGTCTATAGGACAGCCTACAAGACACCATTGGGTACTTCACCATTTAGAATGATCTATGGCAAGCCATGCCATTTGCCTACAGAATTGATTCATAAATCTGAATGGACAATTTAGAAGATTAATTGGAGTTGTCACCTAAGGAAGCTTTGTCGAGACTTGAACTTGAACGAGCTCGTGGAAATCCGAAACAAGGCATATGACAACAGTTTGATTTATAAGGACAAAGTAAAGAGATGGCATGATCAGCACATTAGGTGCAAAGACTTTGTCCCTGGACAAAAGGTATGGTTGTTCAATGCCAGGTTGAAGATGTTCCATGGGAAGCTCAAATCTAAATGGACGGGTCCCTTTGTTGTTAAGAAAGTGCACGAGAATGGAAGTGTAGAGATAGCCGATCTCACAGATGGTGCACAGCCTCATGTGGTGAATGGACAACTGTTGAAGCATTTTGTTGATTCAAAAGAGCAGTTAGTGCAAGTCGAGGTCATCAACTTCATGCAGAGCGAGCACAGAGCAGATACATCATATTACTCATCATGAAGATGCAGCATCAAGATTCAACATCTTAGAAGATTCAATCACTCTTGTACATTCTCCCCTCTTTGTATATTCTCCAGATCACATCGGTTCTCACACTTACTCTTGTCCTATACTTAGGCTTACCAAGAGCAAAGTATAGGGGGAGTCGATGCCCTCCATATGTATACTCATCCATTTCTCTTCTTGACCTCGTCCGCCCCATTTTTGCTCTTCTTCTACACTTAGGCTGACCAGAGCCTAAGTATAGGGGGGCGGATCGACTTCTATACTCTTTATTATTCTAGTCATCCTACGCTTAGCACGAGCTATGTCTTTTTCTCGCTTCTTCTGCCATGAGGACATAGCACATGCTAAGTACAGGGGGCGTGTATATATTACATATATACTTTACCCATAGCTCGTACTTTCACGTATTTTTGTATATATTATATAATAATTAGGGGTGGGTAAAAAAACCTTAAAAAAACTTTAAAAAATGTGTGTTTTTTGTTCTCTTTCCTTTGTTTGCTTTAAAAAAAACTTTTTCAAAAAAAGTCCTTTCTTATTTAGTCCTTTTTTATTTACTTATCTTTTTCAAAAAAACAACAAAACTTTAAAAAAAGAGAGCAAAACTTTTTTTAAAAAAAACTTTCCTCTTTTCCTTTGTTTTAAAAAAAACTCTTGAAAAAAAACAAAACTTCTGAAAAAAAAACTATTCTTTGCTTTTGTTTGTAAAAAAAACTTTCCGGAAAAAATTTTCTAAAACTTTAAAAAAACACAAAAAAAACTAACTAATAAGTTGGTTTAATCCCTGACACATTCACTTTCACACAAGACTAGTGATGTTCAAGAACACTTGGTTTATGAGCTCTTGAGATTTTGAGTTAACCAGCCTTAGTCATTAGGGTCTGTGACTTAGTTATTCACATTTCCCTAGTTTGAAAGATTTGTGTGCTATATTGCATGCTTAGTCTCTACCTTAAGAATATGATCAGCACCTCACATACACGACTGTAGTTATGATGAGATGAGTTGAAATTTCACTTGAGGATCTGGGATGAGGGATTTGAGTTTGGACTTGATTTGATGATGCTCGAGGATGGGATAAAATCAATGAAAGCTTCATGAAACCTGAGTGTCAGCATCTTTTAGCCAGTATGAGAACATGGTTCTTGTACTATCTCTTGACATTTACCTATGTGCCAGGGTGTGATATAAAAAAATGTTGATCAGTGTGCGCCAACTCTTGGTAAAAGCAGTGGAGCTAGCCAAAATACTACAAAGCAACTAAATGTCAAAGAAAAGCTCTTATTCCACAAAGTCAATTATCAAAAGAGCTTCCACCAAAGGCGAGCGCTCCCAACCGTTTCAAAGTATCCACTTCGACCACCGCTATTAGGACAAGGAGTCGGGCTTGCACCAAAAAAGGGCTCTGCATCGGAAATGCTACAAGTCTGGGTGTAGAAGGTATAATAGATACTCAAAAAAGACACACCCGGGTGTACTCCCAGGAAAACAAGTGCAGACGGCTCCAACTTCTCTTGACGGACGCACTGATCAACACCAAAAATAGGCGTTGAGTAATAGGGCACTGGAGAGGATCCTTGTTCCAATGAGAAGGAGAGAAGAAATGACACAATCCTATGCCCTCCATCAACTGGCATTCCATCTACACTTTTAAGTATGACAACTAAAGAGACGGTGAATTGGATGCAAGAAATGATTTATTCCCTAGTGTTGAGGATCGGGTCCTTAGGAGAGTCTCTTGGACTGGAACCTTGGGTCACGTTGTGACTTTACTCTTGTAACTGCAGTCAACACTTAAAGTCATATCCCTACTATATATGTATACAAAGAGAGTCTGATGATTAGGGAAATTGGATACCTTTTGACTAGAGCTTGGTTCAGCTTAGAATTTTAGGATCTCTAAAACCGAGAGTTCTTGAACGGATCAAATCTTGTATTCACATGCACAGTCAGGGATTAACCCAACTTATTCATTCTTTATTTGCTCGAGGACTAGCAAAGTTTAAGTATAGGGGGTGATGAATCCACGATTCATCATCTCAATATCTTGATCATAGCAAAATCCCCGAGTAAAATCCAAGAAAAATGTACATAAATTCATTAGATTAACAAAATGACTCTTGTAAATAAAACACACTAATTAATATATATTATATTGTACAAAATAAATTACACATAAAAAGCCGCAAAATTAAAGGAGTTCTATACATGTAAATAGCCCAAAACTTCATATATTTTTAATAATTTCATTTCAACTCCTTTTTGGCCAATTCTTTCTCCAACTTGTTCATAATAATGTATATAAAAATATAAAAATAAAATAAATTTTACCTCAAATAAATGCTCCTAGATCCCAAAGGGAAAAGGCCGTAAATATCAACTTCCAAGCCAAATTCCCGCTCCGTATGAACTCCAAATTCACCAAACTCACTTTTAAAGTTCAAGTTAGAAAATTATCTATCCAACGGAAGTGGTTTCATTAAAATCGGAGCTCATTTGTAAAAGTTGGGTTTTGGACCTAGATGTACATTGTACATTTTGTATATATTCATTCTTTCCTCATTTTTTTATTGTTGTGTTGTATTTTAATTATATTATTTTATAGTATTTTCTATTGTAAATATCTCTTATTAAAAAGACAAAAAATTACAAATTAGAAAAGTAAACAAAAAATTGTACATGTTGTATGTATTCCCTTGTAAATTCTCCACTATTTATTTTCTTCTCTTTTATTCTATTGTAAATAAAGTAGCCTACTTTATTTCATTTATTTATTTATTTTACATTCTCTACAATAACCACCATTCAACTCATCCTACGACCAACCTCCATTCAACCCCACCATTTTTTAAACTTCTCATTCAACTCCATTAATAAAATAACCTCCCACCATTTTAATAACCTCTCATTTCATCATCTATATATACATCCCATCCTCCTCAATTTGCCTTTGATCCATCTTTATGTGAGGAGAGCCTAGTTACTAGAATTGAATGGGTGACAGCGACGCAACCGCGGTCGAGCGACGACAGTCCTCTCTCCAATGAGATCCGTTGACATTTTCGCCAACATCGCAGCCGCAACCGCGCGTTGCTCGAGCTCATCGCGCACCGGCGATTTGAGCGAAGACCGTGCTTTCGTGAGCACATCATAGGTGACCGAACCGTCTCGACCTTAGGTAATTTTCATCCCATTTTATCATCTTATTAGTTTTGTATTTTTTTAGCACATCATATTTCATCACCATCATCATCATCACTACCATCCTTCATTTGTTTTATTCCATCGTATTACAAACATCATTTTGTTTCTCATTTATTTCATTCCGTTTTTTAAAGAAAATTAAAAAAAATGAAAAAAATATAAACAAAAAAATTCCTATCTTGTACATCAGTAAAATATCAAAAAAATTAAAGAATTAAAAAAAAACAACGCAGCAGCGGTGGGAGCACCTACCGCCGCCGCCCCTTCTGGTTGTCGCGCCTTCTGACACCGATGGGGCTGCGGCCAGCGCAACAGCCCAGCGCCAACCCCCGCCCGTTCAACGCGGCTACTGACACCGCCCCATCTCCGCGACGAGCCCCCCCCCCCCCCCCCCGTCCTCTCCGCCACTCGCCGCGCGACACCGCCGGGCGGCACCGCCGCTACCTCGCGTTGTCCTCACGGCCGTCGTCGACCTTCCCCCATTTGGGTTCGTTTCCTCCCGTGCACAGCTGCTGAAGAAGAAAGGTCAATACTTTGTTATTATTTTATTGTAAAAATTGCATACATTTCTCTCAAAGTTTCTGTAATTACAAAACAGTCCCTGTGCTTTTGTTGTGTTGTTTATGTCATTTTTATTTTGCACAGATACCCCTGTGTTCACCTCTTAATTTGGACATCTATTATGCATCTTTTTGTTCAATGAAAAATGCCCTTATGTTGTGCAACTAATTTTCATCATTCTGACTATTTATTTGTATTTTTCTGAGTCATGGGTAATTAATTAAAAATGGTTAGCTGACATTTTGTGTATTTTACCCAATCAGTGCTCATAAATTTATATCTAACAAACGGTTGCACTAAAAATTCCACAAAAATTGTGAATGATGCCCTGATATATGATTAACTTACGGTCCAAATTTCATCTAAAATGGAGATGTCTTATGTCTGAAATAAATTGTAGAGTGAATTTAGTATTTGATTTTTAGTTAAATCCATGTATATCATTTTTGCGAAATTTCAAGTATCGTGGATTCTATATAAAAATATCTTTTTGAGATAATTCGCATTCTGATTAATTTGGTATTGTGGATTTATTAGAAATTATTTACTCACTGTCACTCTGATCTTACTGAAAAATCCATAAAAAATTCATACTTTGTCAAAAAAATTCAAAAATATTATTGTTGCTTCCTCGCATCACGTTTTAATTCCAGTAAAATTTTCATGATTTTGGCTTACTGTTTGTGTGAGAAATTGCGAAAAAAATCCATAAAAAGTGTGCATTTTTCTTTGTTGCATTTTAACCCCTAAAATTCCAAAAAATGTGTTTTGTGTTCATCTCTGGATTAGTATTCTAGGAAAAATATAATTTGGCTGAATTGAACTGATTTGGCATTAAACTTAATTTGGCTATGTGTATGCTTTCATCATATATTAGTTCACTTGCATTGTGCATTTTGGCATCCTACTTGCATAAAAAATATAAAAAAAACCGCATTGGAAATCTAAAACTTAATTTTCAAATTATCCTGAAGTTGTTCCTTTGCCTCCCTGAGTTCGACCCCGGACTTGCCCGAGATATAAATTAAGCCGAGACACTCTTCACGGAGATTTTCTCTCGGTTCTGACTAAATCGCTAAGTACACGTGCTACAACGTGACCAAATTAATCATCGTATTTAACGACTCGTCAAAAGGGTAATGCAAGTTAGATAAATTTTGATTTTTTTTAGTTTGAAATATAATTTTTTTATTACTCTCAAATATAATTTCTTTCTATAACAGGAAGAAATTCAATGATGTTCATAATGACTACAACATAATGCTTCTCAATTGGCAACAATGTTGTACTAGACATAATCTTTATCGATTCCAACTACAATGTGTTTTTTCATTACTAATTTACGAATTTCTTATTCCTCATTTTGTTGCAGGCTACATGAGGATTTTCATAGTGTCTTCGAAGTACGGGGGCTTATTGTTGGACCATTTTAGCTGGTTGTTTACCATTCTTCAACTACTATCCAAGTCCTTTTTTGTGTTCTAGCTACTATTTAAGTCCTTTTTCAAACCATGTACGTATGACTATTGAAGAAATACCTTTTGTGGATCAACATTGTGAGGGTGGAGCATTAACTGATCATTTTTAAGTGGATTTTTTTCTATGTTTGCTTGGCGTTTCGAAATATGTGTTACCGGCTAGCTTCAGCTTGGATACATTCAAACTTGTATCATTTGTTGGATGTTGAGCTTTCATATGTGTGCTTGGTGTTTTTCTATAAACATATAAGGGACTTTAATATGGCTAGAATATTCTTTCTCCGTGATCAGGTTATAGGTGCAGAGTTTACAATGGGGAGTTTAGTCTCTGGAATAGAGATATGTAGCTTCTATTAACTGTTGCACCTTCTATTGTGGAAACTGCTATTGGACTACATCGTCGCTTCTATTGCATCTGTTGTGCAGTATTTCTATCATGCATCTATGTTAGTGAAGAGGAATATAAAGTTTCACGTGTCTTTTAATATAAGAGACCTGTTGCTGAATTGCATTGTTGCTGAATTGCATTGTTGCTAATGCTTCCTGGTGTGTTATCATTGTTCTTTTATTAATGCAATTAAACAAAAATTTCAACAATCTAGCTTATATTAACATTGATGAGGCTAGGGGAGATAAAAGTACTTGATTAGTGGCTTCTACAAGAATAACATATATGTAGATTAATTCTACCTAGCATTTGGATGGCATTCTCCTACAACATGGGTGAACACATAAATGTTTGTATGAAAAGGTGGTATGTATCGCTCCATCCTTCCCAATTGTTTTAGTTTTCTATTGATACTTTATCTTGCTTGAGAAAAAGTGCAAGATCATGGAACCTATATTTTCATTTAACTCAAGAACAACTATGTTGAAGGTTGAAATTACAATGCCCAGAGAAGAGTCGAACCAACTAGATTTCATTGCATTATATATCTTACTTAAAGCGTCCAGGAGTCCATGAAAATTTTATAAGATAGAAAAAATATATAAACAATAACTTCACAGTACATCTCTACTAAACCTTTATACTCCAAAAAGCCTAATGTTTTACCAACTTAGCATAAACCGCGAGATCTTAATTTAAGCAAGTGTTGAAGATGAAAATCAAGTTCAATATTACATTAAATAGAATGAATCTATGTGGATATCCGGGTTGGGGTAAAAATACAAATAATAAGTATAACTACACAGTACACTTCAATTAAACTTTGGTACAAAAAATACATGAATAGTCTACCTTCTTGGTATTACTTGCTAGTTAAGTACATACAGAAAGAAGGAAAAAATAGACATAATGATGTTTTATTCAGTATCATTCAAGTCCATTGTTTTACCGATTGCATCACAACCTTGATAGGGATGTACACACAATGCTCTTTGTGTAAAGCTACATATATAATATTGAACTAGATTATGGAGTCAAAACTAATAACTAATTGCTTTCTTTAAAGGTAGCCCTATGATAAATTATAAAAGAGATGGGACTATTTATTTAAATATCATAGATAGATGGCATACAATACCAATAAATATTACAGGTTGAAATCAATTATACAAGTTGAAATTCTCATTACAGGTGTATCTACCACATACATAAACAAATATTACAATAATAATACTATAAGATTTTTAATAAGCGACTCTTTTGTGTAGATATATATTTGTTTAACCATGCTCATATCTTTTGTTTGGAGATCCTTTTGTTTCATCCAACTTCTTTAGCAATACTCAGATCACTTCTTTGCCTCTGCTCAAATTGATGGATCATGCATGCCATTTAAAAAAGTTGCATCCACCATCACGAAAGTGTGCACAACCATAAAATCTATGACCATAATTTTCGTTGGTCCACGATGTTCTCAAATATGCTTCTTCACCACATTTACAATATTCAATAGTGTTTTGACATGCAGTAGCTGATTTCATCGGGCTTATGTTCTAACATGCAGATGACAATAACATTAGTACCTAAAGCATTATAGATATGAAAATTTGAGGGCGTATATGTTACAAAAATAGTATTTTTTAAATGAAATTGTCAATTCTATTAGGTCCCCTATGATTTTTTGTCCACAAACCTCTCTAATATGATAAATAGAATCGACTAAAATAGGATGTCAAAACCAACATCTTCCATAATTCAGATTATGATTGACATCACACACAATATTTATTACAATGATCAAAACCCACTCATGAAATTCACAAGAAGAAGAAAGCTATTATTCCTCTATCAGTTACATCTTATTTTCCACAAATTATGTAGAAACCAAATCATTCTAACACAACATTGGTAATGGTATTAAAATACATGATTTACAACAAGCACCAAAATCAAGAGTATCTCTTGATCCCTTTGAAATCTATGGATAATGTATGATACCAATGTATTGAAACAAAAAATGCAACGGGGAGGATGTTTCAACACATCAGTGAAGTCATCCTATGCGAAGGGTGTGGGAGAGAGAGGTCGACGATCGGGAACATGTGGACAGGGTGCGAGGGCTGCAAGTGGGCAGAGGAGTACCACTGCAGATGGAGAGGCAGCGAGGGCTGCAGGTGGGTGGAGGAGTACCATTGTAGGGGGAGAGGCGACGAGGGCTACGAGTTGTAGGAGGGTGATGGGGGAGGAGGGGTGTGTTCAGGGGAGAGGTTCTAGGGCTCGTTTCTAGGGCATGTGCATGCGAGTGGTGAGAGATAATGGGGGGGCTGATCATCTACCGTTCATCTGGGCACCATGCTTAGCTTCCCTTTCCACGTATAGATATTGTATATAATATAAGTAATATATATAGTATAAATTGATAGTCATGAAATCCGATCATTGTTTTTTTTACACATCATCCAAGTATATGCATAGTTCTGGTGCTATGACTAGTAGTAAAAAGAAATGTGAGCTACATACTTTATGTCAATAATTATGTCAACCAATTCAATTTCCCACCTGCCGCAAGTCAATATTGACATAATGATAGATAATGATTATTTTCTGCATGAATGAATTTTCACCACGTTCACCACGTTTGGGTTGATGGAGTTAGGTGTCTCAAGGGATTGACCATGCACCCTCGAGCTCCGGAAAGATGCCTTGAAGGTAACGACCCCAATGAGTTGGATGATGCGTTGCACCTACCAGCTGAAGGATATGGTTAGATCCTCAAGCTCATCACGGAAGCGTGATCGTCGTATCGAATACGACGAAGAACGACTAGTCGTACTAGTTGTTCTATGTAGCGGAAATTAAAATTTTTTATGCGATGAAACCACATGATCCAAGAACACTTCTCGGATCGTTTTGTCTAAACCACAAACAAGTATTAGGTTTACCTCTTGAAGCGTGGTTGCAATCGAGTCTCTAAAGGAAGAGACCTCCTGTCTCAAGTCCGATCCGACGGAGGAGACGCTTGCGAGCGCGGGGATGAACCGCGTGCTTCTCGCAATCCATGTTGATGATCCAAGCAGCGGATCTCCTGATCTCGACACACGAGATCCGACGTCTTCTTCACGAGTAAGGCACGCTGAAGTAGACGGAGTTCCACGAGCAAACCATCGAGCAGCATAACGACGACGCTGCGGCGATGGAGAACCTCTCTAGGGCATCCATGGTGGAAGGCCATGAGAGGGAGAGAGAGAGATAGAGGGAGAGAGAGAGAGATATGCTTCTCAAGCATTGTGTGTCAGGAAGAGCAATGGGGTGCCTCTCCTTTTATAGGGTTTTGGGATCCATGGATCTCAATCCATGGGACAACACAAATCCAATGGCTCTAATTGATTGTGTTTCTTTTAATGGTCAAGATTTGTGTTGGTAAAACCAACAACAATTAATTTAATTTAGATTAAATATATGTTGATAAATAAACATAATTTAATTACCAAATTAAATCAAGATCTCTTAGAGATCATAGGAGAGAGAGTGCCTCCTTCCATGTTGGAAGGAGGGGACGGCCACACATTCCAAATAGGAGTGGTGGTCGTCCACTCCATATACATGGAAGGTGGCTCTCATCTCTTTAATGTAATCTCCAAGATTATGCAACAACTTTTGTTGCAAATTATTCTACAAAAATAATTCACAATTATTTTGTAGACATTGCAATCTTGCCATTAAAAATTTGTGAATCACATTCACAACCCAAAATAAAATGTAAATTACATTTTCAATTTAATGTTCAATGTGAATCCAATTCACATTAAGATTTAATTAATAAATGTAAATTACAAACATCTCTCTTATATATTATAAATCACATTTATAATATATATGACTAATATGGATATTGCTATCCACATTATTCATATCCATGATAATTAAATCACACTCAATCATCTTGGATCTCTATTCTCTTGTGTTCAAATAATATGAATCATATTCACATTATTTACATCTTTGATAATCAAATCATATTTATTATCTAAGATAGCTCTCTTTATAATATGAATCAAATTCATATTAATCATGATAATTAAATCGCATGTAATTATCCATTTTCTTAATGCTCGGATACATAAATCAACAGTAGAATTATCCATGAACTCCTTCAAGGATAATGCGCTTTCTCCGCAGATACTTGGAGATAAAGACAGGGCGATTGTATTGTTCCACGTATAGTGACATGGATATTGATATCGTATCTCAAATCCAGATCGTGGGACTCCCATAGATGCTTGATTAAATCAAGACCGTAAATCTAATCTTCTCATTGTATCTGAATCACATTCAGATCAATGTCCAACACTTGGACCAAGATCAGATCACTTCTCTACTGAGAGGAGTCACTAAAATCCAGACCTGTTTCATCACTCCCTCGGAATGGAAGCGTCATGGTTATACAATCGTTTATGATCACATCACCCTCAGGTATTCCCAATACCTGTACATCCAGCATACTGGAAGACTCAGACTAAACCCGAAGTATTGGATCAACTTTATACTGTCTACTTCATGGTTTTATCAGTATGTTTCTCATTCGATCATTGGGAGTCGGTATCGATCATATACTTTCCAAAAGCATATATCATACCTAGGTCTTGATCATATACTTTCCAAAAGTATATATCAAACCTACAAATTCAGTCAAGCTTCCAAAGCGAGACGACCGTGCGCACGGAATTTGATTCTTCCCAATATCTCATGAGTGAGCTCTTGTCTTCCGGTTCAGTGAATGAACCTGTATGTTCCCTTTGAGAGATCGTATTACTCATATACCCTTACATGCACACCAGCGCGTCGGTGTATTGACCTTGATTAGGTCATCAACCTATTGGTCTGCCAAATGTACATACTTAGACATATAGTAACACATCTGTCTCCGGTCAGAGGATGCGTGCCTATATCATGACATTATATGATATAGGACTTCGGTTATCTCGATCTCGTTAAGTCAACTCTTTGACCTAACTAATCTGACACCCCGAATCTCTATTCCTATGCAGAGGACATGCATCAAGAGGTCGGACAGATATCAACCTTTAAAGATAAGGATTGCCATCTCCTACTCAGGCTGGAGATCATCTCTTAACGATCATTTGACGGTGCTCGATGAGTCCTCAATCTAACTCATTAGATATTCATCTAAGCACCAGCCTCTATGATTCAATAATTGAATCAACAGTTGTATGATCATTAAGATGGCCATGGTACATAACCCTAATTGTACTAAGGGACCTATTATGCAAATTATGTACTCTTTCTTTCAGTTTTAAGTAGTGAATTGCAATAACATTTATTGCATAATGGCTCGCCGTGGGCTCGCATGTCCAACAATCTCCCACTAGCCCAAAGAGCCATTGATGGGCTAATCATTTAAACCCACACTCATGTGACAATCATAGGCTATTTAGAAAATAGCTAGGTAAGCTGATCAGACTCTGTTCCCGCGAGACTATGCCAAGTCCTTTTACGGCACTTACATATCCCTAGTAACAGTGCTCGCATCTAATGCGATTGTTGCATCTCATACAACCAATACTCAACCTTGTTAAAGCTATTATAGTGTTCTTGACACTATAGCTTAATAATTGTTATAACCAGTATTTCCATAATCCTTATAAGAATACCCTTATTCATGAAGATCTCTATCTCCAAAGGTATCTAGGGTTAAGACCCTTATAGATCACTACCTACAAGGTCTTAAACTTTTGAAGATAAGACTTTGAGATCACTATCTCAAAAATCTCCTCATCTATGAAGATTTTGTTATTACTGCAATCAAGTGTTTTATCTCTACAGCAGTATTAGTAACAGTTTACTACTCCCACTGCATGACAGACATCTGGTATTTGTACACTCTAGCATACACTCAGTTTCTCGTAACTAATGCACAAGTGCAAGTAGTTTTAGCATTTACTTCCTCAACTTTTTGAGGTGTTATCCCTTAAGATAGGTCAGTACCATATCTTAAGGGTTAGAAGCCTTTCTTGGAATTTCTATGAATAGAATATGTCCAAGGTGTACTACAAATGTGACAGTCCAATTATCCTCTTCTCTTGGCTTCTGAACAACTTCAGAACTAAGATCTAAGAGGTATCTTTTAAATCATATTTCAAGATATGGAATAGCCAGTCTATAAAACACTTATTATCATCCTTATATCATTCTAAATGATTATGATATTATCTACATTTAGCATGATGAACACAAAGGCACTCCCACTAAGCTTCACATGGCTCATCCAGATTCTATCTGAAATCATAACATTTATAATTTCATCAAATCTTATGATCCAACTTCAAGAAACTTCTTTGAGTCCATAGATGGATTCCTTAGCTTCTACACCTTGCTTTCCTCAACCATGAAGCCCTGGGGCTACTTCATGTGAATATCCTCAGAGAGGTATTCATAGAGGAATGCAATATTGACTTACATCTTGAAGATGCAATAGTCAAGTTGTGTAGCTAAGGTTAGCAATATTCTGATGGTTTTAAGCATGGTCACCGAAGAGCAAGCCTCATTGCAAGCAATGTCTTCTCTTCCAGTGTGTAGCTCATGGCTACAAACCATGCTTTGAAGGTCTCTACCTTCTCATCAGGTTCCCTTTCTCTTGAAGATCCATTTACACCTTTACAGGTTTTACCCATATAGGTGGATCCACGAGGGTCCATATACACACTTGCATATGAAGTCTACATTAGACTTTTATTGCTAACATCCATCTATCCATGCTATGATCTTCAGAAGCTTCATCACATGAAGTTCAATCATTGTCAGATTTCTCTGACACATGGAATCCATCCTCAAACTCATTTGAAGAGGTATTAGTGTTTCATTTTTCATTGTCCTCTTAGTTTCCAATTTCAGGAGCCTCATTATCTTCTCAAGATTAAATGAGTTCCTACACTTCATTTTTATCTTGATTCCCAAGAGTCTCAACCTCTAAGAATCAAATTCTCAGAGATGAGATATTTTAAGAATCTCAAGGTCATAAAGTAGGTATCCAATACCATCCTTTATTTTTCTAATTAAGTAGCACTCTCAAGTGCTAGATTCCAGCTTGCATGCATGGAATCATATTAAGCATGTATATTGTAGTCTCTTCTACACACATATACCTGGAAACTAAGGGATAATTATGCTAAAATTCATCATTGATAAGATCATGTCACACATGATCCAATTGTATCTACCTATAACTCTATTGAGTTAAGGAGTGTTAGGAGGATTGAGATAGAAGTGATATTCATATCTCTATAAGGTATTCTTTGAATTTATCTAGTAGGTACTTGCTACCTAGATTAGATCAAATTCATTTTATCTTCCTTCAAACTTTGGTTTTTAAACCAAAAATAATGAAATCTTTGAACATTTCAAAGGTTTCTTAGGTGAAGAGAAGAAATCTCATATCATACATAATCATCAACAGATATCACAGATCCATAATTTTTACTATGATATAGATGATCTACATACATCAATATGCATTAGATCCTGAATACCTTGGCATCTTACACCTTTCTCTAAGAAGGGTGCATTGGACATTTTACTTTGAATACAATATTCATAAGTATGTAAGTTTTGAAATTTTAGACATTCTAAAGTTTCATCTCTTACTAGTCTATTGATCAAATCAATAAACAAATGTCCAAAGCTCGATGCTAGATCATTGTCAAATGATCTTCATCCTCATATTGATCTTAAGTTTTAATTTCAGCATTTAGAAATGTTAATGAGCCATTCATCAATTTTCTAATTTAGTGGAGTCCACTAGATTTTAGATTACTATCTGAAATATCTCCATCATAACTCTTTATGATAGTTCTACCTCAGAATTCATGTTTATTTCCAACATTTAGAAACAAACAATGAGTGTATTCTTATATCTAGGTCATAGAGACATTCTCTAAGACTAAGGACTCTCCCACTGAAATTAACAAGTCTATCAATCCAACAGAGATTGTTGCAACAATTGCATCAATATCCATGTGGATAACTATAAACCTTTAAGATCAAATTTTCCAGTCTTCTAAAACATATGCAACCTATTGCAAATGTCATCAGAAGATTGAGATACAATTATTTGACTTTATCTTATCAATGATTTATGTAGATTAATCCGATGCTCCATCCGAGTCCTTCTCTAAGGATTCTAGATAGACTTGATAGTCATACTATCAACACATCAACTTATAGCAGTATTGGCATTCATCCAACTCTTCGGATGACATATGGAAGTCATAGATGTATAGTCAACTCTTTGACCATACTTCTTACTCAGGTCCAACCCATGCTTCCACTGCGCTCCCTTTATCTATAAGCAACCATTGCTTAAGATTAAGGATCTCTTATGTAAGACCATTTCAACATTTATACATGCTTCATTAAATTCATACAATATGAATATTATGAAGCTTCATGAATGACCAGAGTATAGATAGTAGAATGATGACACTCATCATCTACATCCATCTAAACTTTTAAATCATAGGTTCAGGTAGGTACTCAAACAATTTGAATACATCATCTCTTATAGAGCCACCATTCTGCATGATGCAGTGAACCATCTCATTCATGTTAAATGTCAAGAGTACATATGTATGCCAGAATATCTTCATTAATTTTATAAGGATTATTTGACAATTGCGATCATCATCGACATGTCACTTCCAAAGTACATCCGATGAGAGATCAAGACTATAGAGACATACAAACCATAGGGTTGTAGTCCTATTATCTATTTAATTGTCATTCCTCAATATTATGAGGAAACTTGCACATTGCAACCACATACATTATATGTCCAAATGCAAGTACAATATCTGGATCATGAGTCCAATCCATGATATTTTACTGGTTATTATTGAGTATATCATTGAGTGGGTTTTAATGAAGGATTATCTGAAATAAGAAATTTGCATAAATATATAAATATATATATTTTTTTACTTTGATTTAGGATTTTTATATCAAAGTTATCTTCTCTCGTCAACACTGAAAGTTCATTCCCTTAATCACTTTCAATGTAAGAGATATACTTACCATTATATCTCAACAAGATCTGGGATCTCCTTCCTTATCTTTGTTGCATCCCAATAATATGAGAACCTACAACTCGGATAAAAAGAAGCGGGAACACATTCCGCCTTGCAAGTTTAACTTGCATCTCCCAATTCGGTCTTTAACACCCGGGCCCACCACCCCTAAGGCAATGTTGACCCGTCATTAATTGAACCAACCGTCAACAGGAATACAACTCTCTATGCGCAATCCAATATCGCCTCAATAATATGAGTACCCGATATTGGGGTCACTACGCATACATCCTTACTCTTTCGAGAAGCGAAGAGCCCGATCCAAATGGATCGTATGCAGGAGCTGTCACTTCGGACAGGCGTCTCCTACATACAATATCTGGCGACGGAACCCTTCGCCTTGACGGGAGACCATGGATGTCACTTTTGTGATCCTCCATATCATATTCAAATTCTAATTAATCATTATGAATCATATTCATTATGATTAATTCTTCCAGGGGAAATAACATCTCTATTCATAGAGTGTTTTAATTTAAATTCGATTCCAATTAATCTAATCATATTAAATTAATGATCCAATTAATATCCAACAAACATTTTAATAGTTACTTGAATTATGGTATTATCTCAAATACGTATTATTTCGAATTTTAATAATTAGAAATACATCATGATTTCTTAAGCATTATACTAACCCTACCCGCTGTCATGGCCAGTAGCGACGAGAGTGGGACGGACCACATTCGTTGCAATCCGCAACCCCAATGCTCTCCGACTAGACACCATATCCACCTCGGGAAAGGATAATGCAAAATAGATCATTTTGTACTTGAGATGATCATCGGTTCTTCAACCGAAATTATACCATATAGTAATAATCAAAACAATTTTGATTAACATTATAATGAGATTTGCTAAACAAATCCCAAGTCCTATTCAAGCAACATGTTTGTTGGAATGTTGATCATGTAGATCATGTAACCAATCTTGATCTAGATCACATCTAATCATTTGTTGGTTAGGGCAAAGTCATTTAAGGACATAATTATCATTAAATATTTCACAAATATTTATGAATAATTATTCCAGGAAATTAAATAATTTAATTTCACTAATTAATTAAATGACAATCACTAGGTTCTTGATTAGGAAAGTATTTGTAGCAGTGACCCTCACTTACTAAAAATATCATATCTCAATCAATTTAAATCCAAATTAAGCAAAGTAAATTTCTAAAGTTTGCTAACTTGATTTACAACAGAACTCAAGTGATTTGCACGCATTTCAAGGCGTTTCAAATCCGCAATTATCATTTTAATTACGTCATGATCCGCAGTCCCCGAAACAGTGGATACATGTTCACTAAAATGAGCATATCTAGAGCAAACGGAATCGAAATCACGCAAACTCAGATCCTACGGTTTCCTTATTTAATAGGGAATAAAATCCTAATATTATTTTTGTGTTTAAACAATTTAAACAGTTCCTAAAATAATATCAAAACAGAGATGCGAAAATGAAATGCAAGAAAAATTTCGCAAACCCTAATGAACCCAAGTCGTCCTCGGTTTATGGATCATATCCAAAACCACCGACCTAAGGCTCTGATACCACTTGAAGGATATTATTAGATCCTCAAGCTCATCACGGAAGCGTGATCGTCGTATCGAATACGACGAAGAACGACTAGTCGTACTAGTTGTTCTATGCAGCGGAAATTAAAATTTTTTATGCGACGAAACCACATGATCCAACAACACTTCTCAGATCGTTTCGTCTAAACCACAAACAAGTATTAGGTTTACCTCTTGAAGCGTGGTTGCAATCGAGTCTCTAAACGAAGAGACCTCATGTCTCAAGTTCGATCCGACGGAGGAGACGCTTGCGAGCGCGGGGATGAACCGCGTGCTTCTCGCAATCCATGTTGATGATCCAAGCGGCGGATCTCCTGATCTCGACACACGAGATCCGACGTCTTCTTCACGAGTAAGGCACGCTGAAGTAGACGGAGTTCCACGAGCAAACCATCGGGCAGCATAACGACGACGCTGCAGCGATGGAGAACCTCTCTAGGGCATCCATGGTGGACGGCCATGAGAGGGAGAGAGAGAAAGAGAGAGAGAGAGAGAGAGATATATGCTTCTCAAGCATTGTGTGTCAGGAAGAGCAATGGGGTGCCTCTCCTTTTATAGGGTTTTGGGATCCATGGATCTCAATCCATGGGACAACACAAATCCAATGGCTCTCATTGATTGTGTTTCTTTTAATGGTCAAGATTTGTGTTGGTAAAACCAACAACAATTAATTTAATTTAGATTAAATATATGTTGATAAATCAACATAATTTAATTACCAAATTAAATCAAGATCTCTTGGAGATCATAGGAGAGAGAGTGTCTCCTTCCATGTTGGAAGGAGGGGACGGCCACACATTCCAAATAGGAGTGGTGGCCGTCCACTCCATATACATGGAAGGTGGCTCTCATCTCTTTAATGTAATCTCCAAGATTATGCAACAATTTTTGTTGCAAATTATTCTACAAAAATAATTCACAATTATTTTGTAGACATTGCAATCTTGCCATTAAAAATTTGTGAATCACATTCACAACCCAAAATAAAATGTAAAGTACATTTTCAATTTAATGTTCAATGTGAATCCAATTCACATTAACATTTAATTAATAAATGTAAATTACAAACATCTCTCTCTTATATATTATAAATCACATTTATAATATATATGACTAATATGGATATTGCTATCCACATTATTCATATCCATGATAATTAAATCACACTTAATCATCTTGGATCTCTATTCTCTTGTGTTCAAATAATATGAATCATATTCACATTATTTACATCTTTGATAATCAAATCATATTTAATTATCTAAGATAGCTCTCTTTATAATATGAATCAAATTCATATTAATCATGATAATTAAATCGCATTTAATTATCCATTTTCTTAATGCTCGGATACATAAATCAACAGTAGAATTATCCATGAACTCCTTCAAGGATAATGCGCTTTCTCCGCAGATACTTGGAGATAAAGACAGGACGATTGTATTGTTCCACCTTTAGTGACATGGATATTGAGATCGTATCTCAAATCCAGATCGCGGGCCTCCCATAGATGCTTGATTAAATCAAGACCGTAAATCTAATCTTCTCATTGTATCTGAATCACATTCAGATCAATGTCCAACCCTTGGACCAAGATCAGATCACTTCTCTACTGAGAGGAGTCACTAAAATCCAGACCCGTTTCATCACTCCCTTGGAATGGAAGCGTCATGGTTATACAAGCGTTTATGATCACATCACCCTCAGGTATTTCCCAATACCTGTACATCCTGCATACTGGAAGACTCAGACTAAACCCGAAGTATTGGATCAACTTTATACTGTCTACTTCATAGTTTTATCAATAAGTTTCTCATTCGATCATTGGGAGTCGGTATCGATCATATACTTTCCAAAAGCATATATCATACCTAGGTCTTTATCATATACTTTCCAAAAGTATATATCAAACCTACAAATTCAGTCAAGCTTCCAAAGTGAGACGACCGTGCGCACGAAATTTGATTCTTCCCAATATCTCAGGAGTGAGCTCATGTCTTCCGGTTCAGTGAATGAACATGTATGTTCCCTTTGAGAGATCGTATTACTCATATACCCTTACATGCACACCAGCGCACCGGTGTATAGACCTTAATTAGGTCATCAACCTATTGGTCTGCCAAATGTACATACTCAGACACATAGTAACACATCTGTCTCCGGTCAAAGGATGCGTGCCTATATTATGACAGCATATGATATAGGACTTCGGTTATCTCGATCTCGTTAAGTCAACTCTTTGACCTAACTAATCTGACACCTCCGAATCTCTATTCCTATGCAGAGGACCTGCATCAAGAGATCGATCAGATATCAGCCTTTAAAGATAAGGATTGCCATCTCCTACTCAGGCTGGAGATCATCTTTTAACGATCATTTGACGGTGCTCGATGAGTCCTCAATCTAACTCATTAGATATTCATATAAGCACCAGCCTCTATGATTCAATAATTGAATCAACAGCTGTATGATCATTAAGATGGCCATGGTACATAACCCTAATTGTACTAAGGGACCTATTATGCAAATTATGTACTCTTTATTTCAGTTTTAAGGAGTGAATTGCAATAACATTTATTGCATAATGGCTCGCCGTGGGCTCGCATGTCCAACACCAGCCCGGTAGCATCCGGAGTCGCTCAACAGAGTAGGCAGGTGACGTGATTGGCGTTCTTGGTTTCTCACTGATACACAATTTTAAGACTCGATTTAAAATTCGATGTGGCCACATCTAATTTTACTTCGAGTATTATTATTGTGAGAGGTGTTCCGGGATGTGGTTTGAAGTTGGAGAATAGGGTTATGATATCTTTCTTTTCTGATTGAAAAGAGGTTCTTGAGGGTTTACTCAAGATGAATATCAAGTTCCCGCACAGCGGAGGCCTACGAGTCACGTACTTGCATGTGCTAAAATAATACGAGAAATGGTTAATGACTGCATGTCGGTAATTGAAATTTTATACTGTTGTGAACTCTAATTAATGGAGAGAAATATCTATATGAATGTGGTAGTCCTCAAACAATGATTGTAGTCATAAATGAAATTGGAGACCATGTAAACCCTTGTAAGTTAGAATAATACGGTAGATTTTAGTTTCTACAATATATGGAAAAGTCATGAAATAAAATCAAGTTTACATGCCTTACTACTTCTGCATTAGTTTTGATAGTGTTTGTCTCGTTACTGGGCAATTGCTCATAATGTTACCCTCGTGTGATCCCAACAGGTGTGCCCGAGCAGCAGCCGCAACAGCAGCGGCCTTTTAAGGAGATCAGACTTTCTACTTAATACTTGCACCACACAGGGTGCGCTCTATCTAGAGTAATTTATTTATTTCTACATTATGTTATATTCTATTTGAGAGACATTGTAGTGAGATATTTAGAGAGCTTTTTCTGCAAATGTATAATTTATAATGTATCTCATATCATGGACATGGACTTTATGAGTATTGATGAGAATGGATGTTGCATTTTACTTTCCATTTCATATTATTCTCCTATTGTTATTCATATTTCAAATGTTAATCTAATGTGCATAAGATGGTTTGTTGAGTATCATAGATCATGTTCGTAATTGGACCGTAGGTCCGATGCTCCTGTCTCATCGGTTTCGGTAGCCGGAGGGGCGGGACGTTATAAGATCATTGTTAAGCTATCATATACCCTTAATTTCATGATAAAAATTGAGAAACTTTGGGGGTGAATCATGTGAAATTGGATATATATTCATATCACTATTAAGCTACAGTTTTCAAGTTTAATTCGGTGAGAAATGAGGGGTTTTGCATGTAAGTTTACTGCTCTCAAAGTCCACCGATTATATATTCTAGATCTAATTCCAGATCAGTTTTAGAACACGTGTTCATGCAATGTAAAGATTAAATTTGGGGGAGGGGGTCTTGCATAAGTTTGTTACTGCTCAAAAGTCACTAATTTGTTCAATCAAATCCATATTCAAAAAACTTTTTAAGCTCCTGATTTCACATTTTAAAAGATGAAAACTTGAGGATTTTATATAAGATTTGAGACTGTTCAAAAATCACTAAATTATGGAATTAGTACTTACTTTACACCAATCCTATAACTCATGATCATAGAGTTTAAAGGTTGAAAGTTGAGGATTTTAGCATGCAAGTTATGGTTGCTCAATACCGTAGATTGAGAATATAAAAACTAATTCAAGATCAATTTTAAGCCTTTCATCTCATACAAAATGTTGAGAAATTGGGGTATAGCATGCAAGTTCTGCAGCTTAATATTAATGATTGATATATATGGGACCTTATCCAAAAATAATATTAAAAATAGCAGGTTTTTATATCATGAAGGCTCACACATTCTTAATGGAATAACTCCAAATGCTTGAATCAATCTATGAATATGACTAATAATCTTCATAAAATGACCTGTAGGAATATCACTTTCCACTATCACTTTTTGCAATTTATGGTTGTTGGAAAATCACTTAGATCTGTATATGCTTTTTCTCTCTTCTATTATATTTTGGGATACATCTACAGAATGTAAGTTTCTTTTGATACATGTAAAAATATATGGAAATTAATGCAAATATGAATTCAGTGACATTTGTTAATTCTGTGGTTGTTTATCATTGTTATAAATGTCATTTGAATAATGAAAATTTTTCCCTCATTTTAGTATCCTAATGAAATCTATAGCTAACGTAAAACTGAGAGCTATGTAAAAAGGTAACCCGGATCGTAGGGTGTCTAGCAATAGATCTCAGTTGAAGCTGAAAAAGTGAGCTGATCGAGAATCCATGTCGATGTCACCCTAGGTGGATCATCATCAAGCACAATATCATTGGATCACCTCCTAGAAATCAAGGGTGCAGTGAAATGCATGTAAACACAAACTAAAGCTTATTATGAGGCTCCTCTTTGACATAAGTTCATCGGACCATATAATGTGGTTAAAAAATCGACAATAATATTCTAACTGCGCATTTGAAGCTACCTCCTTTTTTCTCCCCGGTAATAGTGCTTGACGAGTCACGATACTCAGCTAACCTAACCTCAAAGTCTCTGGAGAGGGATAGGAGTTTTCTATAGTCTGCTGAATTAACACACCAGGTCGTCGCGTGCCTGATCTGATCTTGGACTTCGCCTTCTGGATCTGAACCAGCCCTGCCTTCGAACCTCTTCTTTCTACGCTTGCCCATCCATCTAGCATATCGCAACATTCATTCCGGAAAAGAATGAAATCCATTGGCGTTTACAAGGCCCGGTCTAATTCCTGCTTCTCTGACTATCTCCTACTTCTTCCCTGACATCCTTCTTCGTCATCTTGCCTCCTCTTTTCTTTTGTCTGTGGGCCTTTAGTTCTCCTTTGAACGGAAAGCCAAACATCTCATTTTCCTCGTTGATCGACGTGACGCTCCTTCCTATAACTCCTTTTACTAGGTTGCACTTCCACCCTAGTATGAACATTTGCATGATGTAAGTCAGCTCTCCCGTCGCAAGTGCCTTTGTTTGAAATTCCTTGCTTTGAAAGCTGCTTATTCGTGATTTGTTTCCAATGAATACTCAATTATAACCGAACCCTTATAATGACGTCTTTCTATTTGGAAAGGGATCGACGCCCATCCGTTGCGTAAAGCAAAAGCCACAATAATATTGACCACCTCCACTAAATTTTCATTTCAATCCAACATAATCACATCTCGCCCCTAAGGATTCAACAGCCATAAGCACAAGAGAGCAGCCACCACCTTACATTTTTCTGGTCAACCCGAACATTTTACATTCCATGTAATAGTTTCTATTAGATAACCAAAGTTCTCCCTATCCTAGATCCAACATCACATCCATACAATGCACCACCTGATGCATGAGTAACATTTTAATCTCCATCTTTTTACACGTAACTTCGACCTTTAAAGCTCTATTAGAATGTTTGCCAACCTCCTCATTGTCAGGGATTTTCTACTACGCTTCACCAAATGTGTGCCTTTTGTGTGTAAAGACTTGAAATGTACACCCCCTATAACCCACTTCTACATGATATTTACCTCCTCCGCCACATGCTTGCGATGATGATGATCCATGTTGCCCTATATGGAGATCTAACACATGAGGATTATTCTCACGGTCATCGCCAGTAGACCCAAGCAAAAACAACTACAAGCAGGTGGTGATGGCCTTTGTTGTTACCTTTGGACGGATATTCGTGCTACTACCTTCTAGTAAATTATTAATAGTTTCCAACGCTGCTTCACCATAACACAACCATGAGATGCTCTTCTTTGGGGTCGAATGAGAACAAGGGCGAGGATTGATGCTAGTTCTCTGGCATCTGAAAATAATAACAATCACAACATCAACAGAAGACCTAAAATGTAATGGGAATGTATCACTGTACCCTGACCTAGATCCTGGAGTAGATAACCCAGATCTGGTAGCACCCAACTTGGATCCACTAGATGCAGGGGACAACTCGAGATTATTTTTAAAGGAAGTAAATGCATCATTTAAGGTGGACTTGCTTGAATGGGTATAATTGAACCGCTCAAACCTTCCACCTTCCATTTTTCCATTTGTGAATCTTGCTTTATAAAATTTTAAAGGTCAACGATCACTTCCAATGGAGAAGGTGGTGGCACAAAAATGGCGAGTACCATCATAGGAGGAGAAAGGACAAACCCAACGTGACCCAACTTGAAGAGTAGACGTGATAAAATTGCTTGAGGTGGAAAACAAATCTATGCCACTAGATGAAGATGGTTGCCAGGTTGAGATCATCCTTAACCATTGCCTTCACCTCACCGATCAAGGAGAGTGCCTCCATAACTATAAGAAAGTGCCTACTCAGAAGAGGTAACTACTCATAAACTAACTATTTATAGCCTGATTAATATGTGTAATAATGTTGATTATATAACTTAATTAGAAAAATAACCAAACAATCATTTCATTTAGTATCTAGGTAAGAGAACCTAGGTCAAGCACAAGGAGGCAACTCATTATACTAGTCAAGTCAACATATAAAGAGTCTACTAATCCACTTGTTATTGTGTTTTGTATCTTTTATGGTGTTTCTATTTTTCTAAGCCTTTACATTTTACTAAATTTAATTTCAAATGAGATAATAAATACTGAAATAAAAAATTAAAATAAATAAAGAAACTTAAATAATAAATGTGTTTTAGAATTAAGAAAAAGAGTGAAAAAATAATAAAGTTAAGGATAATATATTTTGTGATTTTTATGTTTTGCAAATGTTTTTGAGTATTTTTCAAGCAAGATAAGACATAAGTAAAAGGAAGAACAAAAAGATATTTTAAAGAAAATTTTAAAGTGAAATAAAAAGAAATTAAAAAATAGATTTTAGGGAGTAAAAATTGACCTAAAAATAGACTAGTTTTTTTTCCTAAACAACATATCAAAAGAGGGATTTGAAGTACCTGTTATTTTTTAATTTTGAATTTATGTGAATTTCAAATGGTTTCAATTAGGTTTTCAATGTTATTGTAATTTTAGGTAGTAGGCATAATATTTTTGGTTTTTTAGATATGTCAAACTACAACAAACAAGAAACATCTACCCCATTTATTCAGAAATTTTAGCAATAAGATAAACAAAATAAATATTAAACATCACATATGTATTGGAACTAGTTTTTGAAATTGGATCATTGCATATATCAAGATAAAAATCTTCGAGTATAGAGATATTCATTGTCTATCACATGTTATTTTTGGTTTTCACATATATTCAAGAATGCACTGAGAAAAGTCAACTAGAGAAAATCCTCCAGAAATTTCACAGAGCTTAAACATATTTTTAATTAAATATGTCATACTATTAGGTAGACACGAGAGTATCAAAAATAAAAAAAATTAGCTCAAAATAATCTCCAAATAATGTACTATAAATTTAACAAGACAAATTACATGATTTTTTTAGAAAATTCCCATAATAACAAAAATAACCACAAAAATAATCTAAGTTTAGATAGAATGTATAGTAAAATTTAATATATCATGCAAAAATTGGCATCACTACATTTGCAGAAATGAGGAGATATTCACACATGAAGTTATGGGTATATTTTCAAATTACAAAAACTAACTTTAAAGTGCTATGTTTAAAACTCGGCAAGGCTTGAGTGCAAAAATTCCAACTGCATGTAAGGCACGCAGGATGTCTCTTGTAAACGAGTGTGCGCGCGTAAAATTGAATAGTGTTAAGTGTGCACTACAAAAAAGGCGCAATTGGCATGCACATGGTGGCACGTAATGTGCACGCCAGATGCACGTCAAGTGCATGCCAACATAATGGGTGAAAACATGTGCTCGCATCATCTGTATTCGCCGATAAGATAGTCACTAGGGTGGGCGGGCGAGCACATGCAAATTCTAAGTGCCCGCCCACTATATGGGTGTGCACAGTCGTGCTCTCCAAAGGTTCCCACGTACATAATATGGCGATCATATTCAGAGATGCTGGAGAGCACATGTGCTGGTCAAGTCTAAATGTTGAAAAATTATACATGTTCGGCTAGGTTTAGATGCCCGTCGAACCTGTATAGTCTGTCAAGAAACCACTACAGGTGCTTATTAGATTCAAGAAGAGTATCTTTAATATGATAATTTTCTAACTAATTTAACTAACTTTAATATGTCAAACTCACACAATATATATGAACTTACAAACTAAATGTTTAAGTTAATATGAAGTTTCAGTGTGTGTGTGTGTAAATGCATCTTATTTAGGAGGCAAATACTACAAATATATGTTCGAAAGATTCCACAATTAAAAAGTACAACTAATTATAATATCAAAGTTCATACAAATGAAAAGACTTGCTAACAAATCTACAACAAAACAAGGCAAAAACCATCAATCATTTATTTTTTGATCTAAAAATTTTTGAAATTAAACTCTACTTTGCTTTCTTTTTCTCCTTCTCCTTCTCCTTGAACCTAACACACATGTGTGCCTCTTCTTCTGAGTCATTCTCCCCCTCGTCTTCATCATCTGAATCAATCACCTCATATTGGGATGCATGCCCTTGTGACCTATATTATGGAAGATATATATATATATATGATATGCATTTGAAGATATAGAAACATAAAATTATTACTCATTTTAAGTAGAATACTTACATATACGCCGTGAAATTTTCTCGGAGCTTCCTTACCTGCTCCACAATCATCGCCATCTGGGACTCCACCTGCTATGATGGTTTCAATGACTATGTCTATGAATACGATGGTTGGGTATAAGTAGAATACGAGTGATGATGTTCCTCCACATAGTATGGAGGAAGACCACCAAGCGTCTACTCCTGTTCACCACTACATCCCTCTCCTCCATTACCTATTAAAATTGTAATTGTTTAATACGTATATATATATTTAAAAAATGAATTTAGTAAAATAATATTTATCTATACATGTTTATAAATTACTTTATCAAATGGTGGTTGTTCCCTATTAGAATCCCCCCCCATTTTTCTGCAAGTAGTGCCAAATAACAATTCAAAGCAAATTAAAAAAGAGGAGAATGGATTGAAATATATCTTTCAAATTGCATATAAATAAAAAGAATAACCAACAATTCTCCTACTTCAAGAGTGGACCATTGAGGCTCTCTCTCTTTCCCACTCATGTGGGACGTATACCACCACTCCTAAAATGAGGGTTCTCTTTCCAACATGGTCACCTAAAAAATAAATATAGAATTAATAATAGAATGGTACTATACTAAGTTATTTTTTAAAATCTAAATTTTAAATTAAATTACCAGCTCTTGTCTAATCAGATTATAACTTTTAAATCCACTTGTCGATTTGATCCTCTATTTTTGACGGTTTTTCCTTCGTGATGTCAATCTCCTTCCAAACTCAACATCTACAACGAATGCATCACAAAAACCCACCCACTGATGAATCCACGTTTCATCATCTTTATTCTATCATTTTGGCCTTAAAAACCCTAGTAAATGCGTGTAAATAGGCTTAATATAGGCATTTTAGCATTCATGTATATATGTGTAAATATTGTATAAAATGCGGTTTTTAAAGCCAAAATAATAGAATAAAGAAAAGAAAAGAAAAAGAATAAAATATTGTAAATATTTTATGACCCAAAACCCCGAGACCTAGGCATCTTGATGAATAGGTCGACAAGGAATAAAGTAGGGGGAGATAAGGGCCAAAACACAGATAAAATACCTATACAGCATATTCATTCTTTATTCATTTTGGGACCTATTTGTGGTTCCACTTTTTATACATCAAATAAAGAAACTTTGTATATGAAAGTTGTAGATAATTTTATAAAGAAAAATACAAAATTGATTTCACAGAAAAATAATGTACAGATAAAAAGTTATGGTCTGAATAAAAATCCAGAATGCCAACTTCCCAGACCCGTATCTCACAAATAAAAACTCCAAATGCAGCGTACTCACCTTTAATTGTATATAGAAGAAAATAATCTAATTAATGGTGGTGGTTTCGCATTTGGCGGAGCTACGGTTTGAAAGTTGACTTTTGGACCCTCATTGTATACTTGTACATATTAAAATATTCAATTTATTATTTATTTATTATTTTTATTATTTTATATTTTTATAATGTTGTAAATAATACTTATAATAATTATGTACATTAAAAGAAGAATAAAAACCTAAATAAAAACAAAAATAAAAATACTTGTATATATTCAATACATAGATACATACCTATACTTATACCAATACAAAACATACTTGTATTTTATTAAATATACAAAATAAATCAGAAAATTAAAATAAAAATATATTTGTGTATATAAAAGTATTTTATAATTTTAGAAAATAAAAACCAAAATAAAATAAATTAAAAATACCTAAATAAAAATAAAATACTTAAATATATAGATATAGATACCTATAGGGGTATAAATGCAAACTTGTAAAAATACACTTCATAAAAATAAATAAAAATCATAATAAAATAATTTATAATTTTTTAAACATTTTTTATTTTATAACCTAATTAAAATACTATCATTTGTTATTTTTTATTAATTTAACAAGGGTTTTTCCCTGGTTGGTCCACGTGGACCAACCAGGTTGGTCTGACAGTTGACCTTTGGTCAACTGTCTGACCCCCCCTGCCCCTGTCAGATATTGGGTTTTTCGCCCACTTTCGCCCTTTTTTCGAGGCCTCTCCATTCACCGATTGAGGTCGACGTCTTCTGCAAATATCTTCCCCTATCCTTCCTCTTACACGCCCAACGATTGTATCGGGGATTCGACCTCTGACGCGCTCGATATGCCTCGTTGAAAGTGCCCCGTCGACCACTTTCAAAAACCCCCCATTTCCATCCTCCAACTTTTGAACCTCTTTTGACCAAACTTCTTCCCCTCTGACTTGCGCCCTGGACCGGCGTGGGTGACAGCCAAGCCTCCGGCCCGGTGGAGCGGTGCTAGGCGAGGTCGAGGAGCGTTCCAACCTCCCATCTCCGGCGCGAGGCCGTGAGGTCACCATCTCGCAGTTTATCCACTGCTCGAGGTCGTTTTCTGTCCATTTTCTTGTTCGTTAGGTAGCTGTTAGTTGTAGTTTTCAGTCCATGCTCTTGGTTTGTCGATCACACAAGTATTGCACATATTGTTCATTATCAAACACCTTGCCGGAGCCTCGAGCTCCGGCCACCATAGCCGCACCTCCACGCACCCCATCGCCACCGATAAAGGCCTCTTCCAGCTTGCTAGATATCTGCCATTCTTTTGGTTTCTTTTGCAGGTAGAGAAGGGGGTATCTGAACCCCGATTTGACGAAGAAGAACCCCCCCAGGTCGGCTGGAGCTTCCTCGTGCGGCTGGGGGCCATTCGTCGGCCCTCTGTCCCATTCGCGCCACCTGGACGTCGGGGAGAAGTAGCTGGAGGCGATCACACCCGTCGGCCGTGATTTTGGGCGGCTGGAGCAAGCCCTGTGCGTGAACGAAACTCGGCAAGGCCGAGTTCTTCCTCGGATCGTCCAGTTGCATCCACCACCGTCGGATTTTGAAGGCTCCTCCAGGTCTCCAGCTACCCTCGGATTATTGCGGACATCAGCCGTTGGATCGGCTGGAGGGACCTAATCTGGGCCACAGAAAACGAAGGGGCATCGTGTCTCCACGGCTTGACACGTGTTTAAGTGGGGGCGAGCCCACCGTCGGATCGGCCCCCCTGCTGGATAAATTGCGTGATCACCTCGCCCATTTTTGTTATTACGAATTAGTTTATAAGATTCCATTTGCTATTCAAAGATTTTTGTAAACTTTACAATTAGACCCCCAGATTCTTGTGTAACTGCTTGGAGACCCCCGCCAGCTCACGTGCGTAGCGCGTGAGCCCCGGCGTTTTTGCAGGGGACCCCCCGGTGTTTTTGGGTATTTGCTGTCAGTACTAAAACAAAAGGGCTGTAGTATATAACTTTTACAATTTTGCATTGAAGCCCTTATTACTTGTGATAATTGCGAATTCGTCCCTGCCTGTGCGCGTGCTCTTGCACGCGCCTTTGGTAATTTTGCGAGGTAGCCCTTGCGGCTTTTGGTATTTGAGTTTAGTACAGAAAACATTGCATTTAGTTTAAATTTTTGTGCAAAAATTTCGTTTTGCCCCCTGGACCTTTGTTCAATTGCAAAAATACCCTTTCCAGGGTGTAGTTTCTTGATGTTTCTCTAATTTTTGCATACATCTACAAAACCCCAAAAAAATCCTCAAAAATTGCATTAAGCTCCTGTTGCATAGTACTTCATCATCATATTTTTATTTTTTGTAATTATTGCATTTTATTGTTTATTAAAAATCAAAAATAGCCTTTTTCAGAACTGTTTGCATTACAAAATACCAAAAAAAATGTAAAAACACCCCAGAAAAATCCCAAAAAAATATATTTTGTTCCTTTTAGTTTGTTTTAACTCTCAGCCAAAAATCATTAAAAAATATAAAACCAAACTCCTAAAAATTGCAAAACTCTAAAAACCTTCATAAAAATTTATAAAATTCATAAAAAATCCAAAAATAGTGTTTTCTTTTCCTAAATTTTCTTTATTTCAGTATATTTCATTGAAAATTAACTTGGAGAATTTTTGTTACTGATTGCTATTTTATTTCTCCATTTTAAGTTTCAGCCTTGTATTTTCTTCACTGTTTTCCTTATTTTGATAATTAAAAATACCAAAAACATTCTAAAAATTACCCAAAAATCACAAAAACAGTAAAAAATCTTAAAAAGACCAAAAACATTTTATTTCCTTATTTTTGGATATTTTTGTCTATTTTTATAAACACCTCTTTGTCCTTTTTATTACATTGTTCTTATTTTCCAATATTAAAAAAAAGAATATAAAAAATATAAAAAAATATAAAAAGAAAATAAAAAAATCAGTAAATTAAAAATCAAAATACAAAATTATAAAATTAAAAATTAAATAAAAAATATAAAAATTAAAACCCACAAAAAAATAGCATAATAGACTTTTGATCACTTGCACACAAATTTTTGAGCACTTGTGCCCCGTTCTACCTGTCTGCTCCCTGTGTTCGACCTCTACACATACTTGCACCTATACACATCTTGTTGTAGAGTTATAATAAATTTTAACTCCGCACATTTACTTTCATTGCTTGATTTATCTGTTGTGGGTTAATTGTTGTTTGAATATCGGATTTCGTTGGAGGTCAAATCAGCGACTGTTGATTCGCCTTGTGAGTCAACACGACCTCTGCGATTTCCTTGTTCAACAAATGGCGCCGTTGCCGGGGAGCAACAGCGCGTAGTTCGGGTTTTTGCTCGTGTTTGTGATTTATTGCCTATTCTTGCCTTATTCATTTGCTCGTTTATTTGATATAATCGTCTTACTTGTCTAATCACCCTCTCTTGTTGACTTTGTGCGAGGAACCGCGGATCGAGGGAGGCGCTCTACCCTAGGCGCCTACGCACCCACGTGAAGTCGGCGTCAGCTTGCCGACCTAGCATCAAAGGAGGCTTGGAGGACTTGAGAAGACAAGCACATTTTTGAGCAATTTTTGTGCATTATTTGTGTAATTTCAGTGAGAGAGAGAGACTCTATTGTGTAATAATACAGGTACTCGGACTCTTGGACTTTCGGGCCCAATTTCCAAGTGTTTGTACACTTGGGGGCTCATCGCGGTTTTTACGGTTTTCACCGCCTTTTTCTTATTTTGTTTTCCGATTTTGTTTTCCTTATTTTGTGTGATTGAGCCCCTAGTTTTAGGATTGCTTGCGATAGCTTAAGGCCAAACACCTAATATATCTTGCATGTACCTATAGCCGCGTTTGGACTTAGTCAAATTTAAACAGTCGTGTCATTATCTTTTAACCCGTGTGCCGTGAGCGAGCCCCATCAAGCGCTACTCCTGAACTCGAGTGTGTCGAGAAGAGGAGGGGTGAGCCAAGACCGGACTCTTAGGTTAAAGATAAGTGGCCGACTTGTGGTTCTTCACGATAATAGCAATTTCTGAAACTTAGGGCGATTTCATCGGATTTGCATTTGCATATAGATAGGTTTCAATTCTGCTGAGCATCCTTGCATGTAGAGTGCTGGAGGCAAGGTGAGCATTTACGCTTTAGCATCCATCATCATTTTGATCGCTTGCATTGCTTTTCCGCCTCTCTACCTCTGATTTTGATCATCTAGGAGCTTAAAGGAATTGACTCCCCGATAGGATCGTGCATTCTCATTAAAAATCCAAAAAAAAAAAAAGTGATAATCAATAAAATTGGGACTGCTAACATTACTCGACCCTAAAATCAACCAAAAAGAAAAAAAATTCTCTTGGGGCGAGTAATCCCCTCATTGTCTTCGCTTTTATTTGCTCGCGCACACACTAAGGTTAGAGCCCAAAATCCCATTCAGCCCCTAAGTGTTTGCGCAATATTTTGACTTCTCACCTAACTCTAAAACAGACAAGATAAAAAGACCGCATTTTACGGTCTCTACCGAGTTGAGTAGGTGAATTGAGGGTTTGCATTCTTTCATTTTTGCTTGTGATTGTTTTGTGTGTGTCCTAGATCATCCCTGCGCATTTGCGCCTTCTTCTTCACTCTCTTGACTTGACCATCGTGCTCTCCCGATCATTTTCTTTTGTTTTCGAGATGGACCCCTGGAGCATTTTCTATCCGAACTTTGCGGATCACTCGTTCACTCCAGCCGGTCCACCTCCTTTTTTCCAGGAGGACTTTGCTCCTGATTTTTGTACATATCCGACCAACCCAATATTTCAGGATTCGGACTTTGACCTTCACCCGTCATTTCCACCACCATCACCTACACATTCCGACAACCCGCTCTTCCTTGAGTATCCCGATCCGGAATGTGATTTTTGCCCACATCCACCACCCACCTTCAACGCACCCGATCCTGAGATTTTGGAGTCACCTTTCATGTTATCCACACTTGAGACCTTGAATCAGATGATGGAGCATATGAATTCGAGGATCAATGATCTTACTAGTTTAAATAAGAACCAAAATGCCGCTCCAGTCTTGAAGGATACGGAATCATTTGAGGATTATCATGAGAGCTTGCAATCGCCCAAAATACAAAAAAATGAGAAAAATTTAAAAACACAAAAGGAGATTGGGAGACCTTTGATTGAGTCGGACTGTGAGGAGAGTGCCCACATGCCAGACCCTTTGACCACACATGCATTCACACCCAGTCCCACCTTTGACCCCGAGGATGCCGCTGTACAGACTGCTCTTGGCATTCCTCGTGTATATGCTGATTCCGACTTCCTCCCTTGTATGGAGGAGGTCCAAAAATTCAAAAAAATGCTGACTGAGCCCGAAGTGGTGGCTACCATACATGAGATTATCCGTGACCCACTTCAGCAGGCCATGACCGATTTATCTGCTCCTCTTCCCAAGAAGAGAAAGCGAAGGAGCAGATCTGAGCGTCATATCTTGACCATGGCCACTGCCCATGCCATCACACACCGTCCTGTTCCCAAGAAGAAGAACACTGCCACACCTTTCATTAGCTGCACCATCTCTGACCACACATGTGATCGCACTCTCCTAGACGGCGGTGCTTCTATTAGCATCATACCCTTCTCGCTGGTACAGTCTCTTCACCTAGAGCCTCTCAAGAAGACCAGGATGATCGTACAGTTTGCTGATGGATCAATTAAGAGGCCGAAGGGTATCCTTGAAAATGCCGTCATATCGATTCAGGGCACGAGCCACAATGTTGATTTTGTCGTATTGCCCATGGAGACCTCCACAGGGGAGCATTCTCCAATCATTCTGGGACGACCATTCCTCGCCTCTGCGAGGGTCGTTATTGACTATGGATCAGGAGAGATTCGCTTCCGTCCTGCTGACGAGAGCGAAGTGTTGATCACCGCACCCACTGCCGACCAGAGACCTGCACCTGATGTGACCACACCTATCTTGGCTGACCCCGAGGACTATGATCTATATGAGGATATCAGAGAGACCTTCTTCATGACCGATGATGAGACCCGAGAATTCCTCTCCAAGGAGGAAAGCTCGGAAAGCATAGACCTTGGTGTTTCCGCTTCCTGTGATTGGCGATGTGTTGATGACATCCGCGGGATTTACACGATCGACACTATTGAGCGGAGGGCAGATTTAGAGACTATACAGGACGGACATGCTTTGACTACTTCCACTGATGAGTCCGCTCCTGTCCATGTAGATACTGATGAGACTAAGGCCGAATTTGATTTTGTTGCATTTCTTCAGAGATTCGGGCCTTTTGATGAGAAAGATGATCCAGTTGAGATTATAGAGGACGAACAGAGTTCGACTACTTCCACCGATGAGTTCATGCCTTTTGGTTTTGACCTGGATGACTCCTCGCAGGATGACTCTGAGTACACTACTTCCGATGATGATGAGTTTGTCCCATTTCACTTTGATACCAGCGAGACTCCCAAGGCCGGACCGAGTCACACTTCTTCCACTCACACGTCTGTGCCTTTACACCAGAGGACCACCAAGGGAGAACCTAGCCGTACTACTTCCATTGACCAGTTCGTCCCTTTCAGATTCGATGCCCCTGTGGATCTACTTTCTGTCGACCCTGATCGGCTTTCGTCCACTATGGACCCCGATGTCGACCTGCATCACACCAGATCCATTCCTCAGCGGTCTCGCAAGAAGGTTCGCTTTCTACCTTCTTGACCCTCTGTACATCCATCCTGTTGTACATTCGTGTTGTGTACCTCCGTCTCTCTTCCGTATTGCTCGTCCTCCCATTCTCGTGTTTGCCTAGCGTAGGACGCACTTTGTCCTACGTTTAGGAGGGGTGGACGAGCCGAGTGCTCTTTCTTCGTCCGTGTTATCACTCCTGTTGTTGCCTATACTTAGGGCTTCTTTTACCCTAAGTATAGGGGGAGTGGTGTGTATATCCTCCGATATCTTCTCCTATTCTCATCTATCTATATCACTCTTTCCATCTTCAGATCTTTTTTCTTCTTTTCTTCTTTTCTTCTTTTCCTCTTCTATCTTCTTCATCTACCGAAAAGGTACCGCCCCTTGTAGACAGTCTTCTATACTTAGGACGTACTTTGTCCTAAGTATAGGGGGGTGTGCACCCCGAGTTTTTCTCATTCATCTTGATCCTCTCCATTGTCTCCTCTTCTTGTCTATACTTAGGGATATCTTACCCTAAGTATAGGGGGAGACAATCCGAGTACGATCTGTTCATTCCCACCCTTGACCCTCCCTGCTTTGTGTACAGTCTGCTATACTTAGGATTATTTGATCCTAAGTATAGGGGGGACGGTCAACTTCTCATTCATTGATTCATTACTTCATTCCTTTATTTTTTAGGTTTTCCTATACTTAGTACGAGTTATGTCTTCTCTTTTCTCTCCGATCTATGAGGACATAGCTCAAGCTAAGTATAGGGGGGTCGTATATACTACGTATATACTTTAGCCATAACTCGTACTTTCGTATTTTCCTAATAATATGGCTAAAAATTCTTTAAAATTCATTAAAAATTTTTAATAAAAAGATGTCGTTATTCCTCAAATTCTTTTTGTATTTACTGATTAATAAATCAGGTGAAAATGTTTTTTTTGCAAAATGTTTGAAAAATAGTTTGAAAATCTTTGTGAACATCTATTGAAAACTATTTTGAAAATATTTTGTTTCATGTTTTCAACCTTTGTAAAAATGTGTGGTTTGTAAAATTTATTTTCTTTGTGTGAAATAAAAATGTTTGAAAAATGATTTGCAAATGGTTTGAAAAATAGTTGCAAAAATGATTTGAAAAACCTATATATACTGTTTTGAAAGCCTTTGCAAAATGATTTTCAAATGTGTGTAAAATGTTTGTAAAAATTATTTTGGACTATAGTTTTCAAAAATTGTGTGTAAATTGTTTTCAAATAAATTTGAGGAATATACACATCACACCAAAATCCACTATATATGTATATATGTATAAAATTGACTACTTACCCTGTAAATCCTTAAAATCCACTTCTTGTAAATATAAGAAGCACTCCCGTGTACATATTTTAACCTATTTTTCAGCCAAAACCTTTTTGTTTTCAAAAAGCCCAAAAACATTTGCAAAAACTAAAATCCAAAAACATTTGAAAAATCTTTTTGAAAAATACAAAAAAATTGCATCTGCATGCATCATATTTTCAAAAATCCATAAAAAGTTCAAAATCCTTGAAAATTGCATCACAAAAATATTTTCTGCATTGCATTGCATAGCATTCGCATTTTTCGGATTGAGTTTGATAGTTGAACAAGTCTAAGTAAAATCCGAAGATTGGAGCTTGATTGGACCTTAAAATCTACCTAATAACAGGAACCTTATAGGAATTGGGTTTGAGGTACTTCAGGTCTAGTTGACTTAATTCTTTGAGGATCACGAGACTTGGTTCAATGGATTCTTGATTGCCTAAGTAGAGCATTTCAGAGCACACGTACGACTCTTGTTGATAATGACCTAACTTGGACACCTGCACCTTTCACATAGCTCTCCACGGATGAGGTGGTGAGGAGGCAGTTTCCTTTGGCTTGGGGTAGCATATGAGGGTAGTACTTCTAGGCGGAACCTCTCTTCTTCTTATAGTGAAGGAAGTGCACCTCAACTTGGTCTAGTGGTGATGAAGGCTAAAGACAGAAGCCGTGGGTTGCAATAAAGCTTCAAAAGAGGGATAGTCTACTGGCTCAAGAGGAAAATTTCTTGTATATATGCTGCACCATGTAGATATGTTGTACAGATGCAATTGAAAAAAAAAAAAAGAAAAAAGAAAAAAGAAAAAAAAAGAAAAAAAAAAAAAGAACTCCAAAAAAGTGGTGGGTCGGATTGAAAATTTAATAACCCCACCGGAGTGTATATAGTCCAATAAAGCAAAAGCTTATGGTATCCATGTTACATCTCATGAAGCTTGCAGCGGGAGACTTAGCTACACTGGTTGAGCTCCCAAAAGTCTATACTTCTTCCCCCTCTTCTTGAGCCAGTTGCACTTGAACTTAGAAGGGAATACCCCGCTTCTCGAGGAAAGAGTTGCTAGACCGAGGCATTAGAGTTACCAGGTTGGGGGAGGTCGTTTCTTTGTCACTTCTGAGGTGGGGAGCTACATATCACTTACACTGTACGAGTCAGATTCATAGTCGTAAGAGTTTGCGTATGAGTTGAAGTATTTCTGAACTGGCTATTGAGGAGACTTGGATAGAGTTTTGGGATTCTCAAGGACTGTTGGATTTCAAACACGGTTCTCATTAAGGTTCCGCCCGCACTAAAATTCCAAAGGTCCGACTTAAGCTCCAAACTTTGATTTTGTAAAGATAAGTTTGACAATTAAATTTAGTCCATCTTTCTTCTTTTTCTTTTCTTTATTTTTCTCTTTCTGCACTTATTGCATAAGTGTTTGCTAGGGACTAGCAAAGGCAAGTATAGGGGGATGATGAATCCACGTTTCATCATCTTTATTCTATCATTTTGGCCTTAAAAACCCTAGTAAATGCGTGTAAATAGGCTTAATATAGGCATTTTAGCATTCATGTATATATGTGTAAATATTGTATAAAATGCGGTTTTTAAAGCCAAAATAATAGAATAAAGAAAAGAAAAGAAAAAGAATAAAATATTGTAAATATTTTATGACCCAAAACCCCGAGACCTAGGCATCTTGATGAATAGGTCGACAAGGAATAAAGTAGGGGGAGATAAGGGCCAAAACACAGATAAAATACCTATACAGCATATTCATTCTTTATTCATTTTGGGACCTATTTGTGGTTCCACTTTTTATACATCAAATAAAGAAACTTTGTATATGAAAGTTGTAGATAATTTTATAAAGAAAAATACAAAATTGATTTCACAGAAAAATAATGTACAGATAAAAAGTTATGGTCTGAATAAAAATCCAGAATGCCAACTTCCCAGACCCGTATCTCACAAATAAAAACTCCAAATGCAGCGTACTCACCTTTAATTGTATATAGAAGAAAATAATCTAATTAATGGTGGTGGTTTCGCATTTGGCGGAGCTACGGTTTGAAAGTTGACTTTTGGACCCTCATTGTATACTTGTACATATTAAAATATTCAATTTATTATTTATTTATTATTTTTATTATTTTCTATTTTTATAATGTTGTAAATAATACTTATAATAATTATGTACATTAAAAGAAGAATAAAAACCTAAATAAAAACAAAAATAAAAATACTTGTATATATTCAATACATAGATACATACCTATACTTATACCAATACAAAACATACTTGTATTTTATTAAATATACAAAATAAATCAGAAAATTAAAATAAAAATATATTTGTGTATATAAAAGTATTTTATAATTTTAGAAAATAAAAACCAAAATAAAATAAATTAAAAATACCTAAATAAAAATAAAATACTTAAATATATAGATATAGATACCTATAGGGGTATAAATGCAAACTTGTAAAAATACACTTCATAAAAATAAATAAAAATCATAATAAAATAATTTATAATTTTTTAAACATTTTTTATTTTATAACCTAATTAAAATACTATCATTTGTTATTTTTTATTAATTTAACAAGGGTTTTTCCCTGGTTGGTCCACGTGGACCAACCAGGTTGGTCTGACAGTTGACCTTTGGTCAACTGTCTGACCCCCCCTGCCCCTGTCAGATATTGGGTTTTTCGCCCACTTTCGCCCTTTTTTCGAGGCCTCTCCATTCACCGATTGAGGTCGACGTCTTCTGCAAATATCTTCCCCTATCCTTCCTCTTACACGCCCAATGATTGTATCGGGGATTCGACCTCTGACGCGCTCGATATGCCTCGTTGAAAGTGCCCCGTCGACCACTTTCAAAAACCCCCCATTTCCATCCCTCCAACTTTTGAACCTCTTTTGACCAAACTTCTTCCCCTCTGACTTGCGCCCTGGACCGGCGTGGGTGACAGCCAAGCCTCCGGCCAGGTGGAGCGGTGCTAGGCGAGGTCGAGGAGCGTTCCAACCTCCCATCTCCGGCGCGAGGCCGTGAGGTCACCATCTCGCAGTTTATCCACTGCTCGAGGTCGTTTTCTGTCCATTTTCTTGTTCGTTAGGTAGCTGTTAGTTGTAGTTTTCAGTCCATGCTCTTGGTTTGTCGATCACACAAGTATTGCACATATTGTTCATTATCAAACACCTTGCCGGAGCCTCGAGCTCCGGCCACCATAGCCGCACCTCCACGCACCCCATCGCCACCGATAAAGGCCTCTGCCTGCTTGCTAGATATCTGCCATTCTTTTGGTTTCTTTTGCAGGTAGAGAAGGGGGTATCTGAACCCCGATTTGACGAAGAAGAACCCCCCCAGGTCGGCTGGAGCTTCCTCGTGCGGCTGGGGGCCATTCGTCGGCCCTCTGTCCCATTCGCGCCACCTGGACGTCGGGGAGAAGTAGCTGGAGGCGATCACACCCGTCGGCCGTGATTTTGGGCGGCTGGAGCAAGCCCTGTGCGTGAACGAAACTCGGCAAGGCCGAGTTCTTCCTCGGATCGTCCAGTTGCATCCACCACCGTCGGATTTTGAAGGCTCCTCCAGGTCTCCAGCTACCCTCGGATTATTGCGGACATCAGCCGTTGGATCGGCTGGAGGGACCTAATCTGGGCCACAGAAAACGAAGGGGCATCGTGTCTCCACGGCTTGACACGTGTTTAAGTGGGGGCGAGCCCACCGTCGGATCGGCCCCCCTGCTGGGTAAATTGCGTGATCACCTCGCCCATTTTTGTTATTACGAATTAGTTTATAAGATTCCATTTTCTATTCAAAGATTTTTGTAAACTTTACAATTAGACCCCCAGATTCTTGTGTAACTGCTTGGAGACCCCCGCCAGCTCACGTGCGTAGCGCGTGAGCCCCGGCATTTTTGCAGGGGACCCCCCGGTGTTTTTGGGTATTTGCTGTCAGTACTAAAACAAAAGGGCTGTAGTATATAACTTTTACAATTTTGCATTGAAGCCCTTATTACTTGTGATAATTGCGAATTCGTCCCTGCCTGTGCGCGTGCTCTTGCACGCGCCTTTGGTAATTTTGCGAGGTAGCCCTTGCGGCTTTTGGTATTTGAGTTTAGTACAGAAAACATTGCATTTAGTTTAAATTTTTGTGCGAAAATTTCGTTTTGCCCCCTGGACCTTTGTTCAATTGCAAAAATACCCTTTCCAGGGTGTAGTTTCTTGATGTTTCTCTAATTTTTGCATACATCTACAAAACCCCAAAAAAATCCCCAAAAATTGCATTAAGCTCCTGTTGCATAGTACTTCATCATCATATTTTTATTTTTTGTAATTATTGCATTTTATTGTTTATTAAAAATCAAAAATAGCCTTTTTCAGCACTGTTTGCATTACAAAATACCAAAAAAAATGTAAAAACACCCCAGAAAAATCCCAAAAAAATATATTTTGTTCCTTTTAGTTTGTTTTAACTCTCAGCCAAAAATCATTAAAAAATATAAAACCAAACTCCTAAAAATTGCAAAACTCTAAAAACCTTCATAAAAATTTATAAAATTCATGAAAAATCCAAAAATAGTGTTTTCTTTTCCTAAATTTTCTTTATTTCAGTATATTTCATTGAAAATTAACTTGGAGAATTTTTGTTACTGATTGCTATTTTATTTCTCCATTTTAAGTTTCCAGCCTTGTATTTTCTTCACTGTTTTCCTTATTTTGATAATTAAAAATACCAAAAACATTCTAAAAATTACCCAAAAATCACAAAAACAGTAAAAAATCTTAAAAAGACCAAAAACATTTTATTTCCTTATTTTTGGATATTTTTGTCTATTTTTATAAACACCTCTTTGTCCTTTTTATTACATTGTTCTTATTTTCCAATATTAAAAAAAAGAATATAAAAAATATAAAAAAATATAAAAAGAAAATAAAAAAATCAGTAAATTAAAAATCAAAATACAAAATTATAAAATTAAAAATTAAATAAAAAATATAAAAATTAAAACCCACAAAAAAATAGCATAATAGACTTTTGATCACTTGCACACAAATTTTTGAGCACTTGTGCCCCGTTCTACCTGTCTGCTCCCTGTGTTCGACCTCTACACATACTTGCACCTATACACATCTTGTTGTAGAGTTATAATAAATTTTAACTCCGCACATTTACTTTCATTGCTTGATTTATCTGTTGTGGGTTAATTGTTGTTTGAATATCGGATTTCGTTGGAGGTCAAATCAGCGACTGTTGATTCGCCTTGTGAGTCAACACGACCTCTGCGATTTCTGTGTTCAACACCCACTAGTAAGGAATATATTATGAATATTAATTATTTTTAAAATTATATCATAAATTATTGAAGTAATACAATACCTTTCCTCCATACACCATATTGGTGAGACCCTCTTCATCTCCTCAAAATTCATCTCCTCGCATCCCATCTTCTCATGTGAGAGTCTCCTTGCCTTGAAAAAAGTATCGCTCATCCTCTTCTCCACCAAACAAATAAAGGCTCGACGAAACCCCCCCCCCCCCAACTTAGAACTAAGTGATACCTACTCTGAAAAGTATTGCAAAATATTAGAAGAAAGAGTGGCATCGAATTTCAAAGAATTCACTTAAAAATTATTCTTATTGAGAAATATCTCAAATAATCTCTCCTGCTCGGTAGCAGGAATGCGACACCGTCGAAATTGCATGCTAGTCAAATGTGTCTTGACAATGTTGGTTATTTCCTTTTTCCACCCTGTTGTTATTCAAAATAATCCTCGAGATTTTGTAAAATTTTCAAATAATATACATATATTTTTTTAGTAAAGTTAACATGATAAAACTTGTAAAAATCGTACCTCCCATCTGTAGTAACCTCCAACAAAGGGTATTACTCCAAAGTTTGCCCAACTCTAGTGGGTAAAGGCACGCAGGTGCTCGGACGTCCAGAAGAAGGAGAACCAGAATCCATCGATGTCTGTGCAGGAACCGGGACTGGGTATGCAGCAAGAGAGAGTGAGGAAGATGGATCTCCATATACACCTCCATAAAACGGAGGAGGAGGATAACCAACAGACTCGTAGTAGGCTATGACCTGTCGAACCTCGTCAGACTGTGACTCTAAAGCATCATTCATGGCCTGCTGCCTAATGGAAGAAGGTGAGTCTGAGGAGGATGGACGATTGGATTGTTGAGATCCATGAGAGTCGCCACATCTATAACCTGTCGTGACTGTAATGATGATGTAATAGTTAATTACAATGTTATTAATGAACATTTTTATTAATTAAAGTACAATATTTTAGTAAAACTTATGGTTAATATTCATCATGTGATTCTGTTGGATTAAAGCACATTTCTTTGATTTATGAGTTATTTGAGTCATCATTTGTGGAGTCTACATCATCTTTTAGGTCAACACATAACACCTCATTATTGTCCAATCGAGTGGATTCGATGATTGGGACTTCTTCTGTTACATTTATTTGCTCATGAGTCGGTGTGAAGGCTTCATCTATAGCATCTTCAAGATGAGTGTATTCATGAGAACTATAACCTCGAGAATTTATCTTCATGATACTTAGAGATTCAATGCACTTTCTCTTCTTTGATACTTGTGGAAGATAACAAACTTGGTCCACTTGAAAAGCTAGAACGAAGGGTTCAAATCTGCGTATACATTTTCTTTATATCACATTAACAATGGTATTTCTCGTATCGATCACTTCACCTCCAATGGGGTCGTATCAGTCATAAAGAAAGAGAACTACTTTATTAAAGCCTGGAATACTATATTCTAATTCCAGTATCTCCTTTAATATTTCATAATAATTTAAATGATCTTCCTTATAACAAGATCCACGAACCATCACTCTGTGATTCTGAGTTGTTAAATATCTATAAGAATTAAAGATATGAAAATGATAACCGTTACTGCAACAAGAGTTGTAAAATCAAACCTTATAAACCAGACCTTCTCTAAAATATTTTAAAATTTGTGTATGATAATCACCACCATCCAGTTTTTTTTCGGTTCTTGAACCAAGCTGAAAATTGATTCTTATAGATGCCCACAACTTCATCATCGAAAGACATTGGATTTTCTTAGATAATTTTCCTTCTAAATTCACTAAAATAAGTACAAGAAACAATAGAATTAAATGGAAGGGAATTGGCATATATATATAAAGTCATACAGAAACATACTGAAGATATGGTGTTATATCCTCGCAGTTGTTTAATATGTATAACTCTGCATCATCTTTCTCTTGTTTCAATAATAAACGTTCTGTAGCCTTACCTATGAGCTGAGTGGATTGATGAAAGACATTGATATGAGGTTCTTCATCAGAGTATATTGTCTCATTTCTCCTTAATCTATTGTGGATTATCTCCACATCTTTTGGAAGATACCTAGAACAGAATGTTGTGACTTTCTCATAAATATACTGCAAATTTAATGATCCTTGAACTTTACTTTTATTTCAAAACTTTATTTTGAGGAAGAACATGAACCTACCTGAAACAATTCATATTGTTAAATGAGATGATAAGATTTAATTTTGGCTTAATCTAGGAGAACATGTGAAGAAAACGAAAACCCTAACCCATCTCTGGCCTAAACCTATCATACTTACTCTATAAGATGAGAAGAGAAGTGTGTTAATTATTTTATCACTTGAGCCCGTCCATAACGATTCAAACTTACTATAAGACGGTCGTTGTCACGTGCTTCCTTTTTTCTGAGGAAAATTCGGCAGCATAACCCTACACCTCTCCCATATACCTCAAAAATCAATTGCAATCAACTTTAAAAACAATCACCGTAGTGACTATTTTGATAGTAAATTATGATTGGTTTAGTATACCGAAGAAGAAGGGGTTATGGACCCGAATTTCCATCGGAAACAAACAGCGTGTGACAACGATCGCCTTTTATTAAGTTTGAATCTTTACAGACTCCCTTAGTTCGGAATCTCCGAACTAAGGAAAGCCAATATAAATATAATATTTTAAGATTACTTTACATCGTACATTTGTACATGCTACAAATGAGACTATAAAACAATCGTAAAATATTTATTTATGTTGACCAGGTATTTACGTATATTTGGTAGGTTAACGATGGGAATATGGATAAGTGTGATCCTAAGTTAGTGCCTAATTAAGTGTTTAAATGAAAATTATTGAAAGTGCACCTACAACAAAAATTTCTCCGCCAGCAAACATCAAAAATCACGACCATTAGATTGGGATTTCTCATCCCAAAGTGATTCCAATAATACTGTGGAAAAAATAAAAAAATATAACACAATTGGAGATGACTAAATCCTCTAATGTGTTGCACATGCCTCCCTGTGTGCAGGTCCACACACCACCTAGTGTGGAGAGACACACCGTGTGTGAATGATTTTGTACAATTTAATAATTAGTTATTAATGTTTTAGCCTTATTATCAACCTAACTATAAGTTAATGCGATGCACTTGGTCACAATAACTAGACTTTAATGTGATAGTAAATTATTATAGAAAAATATTTGTGTTAGACAAACACCACACTTGAGTTTTCATTCTTTTGATCACATGTACATCAAGAATTTAATTTATATATATACATATGTGTTTTCTAGTTTACATATTTGTCATTACTATGATCCAAGAAAAGACCTATCCCCCTCCACCATCATAGAGTTGAGGCCAAGAGATTCGAATATCATCGATCTCAACGAATGAGATTCCCTCCATCGATTCCAAGTTAGGTTCTCCCATAATATCCCTTCGATCTTCTATCTATGTTCCCCCTTCTCTTATCCATATTTACCCTCTCATCTCCTCAATCAATTCATGATTTTTGTACATCGATAATCATATTCATCATTCTCTCTATTTGTTGTTTAATTTTCCATCAAGATCTATCACCTTCATCCACTCACAGTTGTCGAAGGTAGAGCTAGATTTCTCCCTCTCTTAATAAACCCTTATGTTCATTGTTTTCATCTAACATATGGCTGAAGTTCATCTCCTTGTGTTCTTACTCTCAAAAACTTTGTACCTCTCATCCCCTCTTTCAATTGAAACATTTCTATCCCTACTCCGATATCAAGTTCAATGCCACCAATACATCCTCTAACTCCTTCCCATGTATTTCTTCTTTCCTTCTCTCATATCAACATTCATCTACTTCTTTATTTTTTTCCCCTTCTAATTGCAATTCAAAAATCCCAATACGTGAATCATTATAATGAAAGTGATGTTATGGTATAATCAATATTTTAAGTTATAAATTAGTCATTTTACTTGTTATGACATTTCATCAAACACTTGACATGCTTATGAATTTCCACATATATTAGACAATATAATCAAACCTAACAACAACTACATATTAATCAAGTCTATAAAGAATAAACAAGTTTAAGAACTAGGAATATAGAAAACAACAAGTAAATATCAACAATATGAAAACCCTAAACCATCAAAATAAGAATGAAATGTAATAAAATAATAAAAAACGAGAGAAAGGGTGACAAAATATACTTAAACAAAGACATATGTGTGATTGAATAACCCAAACGGAAGTTGCCAAAGGCAAGGATGACAGAGCACAGATTGCTAGAGGGAAGGTTTGGGAAGAAACTTGGGTAGAATGAGGAAAAGGAGGTTGCCCGACGTTCTATTTACAAATGCGGGTGAGTACACTTATGTGCTCGTCCACGGCTCTTCTGGGGCTCGCCAACATATTGACACACTCCCTCCCGTCACTGGCGTAATCCTTGTGCTCGCCCATATATAAACAAATGTAACACCTCAAAAACCAAATGGGCGACCAGCTAAGGAGAGCACATGTATAACCCAAGTGCTCACTAAGATATTGGCGAGCACATGTGCTCGCCCAGTACAAGCCATACTGTGCACACCAATTGCACCTTTTTTGTAGTGGTGGCTATGCAAATTCCCTCTCACGTGAGGAGCATTGGTTGCATATGGTTGTGATAATGAAAGACTGGGTAATCATGGGGCTTAGCCGCCCCTACATGGAGATTTAAGAGACAGTTGATGGAGTTGGATCTAGTGGTGGATACTCCTTGAATTAACAGCCGAAAGTGGGTCAATCAATGATCGTAATTTGTGCCAACCTTCTTCATTTATCATCTTTGTGTGTACAAGGGGTGGGCTCATGGCGATGATGACAACTACTTCATCGAGCAATGTTGCTCCTATGACAATCCTGCAAGGAAGTCGAGCCAAATCACAAGGGGGAACGTGTGAGCATGATCGGAAGTCGACTAGAGGGAGAAAGGGGGAGGGATAATTGTGTGGAAACGGCAACAAGGAGGAGGGGACATCATACCTCAAGATTTCCATCATTTTGGTTACTCTGTTAGTGAAGAACGACATGATTGACGCTCCGTTCCGTTTGACCCGGACCTCCTCTACATGATTGCAGTCTTGGATCATCGATCCATCATGCCCCGGCGAGCTATAGCGAGGGGGAGATGGAGGAGGAAGAGGGTTGGAGCTTGAGGGTAGGGTTTTTGGGGCGTTCTCACAAAGTGGGAGGGTTATATGGGTTCGGATTCGGATCCGGATCCGAATATTGCTTAGACCCTCTTACGTTGAAATAGCCGTAACTCGAGCTCCCGAACTCGGATTTTCACGTTCTCGGGTTTGTTGGAAAGATATCAAAGAGAACTACGCGGTGAAATGGTCAAAAAAATTTTGGAATGATTGAATAAAAGAATATTTAAAAATCATCCCAGACCCAGCTGAATTTTGCAATTGAGCCTCGTTTGGGGTTTGAGGGTTTTCACATAATCCTTAGAGCTACGTCCTCACCACTATGTCTAGGGTAAGTACCTGCAAACAATGATGGTTATTACCCATGTAATAAAAAATTGATTTTATTCCAAAATTTTATGGTCAATTTAAATCAATTCAGTCCCAATTTTTGAGTTGGTTATTACTTTGAATTATGTTACCACAAGCATCGTGTAGCATATAGTCCCTTTTCTTTTTTCCTTAAGTTGGAAAAGAATTAAGGGAAAAGGTGGAAACCAGAATACAATCGAAAGTCGATGATGCATGATGTTTTTAGGAATACTTACAGTGATTCCCATTACTATCAATGTGGATGCAAAACTGATTTCGTAAAGATTACACTACATGATGGAAATCAAGAAAATCCATACCTAAAAAATAATTCTATTAGTGACAAAGAAGTTGATTTGATTTGGCCGGTAGAACATTGTTTATGTGCTTCTCATGAATCTCCTAAGATTTTGACAATTGCGAATCTTATGATATCAGTTGTGTGTCTTAAGCTACGGTAGCGATCAAGTAATAAATGACCTAAGATCACTTTATTTGACGTAGTGTCTAAATCTAAATTGCTACTTAAGTTGATAATCACTCTGAACACAACCACACACAATAAAAATAAATAATGGTATTTTTTTACATGTGTGAGATCTCAATCGAGAATCGTTGTAAAGGGACAATTGATTATGACATAATTAATTAACCAATTACAAAAATACTACGTAATTTATAGAACAACACCCTACTACTTAATCTAGCAAGAAAAGGTCTTCTAAGTACAATCGCTTTGCGGCCTCTTCGACTTAAGCTCCAAGCTCCTTACCTTCGCGATCATTCGGATGTCATTAGCTATGCAATCCCTCAGTCAAATGGTCAGACAATTCCTCAAAAGAAATATTAGCTTAATTAAGAGACTAATCCACAATAATATGACAAACAACAAGTAAACAGTCACAATAAAAAGAACTAACCTAAATAAACAAAAATATCACTAAAATAAATATTCTAACCTCAATAAGTCACACTTTTGCCATATCCCCAGTAACGATGCCATCTGATAAGCGCTAAATGTATATAATAAGTACCATTGTAGCAAGGGAACTTAACTAACCATACAGAACCGAGAGAAGTATCTTTGCGAACAGTTTCTCAACTTTAATTTTTACCGGGGAAGTCCTGGACCGAACTCAAAGACATGAGAAATTCTATGATTTTATTTAAGTGATAAATATCTATTCTAATGATCTCGAGGTTATTCAGGTTAAATGAAAGCATAACACAAATAGAAATGCAATTTTCAATCTCTTTTTTTGCTTTATTTAATTTGACAAACAATTACACAAATAATCAAATGAAGAAATATAACACTAAATATGCTCTTGGTTAATTAAAAAACAACTTGTGATTTCATTCAAATTACTTTATGAGAATCTAGTGTTGTGCAGAACAATTTAAGAGAAATTACTTAAGCAGAATGACAATTATAATTTAATCCTCTAAAATTTGTTGTTTAAAAAAATAGATGGGAACAATTATTTAACTTTACTAAAATAAAGAGGATGAAATAAGGAGTCCAACAACACTACATTTAATTTGTTTACAAGAATCAAAAGTTATTCATTATTTAATTTAGGGGCATATTTGTAAAAAAAACTACGAACTTTTTATCACAAACAGACCAAACAAGGGCTGAATTGTAATTGTAGAAAACCACTAAGATTTCAATACAATTAACATATATGCGGAAGGGCTTATATGTAATATAAAGAAGTTAGAAGGGCATCGGTGTAAGATCACTACTTCACATGCGCTAAGCACGTGCAAGGTCGGGTTCGAATGGCTTTGGTCCGATCCATGCATCACTCCCTTGATCTTCGCGTATGATTTGGAGCATCCAAACCACAGGTCTCATCAGCGTGTTTCAGCGTGGGTATGTGACGACGAAGGACCGTCAGATGCCACCAAAATGGGATAATCCTATGGTGTCTATTGCACAAACTCGTCTCCTTCCTCCTCCGTGTGTGGTGGACGAGCTTGTGCTCCGACAAGACACCTTCTCTTCCTTCGTGCTCTTTCTTGTTATGTAAAGGTTGGGAGACCTTCACTTTGCTCCCACAAAGAAGATGGTGCTTTCGATACTTGGCAAGACCCTATGGATTGTTGGTACGATGGAGGCTAGTCAGAGGCGTAGGCTTTCAAATGAAATCCAGTGGAGTTCGAACCATTGAGGACTTGAAAACTATTACGAACACACTACACACCAAAGTGAAACTAACATATTGCTTTCGAGGTGAAGTGGAGGGCTGCAGGTGATGGATATCAAGCCCTAGGTGGATCCTTCTTTGTGAAGAAGAAGAAAGTGGGTCGAAGTGGAACAATCATTAGAGAAGTGAGATAGATGAATTAGAGAGTACGCATTAATGAGGGAAATGATGTGATGATGATCCAAGTTTGAGATAATTGAATATCCACAATATACAAACTAGCTAAATAAGTGAACTTGACATCATAAATAGATTAAAGATCTATCATGGAGATGATTTGTAAAAAGAAAGAGGAGATGAATTTTAAGCATTAATGAGGTTCAAAACCTCGATCTTCACTTCATGAACTTGGTCTATGTTCGAAGCTCAAGCACACATTTGATGGAGGTTTGCAACACGAGATGTTTCTCGTGAATCTTGTCAGCAAGCAAGCTCTGTCGTCACTCTTTCTCTCCAAAGCTCCATGTCACAGAGTTTCGGGAAGGCTAGGAGTATTCGCAAGGAGTGGTAGGATGCCGTTAATGGTTGTGAGAGAAGATTTTTTGTGCAAGTAGAGGTTAGCGAGGTGCAATTCCAGGCAGTGATTTCAACAACGCTAACCGGCAATAGGGATAGAGAGAAAGAGTGTTAGGTGGTTGGTGAAGAAGGGTATGGAAAGGTGAAACTAATGGAGGTGGCAAGTGGTCAGAAGTGACAAGGATAATTGGTGGAAGTTGTGATAGGTGAAAGGATGTGTCTCTTGGAAGCTAAATTGCACGAGGTTGATGATGACATAGAAACCGTTCGATCAAGATCCAACAGTCCACTATAAGGTGCATGCAAAGTTAATATGAGATCTACAGGTCACAATCATGTGGCTCTGCTAAATTCACGCACTGACAGTTGTGATCAAGAGAACAAATCCAACAAACAATCAAGATGACCTAGCGTTGGAGGTAATAGGATCGACCAAGTGGTGCACTGAGATGGTGTTATGTGCCCCAATCAGAGTTGAGAAATTTAATAAAAATATACAAAAATTAAGAAGTTTAGTTAGGTAAAGAATTAGAAATAGTTGTCAACATGAAAGTTGTAGATCATGATGAGATCTATAACTTACATGTAGAACGCAAAGAGAAGTAATGTCATTTACACATGGATAAAATTAAACAAGTAATTAAAATAAATAAAAATCATTTATATTTTATTTTATTTTATCTTTTTTAGATTTTTTAATTATGTTTTATGTTAGAAATTAATATACAATTTTATCCTAATTTTCAATTGATTTTTAATAGAGAAGAAACACATAAAATAATAGCACAATAATAAGTTATATAATATAGCATAAATAAGTTTAACTCTTTTTAACACATAAATAAGTAATTAGGGTTAATTATCAATGAATCTTATTGACTTACTTAAGTATGGAAGATGATTATATGAAATAATGGAAATAAATTTGAGATTTATCACCCTCCTATACTTAAGCTAAGCTTGTCCTCGAGCAAATAAATATAGGATTAGTTAAAGAGTTAGAATAATTTATTAAACTCCTTGACATGTGCATGCGAGTATACAAGGCTTGAATTATCCCAGAACATTTGGTTTTAAAAATCCTAAGACTTTAATTTGATTCATGTGTCAATCAAAAGGTATCAAACTCCTCTAATTATCAGAATCTCAAGTTACATATTTATAAGAAGCATGATTTAGTGTTGACTGCATCCATAAAAGTAAAGTCAAGACTTCACCAAAAGTTCCAATCTCAGAAGCTCTCCTAAGGATCCAACCCTCAACGCTAGGGAATAAATCTAATCTTGCTTCAATCCACCATCTCTTTCGTTCGTTAGACTTAAAAGTATATATGGCATGCCAGATAATGGGGGAAAACATGATTGTATCATTCTTTTCTTTTCCTCTCATTGGAACATGGTTTCTTTCAAGTGCCAATACTCAATACATTTGTATATTTTTAATATCAATCAGTGTGTCCGTTAAAAGAGATTGAGCCATGTGTACTTGTTTTCCAAGGAGTACAATGGGATGCATCTTTTTAAAGTATATAATATACTTGCACCTATACATGTAGCGCTAACGATGCAATGCCGTTTTTGATGTACTGGCTCGACTCATAAAAGCCTAAGCCTTGGTCCAAGTGGGACACTGAGAAGGTTGGGAGTGCTCGCCTTGAAAGTAAGATTATAGAATGTAGTTTTGTAACGTAATGAGCTTTTCATTATTTTCGTTCACCATTCATCATCATTTTCAATTTTTTTTGTGAGGGAACTTCCCTTCTTTTTGGCTAGCTCCGTTGTTTTTACCAAGGATTGGCGCACACTGATCAACTTATTTAATTTTATGTCATCACACCCTGGCACTTTAGGTCAAAGTCAAGAGACAGTATGAGAACTATACCCCCCCCAGATTTCGCACATACCCGCCTCCACCCTTTGCCTTTATATTCATTAAAAAGTATTGTAAATATTTTATTATGTTCAAAAGTTTGTGGAGAAATTGCATTGCAAACCCTATAGCTTCTAGAAATTGCAAGTGATCCCATTGCCTGCTCAGCTCACATGGCCCCCCATGTGGGTTTGGTAAATATTACTTATACCCCCAAGGCTTTGTAATTGCAATTTAACATATAAAAACTGAATTTATATGTGTATATCCTAAGACTTTAATCTAATAAGTGTATATTTGATTATATATATGTAAATTCATATATACACTTATTATATTATAAAAAGAAAAATAAATTAAAAATTAGAAAAATATAAAAGAAATAAAAATAAAAAATATACATAATTAAATAATTAAAAACCCACAAAAACATTAATTAAGAGAGTAGTGTACAAATATATACACACATACATTATTATTTACCAATAAATAATAATACCTACTACACATGCTTATTCCTTGTGTTTGACACCTTGCACATAGTTACACTATACACATTTGTTTGTAGGGTTCATACCAAATTTTAAATCTATACCTTGTCTTGCATTGCTATAGTATTTGTTATGGGTTGATTATTGTTTGAGTTAGTCGGTTGCCGTGAGCGGCTAGCACAACGAATGTGCACCTCGCCTTTTGAGTGCACACAATCGCCTCCATAACCTTCTGATTCAACAAATTACTATGTTTCCTATGGCAATGAGTATAACACATTTAGTTGTACATTATTCATCTTTTATTTCTCTTTTTTATTTTTGATAATTATTTTGTCTTCTTCTGACCATATGTTCTTTGTTGACTTTCTTGCAAGCGACCACATGGCGATAGCTTCTTCTTAGGATGTGAACACAACTGAATTGTGAGGAGATTGGCCTTTTTTGCATAGGCCAATTGGATAGAGCAAGAGAGAGAGAGAGAGTGAGTAGCACAACCTTTAGCATTTTCTTTTTATTTTATGAGGTGAGTTTTATTTTTATTTTTTGTAAACTAATTTGCAATAATTTTGGACACTTGGACACTTCAACTTCACGAGGTCCATTGCTTAGGTGTCTATTAATCTGAGGAGCTCATTGGTTCTCTTGTTGTTTTTTTCGCCTTATTTTTTTCTCGTATTTTGAGTTTTCCACCTTATTTTCATATGTTTTCTGTCATTGGGTCCCTAGACCTAGGATTGCCTAACTCGGCAGCTAGATTCAAAACCTAGTGAGAAGCTTGTTTCTATAGTGATATATGCTTGGACTTAGTCATTAATTGTTAATTGTTTGAATTCGGTACCACACATCGTAAGAGGCTCTATGTAGAACTAAAGGACTTGTTGTGGCGGACACTGAAGAATCTTCAAGACCAGACATTTAAGGATCCATTTTTTAGTTGTTAGCATTTGGTTCATCATGTATAATAGCAACTCATGTTTAGGGCCAATTTTCATATCGTGCATGTAGTGTGGATATTTAAATTCCTGTCTTGCATCCTGCATGGAGAGAGAGTTGGGAAGCGTTATAGGTCCTCGTACTTTGAATGCGTCATTTTATAAGAAAGTGATATTTCCACTATAGTATCCTCTTACAAGGATTTTTTTCTATCTCCCTTTGTTTTTGCATACTTAGATTAAAAAAGAAAATACAAAAAAGCGTTACACGTATTTAAGTGAAAATTACTCAAAAATTTAAAAACCTAAAAACTAAAACAAGAGAATGTTATTAACACTTTAACATTAATTAAAATCTTTAAAGGAAATCATTGTTTTGGGTTCATAAAGCCCTCACTATTGTTAGGTACCATTTGTATGGATTGAGGTGCGACCCATAAGGATTAGAGCCCAAATCTCCATCTTTGGATGCCTTGATAATCACTTGGGATGACGAAGTATTAAAAATTAAATCATACGTAAGCAATTAGGGCCTTGTCGACGACAGCGTTCCACCTTGTGTAGAGCATCTGACTTGGTCTGAAGTATTAAGCATAGGCCACACCCTCACAGGTGTATCTATCTCATCGTCTTGCATCTGAGTACCTTGCTTGTGAGGGAAGTATCGGTTTTGCCTATTGGCTTCCTTTCTCTATTTCTTCAGCAGAGTAGCCCCCCATGCACGAGATCAAGGACTCTAAGTGTGTAGATAACATGTTACAAAGGAGGTGGAACAAGTATGGGCTACTTTCCTAGCAATATATACTCTCATGTAGGGATAGACCTCTAAGGACTCATGAAAAGATTTTGTCTGTAAAAAAATAAAATTGAAAAGATAAGAATGGTCGAACCCTTGCAGCTTCATTTGTGTTGAGTTGGTGAATCAAAAACTTGTTCGGTGTTTGTTTAATTTAGTTTAAGATCAAAGATCAGTCCTGCACATTTGTGCCATTTTTAATTTCATCTGTTTTGTTCCTCTTTGACGCTTTCTCACTGTGAGCCATTTTACTATTTTACATTCCTTTTATTTCTCGTTCATCATCATATCCTTCATCCATTCTCGATCTCCCTCTTCACCCTTGAGATGGCGACTCTTGGTTAAATTGGTCGGGTCCTCGCCGACACCCATATCGATTCCATGCAGCTGACATCTCCAATAATTTGGTGAGATTCCTGAGAACCTGATTAAGACTTTGTGAATCGATCTCCAAGCTCCCCATCTTCTTTAATAAATTGGGAACACTCTTGTCCTGAAACTCTACCCATTTTGTATGGAAATAGATTTTCTCACCATTTGCTTCTCCATACTTAATGAAGTTCTTTGTCGACCTTAACACATAACATTTTTCTACATCGGTGCTTCTAGTCAGAGTAATTGGGGCATTATTCCATGTACAGACCAAGAGCCCGATCTGGAGCTTGAGATTTTGTCAAATTCAAATTTAAACATGGCTCCGACTAGAAAAGGGAAGGGACCTTAGCACTTACCACAGCTAGAACACGACCAACAGGTAGAGTAGAATGTAGTGAATCCCCAGTTTTTTACCTTCATTTAGGTAATTCAACATCAGCTCACATACCAGGCATTGCCCCAAGATACCTTTCAAGACATGCTAAATGACCTGAGAAGACGGAGAGACAATCCAAGAGGAGGAGGAGGAGAGGAAGAAAGAGAAGATGGGCCTCGTGGAGGTCTGACATATGAATCGAGAAGAGAGAGGACAAAGCCTACTCTCAAGGAGACTTAAAACCCTGGTGTATGCCAGATGATTGAGTGGATCCAAATCCCACCAGTCCATGCACATTTCGAGCTGAAGCCTCAACTCTTGGTGCTTCTTCCAACCTTCCATGGGAATACAAACGAGGAACCTTGCATCCATCCGTAGCAGTTTGCTCGTGCCTGAGGAATGACACACTGCCTTAATATACCGTTAATAGTAGTCAAGATGATAGAATTTCCATTCAACCTTCAAGATAAGGAGCTCCACTAGATCAATCATGTGCGGAAGGTTGTCACGACCTGAGAGGAGATCAAGTCAAAATTTCTCCACAAATTCTATCCCCTCGATTGACTCATCGGATGCGAGCCAGAATTGCCAATTTCTCACAAGCCACGCACGAATCCATCCATGAAGCTTAGGAACATTTCACAGATTTAGAGTAGAAGTGACCCCTCCATGATATTCCTCGGACTAGCCTGGTCCAAGACTTCTTTGGTGTACTGACTCTCGAGAGACAAAGGCTCGTAGATGCTGCTTGTGGCAGGTCACATTTCAATAATGATGAAGATGTTATTTGATAGATCTTTGAGGAAATGGCCAAAGGAGAGGTCGCCTTGTCATTGCCTCATATATATCAGTGTCAACCACATATGCATCAGAAATTAGTTCATATGGTTGCATCACATGATCCAGACAGGGACAAGAGCTCCAACTTGAGCATCATAGGGAGCCACCTATCCAAAGTGGACATAATTGAAGCGGCCACAGAATCTTGAAAAATCAGCTGTGATGAACAGAGAACACAGAACTTGGACAAATTGGATCAAATCACCAATCAACTGAAGTTGTTGGTGAGCACAATCGGTTTCTACCGGCCAGTATATGCATCAACTACGACTCTTGCCAAGACGAAGGAGCCATCATCGCCTCAAACCCCTCATCGGAGTCCTCAGCATCAACAATACCATCCTTCTCCCCAGTATAATTCTCACTATACTTACCAACATCCTTCACACCATTCCTAGTTTTAGTGTGGCTGGCACACTGAACCATCCGAGACTGCTCCTATAAACCGTGTCTTAGGCTACTTGACTCAACTGGTGAAGAGCCTAGCCAAAATAAACAAGAAGCTTGATGACCTCACCACCACCAAAACATCTATTCTAGCACAAGTGGAGGCCAATCCCAATAAATTCAGAAAGAAAGAGCATGTAGTTTGTGATGTCTCGTCCAACCTCATAGAGTCAGATGTGTGATGAATCCACGATTCATCATCTCAATATCTTGATCTTAGCAAAATCTTCGAGTAAAATCCCAGAAAAATGTCCACAAAATCAATAAATTAACAAAATGACTCTTGTAAATCAAACACACTAATTATTGTGTATTAGATTGTACAAATTAACAATAAAAAGTCGCAAAATCAAAGGAGTTTCTCACATGTAAATAGCCCAAAACTTCATGAATTTTTAATAATTTCATTTCAATTCATTTTTGGCTAATTCTTTCTCTAACTTGTTCATAACAATATATATAAAAATAGAAAAATACAAAACAAATTTTACCCAAAATAAATGCTCCTAGATCGTAAAGAGAAAAAACCGTAAAGACCAACTTCCAAGCCAAATTCCCACTCCGTATGAACTCCGAATTCACCAAACTCACTTTTAACAAAAGTGATTTCACTAAAATCAGAGCTCGTTTGCAAAAGTTGGGTTTTGGGACCTAGATGTACATTGTATATTATGTATATATTTTCATTCTTTCTTCATTTTTTATTTTATCTTTTCTAATCACTAAAAATATAAAAAATTGTGGTTATGTTGTATTTTGATTATAGTATTTTACTGTATTTTTCCGTTGTAAATATCTCTTATTAAAAAGACAAAACAAATACATATTAGAAAAGCAAACAAAAAATGTACATGTTGTATGTATTCATTTGTAAATTCACCACTACTTTTATTTCTTTATTTTTGTTGTATTTAACGTAGCCTACTTTATATCATTATTTATTTTATTAATTATTTTACATTCTCTACAATAACCACCATTCAACTCCATTCTACCACCAACCTCCATTCAACCCCACCATTTTTTAAACCTCCCATTCAACATCATTAATAATATAACCTCCCACCACTTTAATAACCTCTCATTTCATCCTCTTTATATAAATCCCATCCTCCTCAATTTGCACTTGATCCATCTTTATGTAAGGAGAGTCTACTTCCCAGAGTTGAATCGGTGACAGCGATGCAACCACAATCTAGCGACGACAACCCTCTCTCCGGTGAGATCCGTTGGCTTTTTGGCCAACATCGCAGCCGCACCCGTGCGCTGCTCGAGCTCATCGCTCGTCGGCGTTTCGAGCGAAGACCGTGCTCTCGTGATCACATCGTAGGCGATTTGCATCCATTGTAGGTAATTTGGTTGTTCATTATTTACACTGTTTTTATTCATGCATTTTTTAGCACATCATATCACTACCTCCTCCATTTGTCTTAATTTATCACCACCATCATCACCACATCACTTTCCTTCCAGCATTTGCATTTCTTGACTAAAAAAATTAAAAAAATTGAAACAAAAAAATCTTATCGTAGAAAAAAACCACAAAAAAACAAAAAAATAAATTAAAACAACAAAAAAACTCAACAGCGATGGGGAGTACCCATCGTCGCCCGCCATCTCCTGCAACCGCCCCTGCGGCGGCTCCTCCTGCGGCCGGCCGCCGCCTTTGCCCACCGCACGGCCGCCCGTATGCCTGCCGCAGCCCGCACCTCCTCCGCGGCGGCGCGCGAGCCACCAGTCCACCGACCTCCTGTGCACGAGCGGTCGCGTCGCCGCTTCCTCCCCTTCCTCCGCCTCTCTGCCGTTTCGTCCAGCCACCGCCACCGAGCCAGCGCCACCCCTCCGTCGTGAGGCTCCGCTGCCCCCCTCGTCGCCGACGTGCACGGACCGCCGTTGCCGTCCTCCCCCTTTGGGTTCCACCCCAACAAAGAAGAAGAAGAAAGGTTAATTTTTTAATTTCATGTAAAAATTGCAGTTTTTCTATTTCATGTTTTCGTAATTACAATTCAGTCCTTGTACATACTTTGCATTGTAATTTTAGTTTCTGTAAAGACACCACTGTGTTCATGCGTTAATATGGACCTCAAATTTACATCTTTTTATTCAATGAAAAATTTCATTGTGTTGAGCAACTAATTGTCTACATTCTAAATTTTTATTTATATTTTTGTGATATTTGGGTAATTAATTAAAATTGTCTAACTGAAATTCTTGATATTTTACCCAAACTAGACTCTTAAATTGATTTCTAACTCACGGTTGCTCTAAAAATTCCCCAAAAATTAGATATGATGCCTTGAATAGTGCTTAACTTACTAATTTTCCTCCAAAGTGGAGTTGTCTTGTATATGAAATAAATCATATAGTGATTTTCGTATTTGATTTTTGATTAAATCCACGTACATCATTTTTACGAAATGGCAAGCCTCTTGGATTGCATATGAAAATATCTATTTGAGATAATTCACTCTTTGTCTAATTGCATAATGTGGATTTATTAGGAATTAATTACTCACTGTTACTCTGTTTTCATTAAAAAATCCATAAAAATTCATATTTTGTCAAAAAATCCAAAAATATCATTGTAGTCTCATTTCATCATGTTTATATTTCAATATTTTTTCATGATTTTTGCTTACTATTTGTCCAAAAAATTGTGAAAATACCCATAAAAAGTGTGCATTTTCATTGTTGCATTTTAACCGATAAAATTCCAAAAAAAGTGTCTTGCATTCATCACTGGATTTGGATTCTAGGAAAAATATAACTTGGCTAAATTAGACTTATTTTCTATTTAAATTAATTTGGCTAAGTTGTGTGATTTCTTAGTGTCGTAATTCACTTGCATTTGCATTCTTTTTGGAATTTAAAAATATAAAAAAACTGCATTTGAAAATCGAGATCTAAATTTTCGAATTAGCCCAACGTTGTTCCTTTGCCTCTCTTTGTTCAACCCTGGACTTTTCCGGGATATAAATTAAAGTCGAGCCCTCTTCACGGAGATTTTGGCTCGGTTCTGATTGATTCGCTAAGTACACGTATTACACCAAATATAAATTAATCATCGTATTTAGCGACCCGTCAATGTGCTTGAAATGTTTTTATCTAATGTTGTCACTCTCGAGAGTGGTAGGACTCTACAGCCATTTGTCACCATGAAGGTGAAGAATAAAGCTTCTATTAGCAAATTAATATCTTTTGCATCAAACGATCTAACTATAGTGTCGGGAAAGGAAGAAAAAGACAAAGGAGAAGACAAAAATTAAAAAAGATAAAAAGAGAGCAACAATCTAAGTCCACACCAGCAATGGAGAGGATTGCACAAAAAGGCGATATAGTGTCAGCCGATGGAGCCCTGCCTGCATTTTGTGGGATGCCCCCTTCTTGTGAGTGATGGCAATCCATTTTGTCATCCACTTATATAGACAGATGTGGGCATTGATTTTGATGTAAATATGTGCACTATTTCTGCTTTTGATCCTGTAAATATTCCATTTCTAGATGCAATGTAAAAATCCAAAAAAAATAGAAATTTTAAAACTTCCTTGTCTAACCATAATGTGGTTGAAATAATTCTTGTTCTAAAGATGCTTCTACTAAAGGTCATTAAGTACATGCCAAATATCATGAAAGGACTTAAGGAGGAATGCACTTCAAAAAGACAGTCACGAAGATCTGGAGAAAGAAATGTGAAGCATATTTGATGAATTTACGATTCACATTCTTTATTCCTTTATTTTAGATTTATATGTTTGCAAAAACACTTGTAATTATGTGTAAAAACAATAATTTATTATTGTACATGCCACTATTAATACTACATAATAACACATATTTTCCAAAAATAAAAGATTAAACAGAAAAGAAAAAGAATGATGTATTTAGAATAAATACAAAATTGACCTAAACCCCAAAAAGAAGGTCAAACATTGACCTGATCGAAAAGAAATAAGTAGGGAGATGGTATATTATTTATTGTACATATCACCTATAGTTGTAAATATTATTATTTGCATTTATTTTATATTTTGTGAAAGCCATATTATTTTTGAACACTTTTGTAAAAAATAATAATATGAAAACAGTATAAAAATCAAAAAATACAAAATGAAATAAAAATAAAATCCAACAATTCATTGTGCAAAAGACACTAGTGTGTATGCTTTACCTATTTATTTATTAATCTTATGTAAATTATAAAAATAAACTAAAAATCATTTTATACTTATGAAGTTATTTTTAAATAAATAAAACAAATTCTATAAAAATAATAAAAGAAAAATGCATGGATACAATATATAGGTATAACATATAGATAAATAATACTACATACCATATATATCATAATAAATTACTTTATAAAAACAATTAAAAATCACAGAAAAATACATTGAAAGTAATAAACATTTTTTATTTTTACCAATTTTTTATTGATTTACAATTTATATATATTATTATTTATTTTAATAAAAAGAAATTTCCTGATTGGTCATCCAGGTTTATTGACCTGGGTCAACCTTCTCCCCAAGTCGGGCCAGACCCGATTCTCTTCATCGGAGACCATTTCTCTGCATTTTCTAGCCTAGGTCTGGCATCCATTCGCCTCGATTCCACTACCCGACTACGCTCCCAGGATCTGTGATCCTCGTGGATCCCTAGGCATAAACAGATCTGCCTAGGGTTTCGTAGTGGCCTCCGATCTTTCTAGACCCTCTAGCACCTCTATTAAACCTCTCTTCCTCTTTTCGAGCTCCTTAGCTTCTTCCTCGTGCCACATTCCTCCCCTTAGCACCTTTATCATCATGACATGATCCTTTAGGTGCCTTTGGGGACTTGAATCGGTGACCATGAGCATTTGCTCTGCTCGTGGTCGGCGTGCGCAGCCGCGATAACCCTCCTTGGCCCGTCGCAACCCGATTGAGTCTACAACTCGACCATTCACCTCGCCTGGAGATCCTAAGTATGTCAGCACCTTCAGGTAACACTTATCATTTGGCTTCGATTTAGATCACATCCTCCACTGTCGGTTCATCAGATCCGACAATCTGGTTAGAGTCCCAATACATACACCTCCACATACCGAACGACTTTGTGCCTCACTACCCACTTCCTCTCATGACCGGACTACCTTAGATTCACTCATTAGAGTGAGATTAAGGATGAGACCTCCTTCCTCCATTTCCGTCGGAGGTTGAACCTCATTCCCCATCACTTCCTTCGTCTCCGCGTGCAATAAAACGTTCGGAGCACAACCCCCAAATCCCACTTTCATTTGCAGGTACCCACGCGCATGAGGAGGTGTAGTTTGAGCCCCATTCAAGGTGGCAGAGCAACTCCAGGTGGAGTGTCACCATCCTGCTAATTTGACAGTTCACAATCACATGAGCATCATCTAATCGATGCGGAGTACTTCCACGACTATGTTGGACCCCTCAGAGTCTTCATCGGAGCATCAGATCTCCGTCCATGCTCAATTAAAGTCCACCTAGGTCGAGTTCATCCAGGACCTTCTTCTACTTATTAATCAGGAGTTGCATCCCAAATCTTATCAAGACTTTACAATCGCACCTAGCTTTCTAACGGTCTGATCATATCCTTGGGAGAATCTGACACACATGTCCAGCTGCTTTTCAAAGCCATCAGATCCCTTTCCAGAGCATATCAGAGCCGTCAATGTTCTCCTCCTCATACGTGTGCCACGTGCCCACCCCCACTGGGTATATTTCGCTTCTTCCATGCATGTTGTCTTATTTAGCTTTAGTCCAGTAAATAAAATGTATAGTTAAAACATTTATAGTTTGGACTCTCTAGTTTTCATATTTGCATTTTAGTCCTACTAAGTTAGAGTCATGTGGGTTATTTTCAATATTTATCTTGAACTCTTTATATGTTATGGAATGAAATTTATGTTTTGATATTTGCATGTATACCCTTGTGTACCTGGATCACGTGTTGTGTACGATTTGAGCTGAGAAATTTTGCATCACGGGTCCTTGATATTTTACTGCATGTTATATTTTGACCTAGAACTACAAATATTTGCATGTAGGTCCTTGTAAACTATTTTCACCATCTTGTCTTTATTTTCTATGAAATAAATTTGTAAAAATTCTACAAAAAATACTTGTTAGTTACTGCTTGCTTTTTATTTATGTGGTAATTTGGTTTGCCAAATTGGTTTCATATTATATTATTAAAAATTAAAAACCCATAAAAGTGCCCTATTTTTGTTATAAAAATTATTTAAATTTGAAAAATCATGTAAAAATGCCCAAAAAATTCTTTAGTTGTATTTTGTTGTGCTTTATTTCCAATATTAATTTTTTTAGAAAAATCCTTACAAAAATCCTATAAATAATAAAATACCGAAAAACATATAAAAATTGTAAAAAATAAAGAGAAAAAATAAAAGAAACGTGTTTTCATTCTCTCACTATATATTTTTACTTATATTTCATCATAAAAATACCATCCAAGAATTTCAGCATCTTAAGCATTTTTAATTTGCATATTGTTCTTAGTTGTGACTTTTTGATTTTTAGAAACTAACAAAAATACCTAAAAATCCATAAAAATTACCAAAAACAATTTAAAACCTTTAAAAACCAAAAATATTTGTATTGCAATTTTATGATTATTTTTGATACTTTTGAAAAGTATAGAAAGAGTGTTGTGTGTGTCTTTTATTTCCTGTTCATATTTTTCTTTTATTGAAAATTTAAAATTTGAAAAATTAAAAACCACTAAAAATACTTGTTTTTTCTGAAATCCAACTACTTAGTTTTTTAATCGTGCTCCTTTTGTTCGATCGTGATTGCTATACTAGGTAAATAAAATAGTGAAGTCGCTTTCATTGATTGATTGATTTTATGAGTGGTTAATTTTTCTCATTGATTGCGGTGATTAATTTGGGTCGCAACAATTTTAGATTAATTTCATACTTAACCCTAGTTGGTCGATCAGTCATAAGAATGGCACCATTGTCGGGGAGCACAACTTAGTAGTTTGATAATATGACTTAGTAAAATAAAAATATAATAGGACTTAGTAAAATAAAAATAAAAAGTTAAGTTAATTAGTTAAGGGACCACACATTGTGATAAGTCGCATACATCGCTAGCATGACCCGTTGTGACGGGCACCGAGCGACATCCAAGACCTAACTCAGGTCTTTTCTCTGATTAGTTGACTACCATCTCTTTCTGCTAATAGAAGTGGCTCATCTTAGGGATAATTTCCTCGTGCATCATATATCTAGTTTTATTTCTATGTTTTAATATATGCGCAGATCACCCTGCATGTAGAGTGCTGGAGCAAGATATACATTTCTATCTTTGCAGGCATCATCGTGTTTGATCGTGCATTGGCTTTTCCTTATTCCTCCCCCATGAGGAAATTTAAAAATTCATTAGATGTTGCATTTATTCAGAAAAATACCATAGAAGTGATAACCAATAAAATATGGGATTGCTAAAGAAAACTTGACCTAAAACTAAAATTCACTTAAAATCTTTATTTTGGGGAGAGTCACCCCCGCATTGTTTAATTTATTTATAGTAAGAGAGAGACCCCCACAATAGGATAGAGTCACGCCTGATTTCTCTTCTTACTACCAGTTTTATTGATTGGATATTTTCTAGTGAGGATTTAACCAGGTAGCCAATAATCATTCTGAACTATTGGACATGCAAGCCCACAGTGAGCCATTATGCAATAAATGTTATTGCGAATATTATTCACTAATTTGAACTGAAGAATATCTAATTTGCGTAATAGGTCCCTTAGTACAATTAGGGTTATGTACCATGGCCATCTTAATGATCATACAGTTGTTGATTCAATTATTGAATCATAGAGGCTCGTGCTTGGATGAATATCTAAAGAGTTAGATTGAGGACTCATCGAGTACCGTCAAATGATTATTAAGAGATGATCTCCAGCCTGAGGAGTAGATGGGCTGATATGTAACTGACCTCTTGATGCAGGTCCTCTTCATAGGAATAGAGATTCAGAGGTGTTAGATAAGTTAGGTCAAAGAGCTGACTTAACGAGATCGAGATAACCAAGTACTATGTCGTATGCTATCACAATATAGCTAGGCATCATCTGACCGGAGATAAATGTGTTACTATCTGTCTAAGTACGTAGATTTGGCAGACTAATAGGTTGATGACCTAATCAAGGTCTATACATTGGCATGTTGGTGTGCATACAAGGGCATATGAGTAATACGATCTCTCAAAGGGATTATACATGTTCAGTTACTGAACCGGAAGACACAAGCTCACTCATGAGATACTAGGAAGAATCAAATTCTGTGCATCGTCGTATCGCTTTGGAAGATTGACTGAATTTGTAGGTTTGATATATACTTTTAGAAAATATATGATCAAGACCAAGGTATGATATATGCTTTTAGAAAGTATATGATCGATACTAACTCCCAATGATCAAATGAGAAACTTACTGATAAAACCCTGAAGTAGATTGTAAAATTGATCTAATACTTTGAGTTTATTTTGAGTCTTCCAGTATGCATGATGTACAGGTATTAGGAATACCTGAGGGTGATGTGATCATAAACGATTTGTATAACCATGATGCTTCCATTCCTAGGGAGTGATGAGGTCTGGATTTTAGTGACTCCTCTAAGTAGAGAAGTAATCTGATCTTGGTCCAAATGTCGGACATTGATCTAAATTAGATTCAGATGTAATGAGAAGATTAGATTTACGGTCTTGAATTAATTAAGCATCTATGGGAGGCCCGAGATCTGGATTTGAGATACGATCTCAAAATCCAAGTCACTATACGTGGAACAATACAATCGCCCCGTTCTTATCTCCAAGTATCCGCGAAGAAAGGGCATTACCTTGAAAGAGTTCAAGATAATTTCATTGTTGATATATGTATCCAAGCATTGAGAAAATTGATAATTAAATGTGATTTAGTTATCATGAATAATATGAATTTGATTCATATTATATAGAGAGTAATCATAGAAAATTAAATGTGTTTAGTTATCAAAGATGTGAGTAATGTGAATGTGATTCATATTATTTGGGAACAAGAGAATAGAGATTCAAGATGAGTAAATGTGATCTAATTATCATGGATATGAATTATGTGGATAACAATATCCATATTAGTCATATATATTATAAATGCGATTTGTAATATATAAGAGAGAGCAATTTGTAATTTACATTTGTTAATTAAATGCTGATGTGAATTAGATTCACATTGGACATTAAATTGAAAATATAATTTACATTTTTATTTTGAGTTGTGAATGCGACACAAATTTGCAATGGCAAGATTGCAATATTCTCAAAATAATTATGAATTAATTTTGTAGAATAATTCAAAATAAATGTCGTTATAAAAATCTTGGAGATTTTTATGAATTGATACAAATTCATGAGATTTCATCTCCCATGAGATATGGGTGGACGACCACCATGTCCTATAAGGATATTTGTGGCCCTCCCACCTATTATCATGGGATGATGAAATATCCATTCAAGATCTCCATGTATGCTTGATTTAATTTAGGATTGAATTATATTTGATTTATCAAATATATTTATTCTAAATCAAATTAATTGTTGTTGTGCTTTGACCAACAACATCTTGGTCATTAAAAGAAACACAAATCAATGTGAACCATTGGATTTGTGTTGTTCATGGATTGAGATCCATGGATCCCAAAATATTATAAAATGAGAGGCACCCCCTTTACTCTTCTTTAGACCACATAACATGAGAACATAAATTTCTCTCTCTCTCTCTCTTTCCTCTCCACATGCCCCCCTCTCTCTCTCATATGGTCATCCACCATGGAAGCCCTAGAGAGAGTCCATTACCGCAACGTCGTCGTTATGCTGCCCGATCGTTTGCTTGTGGATATCCATCTCCTTAGACGTGACTTTCTCGTGAAGAAAACGCCGCATCTCATTTGACGAGATCAGGAGTTTCGTCACTTGGATCATCAACATGGATTGCGAGGAGCACATGTTTAGTCAACACGCTCGCAAGCGTCTCCTCCATCGGATCGGACTTGAGACAGGTGGTCTCTTCTTTTAGAGATTCGATCGCAACCACGCTTCAAGAGTTAATACTATTACTTGTTTGTGGTTTAGACAAAATGATCCGAGAAGTTTTCTTGGATCATGTGGTATCTTCACGTGAACAATTTTAATTTCCATTGCCTCGAGCAACTAGTGCGACTAGTCGCTTCCGATCTCATACGTCCATGATGAGTTTAAGGATCTTACCATATCCTTTGGTATCAAATACTTAAGTCAAAGGTTTTGGATGCAATCCATAAACCTAGGATGACTTGGGTTCATTACGGTTTGCGAAAGTTTTGTCGCATTTCATTTTCACATCTCTGTTTAGTGAATATTTTCGGCCCTATTTTAGTTGTTTAAACACTAAAATAATACTTATATTTTGTTCCTCGTTAAATATGAAAACCGTAGGATATGAGTTTGCATGATTTCGAATCTATTTGCTTAGGTTATGAAAATTTTAGTGAACATGTGTCCACTGTTTCGGGGACTGCGAATCTTAAAACATTAAGGAGTTAATTGCGCTTTGGAGACGCCTTGAAATGCATGCAAACCACTTAGGTTTTGTTTTAAATCAAATTAGCAAACTTTGGGAACTTATTTTGCTTCATTTGAATTTAAATTAATTGAGATATGGTAATTTTAGTAACTAAGGGTCACTGCTGGATACTTAGACACACACACACACACATGCACACACACTATCTCATGTTCACACTCTCTCTCGCCGTGATTAGCCCAACTCCCTTCCCATGTGTTCTCCCTTCTTGCGCATCCTTCTTCTCTCTCAATAATCCCTTTTCCCGCTAACGTCTCTTTGTGCAGGTTTCCTTCTCCCTGACGGCCCGTCTCTCTCTCACTCTTGCCAAAGGGACCTCCTCCCACGCAGCCAGCTTCCCGCACACGCCACCACCCTATCCACGTCTGCCTCCTCGAAGCTCTCCTCCCGTGCGCAAGTGCCTAGCCCGTAGACATCACCTCACACACCATCGCACGATCCAACGCACAACAGTCAGTGTAGCCACTTGATGCATGACTCCCTCCTCGCGTACGTATCTAGCCACCGGCGAGTCCATCTTTGTGTTCTTCTCCATCACCATCTCAATCATCTTCATTTTGTTTCCGGATAGAGAAGCATTCCCTTCCTCATTTTTATCCCATCTCTTGACTTTTATTCATTGATGTTTTGTTTCAAATTGAACTTGGAAGCATTCTTATTTCGTAAGCTATTCTCTATTCTCAACTGTAAGTGTTCTTTAATTACATGCATTGCAAATTTATATTATATTATGCTCTTTGAAATAATGCAAGTGTCATCTTATTTATTCTATATTGGTTTGCAATCTATCCCCCACCCTCCTTTTATCCTAAATATCTGAGGGGAGGTCGACTTCTCATTCATTTATCTCTTCATTCTTTCATGTCTTCTCTCATATGCATAACTTTTCTGTCAATCTTGTGCAACCTTCAAAATTTTCTTGATTTCTTCAATTTTCTCCATTGTATTTTGTACTAATAATGGTTACACCAATTTACGCTCTCCTACTTTGATCTAATAAACTTGAGTTATGCATGTTCGACCATATATGGCTTCATATAGTGCCATCCCAATACTCAACTGATAGCTATTATTATAAGCAAATTCCATAAGGGATAGATATTCATCCCAACTATCTTTAAAACTTAATGCACAAGCTCTAAGCATATCTTCTAAAGTTTGAATAGTCCTCTCAGACTGTCCATTAGTTTGTGGATGAAAAGCAGTACTGAAGGCTAATTTTGTACCCATCGCTTTGTGTAAATTATGCCAAAATCTAGAGGTAAAGCGAGGATCTCTATCAGACACAATCGACACAGGTGCTCCACGTAACCTTATTATTTCATCCACAAAAATCTTACCCAAGCAATCCTATGTATATGTCATATTGACTGCTAAGAAATGACAAGATTTAGTCAATCTATCAACAATTACCCTGATCGCATCATGACCTCTATGAGTCTTGGGCAATCTAGTAACGAAATCCATGGTATTGTGTTCACATTTCCATTCAGGTATCGGAAGCAGTTGCAATACACCAGTGGATCGCATATGTTCTGGTTGAGTTTGCTGACAAATCAAGCATCTAGATACATATGTTGCGATTTCTCTTTTCATTCCCGGCCACAACAGCATGTTTTCAATGTCCTATACATCTTTGTGCTTCCTGGGTGCATTGCATACATAGAGTTATGTGATTCCTCAAGAATTTCTGTTCTAAGCTCCACAAGTTGTGGGACACACAATCTTTGCTCTAAAAATAATATTCCATGCTCGTTTATGGTGAAATCGGGCAATTCTCCTTTCTCCACTTTCCCTCACATTCTTTTAATGTCTTGATCAGATTTTTGAGCGTCACGTATTTTATTATATAATATAGGTCTAACTTGTGGGGTGGCCAACAAAACCCTAGAATCACGTACTAATAGGTTTGCACGCAATCCTCTTAATTGTGCTAATAATGATTGTCGGCCGGTCTTTATATATGACAGCCCATCACTAGACTTCCGATAAGAGCATCTGCTACTGCATTTACTTTCCTAGGATGATAGTCAATGGTACAATCATAATCTTTTATCAATTCTAACCATCTTATCTGTTTAAGATTAAGTTCTTTTTGGGAAAATATATATTTCAAGCTCTTATAATCCGTGAAAATTTGACGTCTCACCATATAAATAATGTCTCCAAATTTTCAAAGCAAACACTACTGCAGCTGATTCCAAATCATGTGTGGGGTAGTTTAACTCATGTGGCTTAAGATGTCTGGAAGCATACGTAATCACCTTCCTATTCTGCATTAATACACACCCCAAACCTCGATGTGATGCATTACTATAAATAAAAAAACCTATCGTTTCCAGAAGGAAGGCTAAGATTGGGAGTTGAGGTAAGAAGATTCTTAAGTTCCTAAAAACTCTCTTCACATTTATCATCCCAGACAAATTTAACACCCATTCTAGTCAATCTTGTTAATGGTGATGCAATTCTCGAAAAGTTCTCCACAAATCTTCTATAATATCATGCTAAGCCAAGAAAACTTCTAATCTTGGATACGCTTGTTGGTTGCTTCCAGTTCATAACTGCCTCTATTTATCTTGGATCTACCAATATGCCTTCTCCTGAGATAATGTGTCACAAAAATGCAACCTTCTTCAACCAAAACTCACATTTATCAAATTTTGCGAGTAATTGATGGTCCATCGGGGTTTGTAATACAATCCTCAAGTGATATTTATGCTCTTCCTCTGATTTTGAGTATACTAAAATGTCATCAATAAATACAATCACAAATTTGTCCAAGAAGGGATGGAATACTCGATTCATTAAATTCATAAATGCAGTAGGGGCATTCGTTAACCTAAAGTTCATTATTAGATTCATAATATCCATAACGAGTTCGAAAAGTTGTTTTGGGGACATCTTCAGCTTTAATCTTCAATTGATAATAGCCCGATCATAAATATATCTTAGAAGATACATTAGCCACTTGCAATTGATCAAACAAATCATCTATTCGAGGAAGAGGATAATTATTACGTATTATCACTCGATTGAACCGTCGATAATTAATACAAAGTCTTAAATAACCATCTTTCTTTTGACAAAAAGAACATGAGCCCCCCATGGAGAGATACTAGATTAGATAAATCTCTTTGGATCTTCAGTTCCCTGAGTTTAGCCAGAGCCATTTGATAATGAGTCAATGCAATAGGGGTAGTACCAGGTACTAAATCAATACTTGAATTCAATTTCTCTATCAGGTGGAAGTTCTACTAGTTCATCAGGAAATACTTCACAAAATTCTCTCACTATAGGAATATTTTTAAACATATGAATTCTGCTTTTGTATTGTATACTAGGGTAACAAAAGATGAATATCCCTTCCTGAGTAATTTATGTCTTACTATGACATAAATGACACGGGTAGGATATACACTTCTTTCTCCATAGAATGCAAACTTCGTCTTGCCTGGCATTCGAAAAATAACTTTCTTCTGAAAGCAATCTAGTAAAGCATGGTATGATGTCAAACAGTCCATCCCTATAATAGCATCAAATTCTTTAATTTCCATATGGATAAGATTCACAATGACCCGACCTCCTCCTATATCTATCAAATAGTCTTTAAAGACATTCCAAACAATCTCACGCTCTCCTTTAGGTAAGGAGACTGATAATGCATGATCAAGTGCACCCATTTCTTTATCTGCAATAAATAAATGAATGACTGGCACCAGAATCAATAGGGGTATGGGCATTTCTGTCAAAAATAATAGTAGTACCGGAGACCACATCCTCAACAGAGATGGCTTCTTGGAGTGTCATCGCAAAAGCTTTTCCCTGATTTTGTTTATTTCCTTTCCTTGGAATATCATTTCTATTTTCTTCTTTCTTTGGTTGGGGTTCTTGAGTTAGGGAACTAGCATGAATATTGTTGAGCCAGTCTCCTTGCATTTGCTGATATAAGATTTGGGTATTATCGATGTACATGACTTGCCTTGCCACAATTATAGCAACCTGATGATCCACTGCAACATTCTCTCGGTGACGCTTACCACGACTGGGACATTGCGGATAAGAAAATCCTGCATTTCTAGAATTCTCTGGAGCAAATCCACCCATTTGACTTCCCCTATATCTTTGAGCAGATAAGTTGTATTGTTTTGAATTTTCAAAATTTCTTCTAACTTTGTTCTCAGGTCCTCTCCATGATGGTCTTTCCCCAAATGTTTTCCTTTTGTGATCATTACACCTTTGCCTTTCCCACATCACACGTTGAGCTCTACGGGCAGCTTCCACGAAATTACCATATTTAGTATATCCATTGGTTGAGACCATTGACCTAATATCTATATGGAGTCAATCTTCAAAACATCGGCATTTATCTTCCTCGGTTTTAATCAAAGAAGATGAAAACTTTAATAATTCTGTAAAGCACTTCTCATATTCATCAACAGAAAAACTCCCCTGAGTAAGAAATAAGAATTATTTGCATCGATCTTCTTGATATATTCTCCTATAATATTTTTCATTGAATTCTTTTTCAAATATCTTCCAAGTAAACTCGGATGGATCGATGTATTTCATCTTCACTGATTTCCACCAATCATCACCATTTTCCTTTAACAAGAATATTGCATAGCTCAACTTTTGTGCTTCAGTACACTCCATCAATGCAAATATCTTCTCCATGTGTTCAAACCAGTCTCTTGCCACCTTCGGATCCGTCGTGCCTACAAAATATTTTGCACCTAACTTCCGAACATGCTCAAATTAACTGGTTTTCAAATTCAGGCGGTCTCATCGTCGAGCAACCATGCTTCGTAAGGTCTGAGCTATTAACGATAAAGTCTCCTGCATATTGTTATTATTATTACCATCATGTCCATCACTTTGTCCATGTGAGGTCTGAAAAAGTTTGCTCAATTGCCATTGTGTCCTACATAAATAAAATTCCTTAATTAGCTCTTCCAAAATTATAAATCTTCAAATCTCATGTCATAACTAAAATAGATTCTCAATATCGTTACTTCGATATCCTTTCATTTTTTTCAAAGTCCAATACAGAAATCAACACCTCTAATTTAATCATAGAACAACTTCAACATAAGTTATAATCAAACTCCATAAACCTTTGCTTAGATACCACTAGATGTCACGATCCGCCCTGCTAGCCAGGACGAGTGCGACATATAAACTATCTAATCATCTTAACCATAATTAGCATGTCCATTAAAATCCGACAACAATTCCTCTATTTTACGGACTCCCAAATGCTACCCTGTACCTGAAATAATTTTTATAAAACTTTTGCATAAAGTTCTCCTCTAACATTCACCATCACAACCACCCAAGTCATAATGTACATTCACAGTATCAAACATATTTTCTTTGCTCCTTATGTACAACCATTACCTACTACCAAAGTTTCAATACAAGTCTTTACACTTCACAAAAACATCATGGCTTCCTAGTGCTAACCATTTTACCTGAAGAATTCAAAACTTTTGCTACAATATCACAAAATGGAGGAAAGGTCCCCACAGTCAGCAAACAACTTAATTCCTTTGCGCGTCCTACAACTCCTTTAAGGTGTATCTGTAAATAGTATTTAATAATAGAGGGTTGAGTCTAAACTCAAAATGAGCTTAGACTCAGCGAGTGGATCTCAAGTATTTTGATAAGAAAATATATCCGCAATTTTAAAAATAACTTTGCTTGCTATGTGAAATAAAATGGAAAGCTACAATATGACAACTGCAAAAAAGAATATAAAATGAAGCTTTGTAGAAAAATGACGTTGTAAGGAGATTGAAATATCAAAAAAACAACTGAAAGTAATTTACTAACTGATTGTTGAAAATCTTGCTGAAATGATATTTTCTATTTTCCAGTTGTTATAACAACACCACCGTGGCTAACGTACTAAGTCCATGAACACTGAAACAAACTAAATCATACGCGCAAACAGCTCCAAAGGCAAAAAGAACATCCTGCATATGGCCCAAAGCCTATGTGTATACAGAATGTGGACCCAAAGTCCTCTGAACCATATCTGATGGTTTCATCATATCTGATGACACGTTTGAGGGTCATATCTGATGACATCACCATATTTGATGGCTAGTTCATGACCATGTCTGAGAGCTACTGTGGTGTTCTTTGCTTCTGACATATTCCCTGATCCATAGTAACATAATTATAAGTTGGTAAGTTTATGATATCTGAATCACACTCTTAAACTTAACTCATCTGTAGGTATCTAAACTTGTGTAGTACGGTAGCAACATAACTAAATACTAAAAATATTCATTTCTATACAACATTCTAAATATAAATATATAAAAATTAAGTCCTTGTCAATCACACATTAAGCTTGGATAACAATTTCAAAATTTATTAAGATGCTTTTACCTTGGATAAAAATATACCTTATCTGATTATCACAAAATTGTACATGTACAATGGTATACTCAAAAGGAATCAAAATCTTATACTTCAATATACCTGTGAAAATATGGGTTATATCTAAAAGATAGACTGGAGACCACTCACCTGTAAAACTTATTCATAGGAGCATTCCCCTGTCTTCTCTCTCTTTTTCTCTGTTAAGCTACCTACTTCAGCACTGTCACCTCTATTTTTCCCTAAATATAATAATTCAAAGAAGGTCAGAGTCACGACCTATAATAATTATTGGCACCAGAGGTTAGGTTTATAGTTTATTTAACCTTTCTAAACATGAAGTAAAGATAAGCTTCTCTAACCTTCAATCCGAATATAATTAAGGGTCGAATTCCTTCCTGATATTGTAATTTATTGACTCTTTATCAGCTAACTTTTCCAATCATAAGTTCTTGTATATCTTTCTTATTGTTTTTTTATATACTTTTTTATTTATTTTTCCTTATACGTTGGTGAATATGATGACTTTTTGAAAGACCATTTATTTGCTAACTCATGTCCGGTTACTTATCTATAAACTACCTTAATATCATATCATGTAATATAAAATGTAATTATATACACTAGTCAAGTCTTCCATACCTTGACTAATATTTCTGTGATGGGCACTTTGTTTGTTCTCCTATCGATGCAAATGCATATCAATTTCTTTAACTAGATCTTCGGTATTAAAGTATATCATTCATGTACATGTATCTCGATCCTATATTTCTTGATTATGTTTCTTTATATAATTTTTAACTTTCTTAAGTTATAACAAGAAGAACCTCCTTCCTGGTTAATCATACTTATGACCTTATGCATGAGTTTTAGGTGTAAACGAATATAGATGGTGAAGAGAATACTAAGACTAGAAGGGATGTTTTCGAGAAAAAAATCCAAACATATGGAATCGTATACTGAGGTAATCTTCTATAGATATAAAATCGCATGGAAATCAAATGGAAAGAGAGTACCCAACCTGAGATTCGACTCCTCGTGACCTCTCCCTATGCTCCCACAAACTCTCCTCTCTGTATGGAGATCATACCCTCATATTTCGATAACCCATTCTCTTGCTCTGGGAAATCAAATTCCTAAATTTATAATAAAGTGAAGGAATGGCTTTGATCTACTTCTCATGCAACCGACTTGGTGTTTACTTTACCTTGTTTTATCTTGTCTACACATGGCTGAAACCATCAAAGATGGCTGACGAAAAGTTCTGGATAATTCCAATCAATTTGGATTGGAAATTCTAATTATCTTATATTTATTTCCTATGGTCATTGGATATTCATGGCTACATAGAGCGGAACTCTTAAAAACCTAAGGTTGTGGTATGCATGTTGGTATATACATAAAGTATATACTTACTAATACCATGATTATAATTAAAAATATTCAAATGAATCACAGAAATCGATGCATGTTAAAATCTATGACTATCCTAGTTATGAAAGTTTCAAATCTTTGACTTTGTATTTGTATTTGAAAATGGATACAGTGATATGTAATTTGTATCTGTCATCAGCTATAGCATCACCCATATCCATATCCAATAACTAAAAGTATCACCATTAGAATATAACAATTCATAATCATAATCTAGACATCTCCCATAATCCATTATCTTATCTGTCGAGTATGCTTTGGCCTCTAAAGTTTATCCATACAAATCTATATCTATATCATTTCATATGTATATGCATATTATAGAATAAATATAGTAACAATATGTACGTATCCGACCAGCGACAAACCCTTTGGTTTAGAAAAATTTATCGTGTCTGAATGTTGCAAGGAGTGCAAGTTAGGTCACTGTTGACAAGAGTCATGCATGTATTCCGAAATATTCTACTTAGGAAGTCAAGACAATACTGAACTTAACCTTGTAGTCTCAAAGAATTAAGTCTGGAAGACCTGAAGCATCTCAATTCAAGTTCTTATAAGGTTCCAATGATTAAGTGGATTAAGGTCCGGTCCAACCAAGCTCCAATCCTCGTATTTTATATAGACTTGTTCAATTGTCATTATTAATTTGAAAAATGCAAATGTTATGTAACGTAAGAAAAATATTTTTGTGATCAATTTTTTGATTTTGAACTTTTTATGGATTTTATAAAAAATTTTGCAAATACTTATGCAATTTTATATACATTCTCAAATCTTTATGGGTTTTTGAACTTTGCAAAATTTTAATGATTGTTTAAGACAAAGGGGTTAGTAACAAAATTATGTGCATAAATTTACATGGGAGTGAATCATGTTATTTTTAGCAATTAGATGAAAATTTTTCATTAGGTATTTACACGAATTAAGTCAGTTATTAAGTATAGCTTTTTATTTGCAAAGTTTGTAAAGAATTTATATTTTCTTTTATTACACACGTTTCTTAAAATAATTTGAAAAATTTTGATAAACATTTTGAAAACTTTATTTTTGCAAATAATTTGATAAATATTTTTTGCAAACATTTACAAAATTTGAAAATCATTTTGCAAAGATTTTTCAAACAATACGTATAGATTTTTCAAAGTATTTTTTCAACCATTTTCCAAGTCGTTTGCAAACATATTTTCAAAATATTCTATTAAAATAATGAAAAGATATTTTTACAAACAAAGTATTTTTACAAAAGGATTAAAATATTTTTCAAATGGTTTTCATAAGATTTTTCAAAGCATTTTCCAACCATTTTTCAAAATTTTGCAAAACAGTTTTAACCAGTTTATTAATCAGTATATACAAGAGAATTTAATATGTGTTTAAATTTTATCAATTAGCCATATTATCGAAAATATGAAAGTATGAGTTATGGTTAAAGTATATACAACGTACATACGACCCCCCTATACTTAGTTTGAACTATGTTCTCATAGGTCAAAAGAAAAAGGAAGACATAACTCATGTTAAGTATAGAAAAGTCTATACTATAATGATTGAATTAAAGATTGAGAATTCGACCTTCCGCCTATGCTCAGGATCAATTAATCCTAATTATAACATATTGTATACAACATGTAGGGAAGATCGAGGGTGGGAAATAATGAAATCATCAGCTCGTCCTGTCTCCCCCTATACTTAGGATAAAATATCCCTAAGTATAGACATAGTTGAGGAGCCATACAAGGGATCAAAGAATGAACACTCCTATACACTCATGTCCCCTATACTTAGGATGAAGCATATCCTAAGTCTTGCACCAATGAATGAGTTGAGTGAAACTTTTGGAAGAATGAACAAACAAAATTTGAAAAGAAGAAAATAAAAGAAAAATAAAATAGATTAATCAGTCAAAAATGTTTTATATATCATTATATGAATATGACGATCTTGTAGTTTGAAGTTCTTCATGATAGACCAACTTTAACGAATCAACAATGGACTTGTATATATTGTGCTCGAGATATGGCTTCAACAACTTTCTGTTGATCAGGAAAGGTTGTACGTCAGCCGACATACCAGATATCACTTGTCATGGACATGCTTCGCTATAAATGGCCTAGTCCATTTGCTCTTAAACATCCCTCGAAATAATTTCAACTTTGCATTGAACAACCAAACCTTTTGAACATGCTCAAAATTCTTTCTGCAGATATGCTTGTCGTGCTACTTCTTGACTTTCTCCTTGTACACCAGGTTGTTGTCGTACGCGTAGTCTTAGAATTCAAGGAGTTTATTCACATCGAGCTTTATGTTCTTGCCATATTTCTTGGAATCAAAATTAGATTAATTAATTTCCCATAAAGATTTGTGAATTAGTTCCACAAGTAGATGACATGTCTTTACATAAACTACGTGGTAGGGAGACATTCGCAACGTTGACTTGTGTGCGATCGAATAGGCCTAAAGAACCAATAAAGTAATTGCGACCAGGTCTTCTTGTAAGGAAGTATAATCTTCTGAAGAATTGTCTTAATCTCCCTATTTGAACATTTTGTCAAGCCATTACAGTGTGAGCGTGTTGAAGAGGATATCGCGAGGGCCTAGAAGAATTATCCTTACTGAATAAATATCGGGGAAAAAAGTGTTCCTCGGGCGACCCTCACAAAACCCTGCTTTAAACAACAATTAACCCACAATATAAATCAGGCAATGAATATCAAAAATGTGGAGCTATAATTAATTGTAGCTCTACAACAAAAGTGTATAGTGTGCAAGCATGTGTAGAGGTCGAACTCAGTGTGCAAATGGTAGATTGGGCAATTAACCTCAAAAATTTATTCTTTTCTCTTGTCCTTTTATTATTTTGTGGGTTTTAATTTTTTAAATTCTTATATTTTTTGTTTCTAATTTTATAATTTTTATTTTTTATATACATGTTGATTTTAAATTTTCTTTTTCTTTAAATTATATAATATGGAATATGTAGAAGGTTATATAGACAATACAAGGTATAGTAATTATAAACACAAATAAATATAATCAAAACATAGAAAATAAAATGTTTTGGATTTTATATATTTTTTAATGGTTTTTATTATTTTTTGTAATTTTTGCATATTTTTATATATTTTTAAAATCGGAAATATACTAAATCAATGATTAAATACATAGACAGAATTGAATTAGAGATTCAAAATAGTAAAATAAGATCCAAAATTCTTCAAATCAATTGTATTGGATAGATAATAGCACAAAGAATATTTAGAAATGAAAAAATATATTTTTTGGGGGCTTTTGATGATTTTTAATATCACTTGTTGAATTTGGGAACTTTTAAATTTGTTGCTTTTGCTTTTTCTGTTTTTAGGGATTTTTGGTCTAAAGTTATAAAATATAATAATAAACAACATACATTTATTTGGGAATTTTCATAATGTTTTTCTATTTTTTGGTATTTTCTAAGTTAAACAAAGACAAAACATGCTCATTTCGACTTTTAGTAAATGGTTGAAGTACCCAAATGACAAAATAAAAGTAAGGAGTGAAAATACCTGCTAGCAGCCATCTAACCCTATTTTTGCATAATTTTTGAAGCAAGGGTGTTATTTTTGACAAATGCAATTCAAGAAACAAAAATACATATACTAGGAAGTGTATAATTGCAGTTAAAATAAATGTTAGGGGTTTATATGCAAATATGTATAAAATATGCAATGTATATTTGAATTTATTGGACGAGGTATAAATACAAAAACCTGCAAGGGAATACATGTAATTTTCCCAACTCACGTGGGACGACACATGAGCTAAACTGGACCGGACCAAAAAGCAATATGAAATAACTACAAGGTCCTTTATGCAAAATGCCCCATTTGTTTACACTAAACAATTTATTTACATGTCTATTAAATAAATATAAAAAGGCAAGGGTTTAGATTTGCAATTTACCTACTTATTAGCGCATCATCGTGCAGTGGAGATTGAATCACTTGCTATGTGCGACACGTTGGACGGTCAATGACGGTTTGTACCTAGACGTCTAGGATTAGATCTCGCTGACAAGATCAATGGCTCTAGCTTTCTCTGATCGGATGTCAGCTGCGCGCTTGGAATACGGGGCTTGATGGATGGCTACGAGGATGCTTAGAAGAACAAGGATGAACTCTCATTCTTCTGAGCTTTGATTGGATATTGTGCGAGCCTCCAACCTCTTGGGAGGCCCGGAGGAAGTCCAAAAGGTAGCTTGGGCTCCTCCGCTTCAGGGGACGTCTCCATTGAGCTCTTGGAGCGCCACCATGGTCTGACCGAGTTGAGGAAGAAAGACACTCCCGGTATCTTGGTATTATTCCAAATCGACCCCCCAAGTGTCCTTAGGCCCCTACAAGTTGCACAAACAAAGTCTCGGCTTGAGGGTAAAGTGCATTGACCCGATTAGGCGACGAGGTCCCGACGAGGATGAAGGAGTGGACCTCGATTTGGAGAACCATGAGGGTTCTGGATGATTGGTTGGTTCAGGAAGATGGAGAAGGTGTTGGGAAAATAAATGGGGTGGATGTGACGGTTGGAAACATTAGATTGCATGGTGAAAACACGACCGGTGTTGTAGAGCTCTAAAGAGTCCATTAACCTAATCTATACTAAATCACTAACTAAAACTCAAAATAACATATAGAAAATGAAAGAGATGAAGTAAATATACCTAATGGAATTAAAAATGCAGTTCTTATACCTTCTGTGAAGGAAGGGAGCAGGCCAGTCGGAGGTCCGTCGTGGGTCGCATCTCCTCCTCCTCCTCTAACCGTGCAGTCACCTCAGGGGTGCTCCATCTGTCACCTGGAGAATCGATGGACCGAGGCTAGGGGGTTGTAGGGATCAAAAAGGGACCAAACGAAGAAAGAATGAGAGGAGATTATTTATAAACATGGTGGGGGACCCTTATTGGCCTAGGGCTAGCTAATGATCGAGGCCATATACAGAAGATTTGTGGAGTCGGCGAGAATTGTGGATGATGGATGTTGATAGTGGCATGAAGATTTGCGAAAATGATAAATGGATCAAGAGAGAAAAATGGCGGAAGAGCAGGGAAAAGACCCATCTGATGAGTCAGAACACCTATAGGCTGAGTTGACCAGGGGTCAATGAATGCAGCAATGCGATTGGGCTACGTCAGCCCAAGTCGTGATAAAATAGCTCATTTTATTCGAAAAAATTAACTAAAATAGTAAAGGATTTTATTAATTTTTGGTAATAAAAAATGTTTATTATTTTTTGTAGTATTTTAATATGATTTTTATATTTTTTGGGTTTATTTATTACAAGTTAATTAAGGGTATATTTATAGGTATATTTACCTATATTTTGTGTATTTTATTATTATTTTGTATTTTGTATTTTATTATTTTATTTTATAAATTTATATATTTATAAATTATTTTTAGATACACAAATATATTTTTATTGTATTTTTATGATCTATTATGTACACATAAATAAATAGGGATAAATAGTATATAGTTATAAGTACATGTATTTTATCTATGTATTTTCATACACTTATTTTATTTTGGTTTTTATTTATTGTTTTATTCTATTCTAATTATGTACATGTATTATAAATAATATTTACAAAATTTAAAAAAATAAAATTGTTAAAATAATAAGGATTAAATAAAATGAATATTATATAAATATATATGGTACAATGGGGTCAAAAACCTAACTTTCATGCCTTAGCTCCAAAAAATATGAAATAACCTTCATTAAATATCTTATTAAAAGTTATATACAACTAAAACAATTTTGGTACATTTTGATCTTTTATTTAAGAGTTGTGGGTATGGAAAGTTGGGACTTTGGCTTTTAAGTTAGAGTATAAAATGAACATTGGATATTATTTTTTTGCTAACTCAATTTTGTATTTTATTTGTATTTTATCTATAAATTTTATGCACAAAGTTTATTTATTTGATGAATAAATAAAAAAGAATAAAATAGGTACCAAAAGTGGGTTATTGATGAATAAATAAATGGAAAAATTTTTGTATTTTTGGCCCTTATGTCCTCCTACTTTATTCCTCGTCGATCAACTCAATTCTTGACATGGTCTCGGGGTTTATGATCATAAAATACCTTTGGTATTTTATTATTTTTCTTTTCTTTTATTTATTCTATAATTTTGGCATTAAAAATAATATTTTATATAAAATAAATAATGAATGTTAATTAATACAAAATAAGGTTATATGCATGCTTTAACTAGGGTTTTTAAGGCCAAAATGACAGAATAAAGGTGTTGAAATGGAGATTCATCACCCCCATATACTTGCCTTTTCTAATCCCTAGAAAACGTATATGCATTAAGTGCATAAAAATGAAAATAAAGAAAAGAAAAAGAAAGGAAGTGTATTGAATTTATCTCAAACTTGTCTTCACAAAGTCAAATTTTAGAGCTCAGATCAAACCTTGGTGTGATATTGTGTGTGGAACCTGGTCAAGAACCTGATTTAAAACACAACATCCTTCGAGAGACACAGAACTCGGTTCAAACCACCTCAATAGCCATGTCAGAACTAGTCTACATCATACAGAAACCCTTATGACTATGAAGCTGACTTGTTCTATGTAAGTTATAGTGGCTCTTACCAACTGAAATGACAAAAGAACTGACTTCTCCATCATGACAACCCAAAGATACCCCAATACTGCAACTCTTTCCTCGAGGAGTAGGGTATTCCCTTTCTATGTTCAAGTGCATTCGACTCAAGAGGAGGGGTAAAGAGAAGAATCGCTGATAGCCAGTGCAGATACCTATCCGGGAATGCATGACCAATGTAGTGAAGTCATCCAGCTGCATGCTCACATGATGTCTGACTTTTAATGGTCAAGCTTTCTTATTGGCTATACAACATATGTACATACTCTAGTAGGCATTTTATTTTCAATCAAACCTATACACTTTTTTAGACTCTTTATTTTGCATACATCATTTACATAAGGACTTTTTCCTCTTGAGCTAGAAGGCTACCCTATTTTAAAGCATTATTGCAATCCACACTCTCTTGTATTTAGATGTCAACATCACTGGACGGGTTGGGGTGCACTTCCCTCCCTAGACGATGACTGTGCATCTCATTCCGACAAATACAATCCCCTCAACACTCCTATTGAGTTGAGCCAAGTGATAGGTGCAAGTGTCCAAGTTAGGTCACAACTGACAAGAGTCATGCGTGCATCTCTAAAAGTTCTATTTAAGAAGTTGTGGTGTGTTAAACCCAACCTTGAGTCTCAAAGAATTAAATCCAAATAGACCTGAAGTACCTTTATCCCATTCCTATAAGGTTCCAGTGAAGTTAGGTGCATTAAGGTCCAACCAAGCTCCAATCTTTGACTTTACTTAGACTAGTTCAATTATCAAACTCAATCAAAAAATGTAAATGCTATGCAAATGCTATGTACAATGCATTTTTGTAATGTAATATTTAACTTTTTATGGATTTTTGAAAAAAGTTGTATATATTTTTGGGGTTTTTCAAAAAGGTTTTGCAAATGTTTTTGGAATTTTTAAAAACAAAAGATTTTTGGAACAAAAAGGAAATATATGCAAATATTTACATGGGTGTGCATAAATTATTTACAAGAATGGAGGTAGAGAATTTACTGATTGAATATTAGTTATTTTTATTGGTATGTATATACAAATTGGTGAAAATAATTATTTATTTGGATGATGTATGTATTCCTAAAATTTATTAAAAAATCATTTTACAAGAAACTTTTAAAACTATAGTCCAAAATATTTTTTTACAAATAATTTTTACAAACATTTAAAAATTATTTTGCAATGATTTTAGAATAGTATATATAGATTTGTTTTCAAATGTTTTTGCAACCATTTTCAAAACCATTTGCCAATAGGTTTTCAAAAAAATTTATTTCACATAAAAGAAAATTAATTTTTACAAACCAAATATTTTTACAAAGGTTGAAAATATTTAACCAAATATTTTTCGAGCATTTTCCAAATGACTTTTCAAATAGATTTTCAAACTATTTTTCAAACATTTAGCAAAACATTCTTACATGATTTATTAATCAGTATAGAAAAAAAATAATTTGAGGAATAATATGCATATTTTTATTAATTGTCTTAATGAATTGCATATATATAGTATTTTAGCCATATTATTCAAAAATATGAAAGTATGAGTTAAGGCATTACTCGGTGAATGGATGTGGTGAATAGATAA